>JAVIAB010000046.1:548425-898962 GCA_032433765.1 Megaustenia siamemsis
TTTCCTTCGTTTTCTTTTTTTCTTTGCTTCCTTATTTGTCTGTTAATGTCAAGAGAAATATGGTTCTCTGTTTCTTTCTCTTCTAGTTCCCTATCCTCCTCTTATACCTCCGAGTGTTTCTAGTATTCCGTTTATCCACCATTTTCTTGGTCGGCCTTTGGTCTGGTGTTCTCGTATCGTTTGTTGGTAACTCGTTGTATTAGATTTAGTTCTTGATGTCTTATCACATGCCCGGACCACTTGATCTGTTGTCGCTTTATTTATTCAATAGCTGGTTCTGTTTCAAATCTTTTTCGTGAACTCTTCATTCCTGATCTTATCTCTCAGGTTGTCTCCTACCGTGAGTCACATTTATTGATGAAGTGGTTATTTATCTAATAGTTCTTGAGTCTAATGTCCATGTCTGACACTGGTAGCACAACGTCATCGACGAAAAAAATATCTCTGTGGCCCCGCAAGGTTACATATGTTTCGACACCTGTTTTCGTGAATTATCTGGCACGCTGATAACACTTACCACTTGGTGTTTGACTTGTCTACAACAAAACCATTTATACACCACAAACAAATGTACAATTGAAGCTCTTGTCCTTTACTTAACAGCTATCACTACTATTGTCAAACAAGGAAATAACTCTAGAGGCAAAACGAGCATTCTACAAAACAACCTTCATTTCAACGTTGTGCTACCAATGCCAGTCCTGGACCCTAGATGTAAAATAATAACTACTAACGAGATTAAATGTGTTAGACGAATGACAGGATACAGCCTGAGAGATAAGATCAGAAAGATAAGATTAATTACGGCAATAAAGTACATAAAGAAACAACAGATAAAATGGTTTCGCCGCGTGATAAGCCAGAAAAATTAAAAAAAAAAAACACACACAACGAACCTTCAACAAACGTTGCGAGAACATCAGACTTAAGGGCCGACAACGAAAAAAGATGGATTTAATGAATATTAGAAACACTAGGAAACATAACAGCAGGAGAGGCCAACAGAAGAGCAAAAGATGGATTGATGGAATATTAGAAACACTAGGAAACATAACAGCTGGAGAGGTCAACAGAAGAACAAACGATGGATTGATGGAATATTAGAAACACTAGGAAACATAACAGCTGCAGAGGTCAACAGAAGAACAAAAATGGATTGATGGAATATTAGAAACACTAGGAAACATAACAGCTGGTGAGGTCAACAGAAGACCAAAAGATGAATTGATGGAATATTAGAAACACTAGGAAACATAACAGCAGGAGACGACAACAGAAGAACAAAAGATGGATTGATGGAATATTAGAAACACTAGGAAACATAACAGCAGGAGACGACAACAGAAGAACAAAAGATGGATTGATGGAATATTAGAAACACTAGGAAACATAACAGCAGGAGAGGTCAACAGAAGAGCAAAAGATGGATTGATGGAATATTAGAAGCACTAGGAAACATAACAGCAGGAGAGGTCAACAGAAGAGCAAAAGATGGATTGATGGAATATTAGAAACACTAGGAAACATAACAGCAGGAGAGGTCAACAGAAGAGCAAAAGTTGGTAAATTAGATCTACGCTCGACGCTGCAAGGTTAATGAGGAAGGAAAGAGAAGATTCTTTACTCAACTTAAACAGAACTGATTAATTTATTTTGATTCGAACTTTATCCATATTTGCTTCCGATTCCACTACTACTAGGTGTTTGTCTTGATCTAAGCAACTGAACTAAAACAGCAGCATGGAAGGCATTTAAAGACATGGATGGGACGACTGGTCGGACTGCTGGAGTGTGCAGCTATAAATAGAGCACGTATAACCTTTCAAATTATCACCGTTTCGTTATAAACAACTAGATATCAACAAGATACTACTGCTGTAGTGTGCAGCTATAAATAGAGCACGTATAACCTTTCAAATTATCACCGTTCGTTATAAACAACTAGATATCAACAAGATACTACTGCTGTAGTGTGCAGCTATAAATAGAGCACGTATAACCTTTCAAATTATCACCGGTTCGTTATAAACAACTAGATATCAACAAGATACTACTGCTGTAGTGTGCAGCTATAAATAGAGCACGTATAACCTTTCAAATTATCACCGGTTCGTTATAAACAACTAGATATCAACAAGATACTACTGATATCAACAAGATACTACTGATATCAACAAGATACTACTGATATCAACAAGATACTACTGCTGTAGTGTGCAGCTATAAATAGAGCACGTATAACCTTTCAAATTATCACCGGTTCGTTATAAACAACTAGATATCAACAAGATACTACTGATATCAACAAGATACTACTGCTGTAGTGTGCAGCTATAAATAGAGCACGTATAACCTTTCAAATTATCACCGGTTCGTTATAAACAACTAGATATCAACAAGATACTACTGATATCAACAAGATACTACTGATATCAACAAGATACTACTGCTGTAGTGTGCAGCTATAATAGAGCACGTATAACCTTTCAAATTATCACCGGTTCGTTATAAACAACTAGATATCAACAAGATACTACTGATATCAACAAGATACTACTGCTGTAGTGTGCAGCTATAAATAGAGCACGTATAACCTTTCAAATTATCACCGGTTCGTTATAAACAACTAGATATCAACAAGATACTACTGATATCAACAAGATACTACTGCTGTAGTGTGCAGCTATAAATAGAGCACGTATAACCTTTCAAATTATCACCGGTTCGTTATAAACAACTAGATATCAACAAGATACTACTGATATCAACAAGATACTACTGATATCAACAAGATACTACTGCTGTAGTGTGCAGCTATAAATAGAGCACGTATAACCTTTCAAATTATCACCGGTTCGTTATAAACAACTAGATATCAACAAGATACTACTGCTGTAGTGTGCAGCTATAAATAGAGCACGTATAACCTTTCAAATTATCACCGGTTCGTTATAAACAACTAGATATCAACAAGAGACAACCGCGCATAAAGGTCGAGTCTAGAGTTAATGAACCTTACATTAAACGGACGCTATCTGCTGCAACGCTTTTATTGAATTCACCGATTACTGCACATTCTATGTAACGCCTGCATCTATTTATACAGACTATCATAATAACAACAAGTTAAGTGCATATTTACAGCAAACGACGTCAACGATAAAAATAGACGAGAATGCTCTATTTCAAATATTCTCGCTTAGGAGTTTGTTATTTTGTAATTAGTAATAATAAGTTGGAGATGTCCAAAACTTGAGGATAACATTTGTGATACGATCTAAGTAAGAGATGTCCAAAACTTGAGGATAACATTTGTGATACGATCTAAGTAAGAGATGTCCAAAACCATTAGGATAAAATTTGTGATATGATCTAAGTAAGAGATGTCCAAAACTTTAGGATAACATTTGTGATACGATCTAAGTAAGAGGCCACACTCAGTGTTAGAGTTCCCAGCGAGCTTATCGGCTATTTCATTGCCGTGTACATCAGCATGCCCTGGACAGTACACCCAGGTTAACACGCTCACTGTAAAGCCATCCAAGAGCTGCATCCACTCCTGCCGCAGACACCATCTGTCAATCTCCTGTAGCATACTTTGAGAGTGAGCCACCAAGACTGCGTGATCCACCTTCTGTGTAACCAAACAAGTTATCGCTGCTGCTTCTATCTCCATTCTCTTGCTGGACACCGTCAAGCCACCTAGCCACTTCTCTGCCATGTTGGTATGCTACAAAACCCCAACCGCTGCGCTTTCCGCGGGATACACAACCACCCATGTAGATGATGGGGTCCACAGGTGACGTCACATTTGTGATGGATTCCCTTATTACGATGGAAGTAGATCCGTAGGCCCAGTAGTGACACTCCCTGCCGAGCTGAAGGATGACTTTGGTTAGCTCTATCTCCAGAACTGACTAGTCTGAGCTGAATGATGACTTTGCTTAGCTCTATCTCCAGGACTGACTAGTCTGAGCTGAATGATGACTTTGCTTAGCTCTATCTCCAGGACTGACTAGTCTGAGCTGAAGGATGACTTTGCTTAGCTCTATCTCCAGGACTGACTAGTCTGAGCTGAATAATGACTTTGGCTAGCTCTATCTCCAGGACTGACTAGTCTGAGCTGAAGGATGACTTTGCTTAGCTCTATCTCCAGGACTGACTAGTCTGAGCTGAATAATGACTTTGGCTAGCTCTATCTCCAGGACTGACTAGTCTGAGCTGAAGGATGACTTTGCTTAGCTCTATCTCCAGGACTGACTAGTCTGATCAATGAAGTTGGGAACGAAGAAAACAAGAATCTACAGGGAAACATGGAGGAGAGGCCATGGAAATCTTCAAGAACATTAGTCAAGACGAGAGTACTGTCACTGATGTCTCTTGTTGGTCTGTGACCGTCCACTGATGTCTCTTGTTGGTCTGTGACCGTCCACTGATGTCTCTGTTGATCTATGACCGTCCACCGATGTCTCTTGTTGGTAAGTGACCGTCCATCGATGTCTCTGTTGGTAAGTGACCGTCCACCGATGTCTCTTGTTGGTAAGTGACCGTCCACCGATGTCTCTTGTTGGTAAATGACCGTCCACCGATGTCTCTTGTTGGTAAGTGACCGTCCACCGATGTCTCTTGTTGGTAAGTGACCGTCCACCGATGTCTCTTGTTGGTAAGTGACCGTCCACCGATGTCTCTTGTTGTAAGTGACCGTCCACCGATGTCTCTTGTTGTAAGTGACCGTCCACTGATGTCTCTTGTTGGTAAGTGACCGTCCACCGATGTCTCTTGTTGGTAAGTGACCGTCCACCGATGTCTCTTGTTGGTAAGTGACCGTCCACCGATGTCTCTTGTTGGTAAGTGACCGTCCACCGATGTCTCTTGTTGGTAAGTGACCGTCCCACCGATGTCTCTTGTTGGTAAGTGACCGTCCACTGATATATCTGTTGGTCTGAAACAGTCCACTGATGTCTCTTTTGGCCTGTAACGTCAATAGATGCTTCTGGTGGTCTGTAACCATTACAGATGTTTTCTGTTGATCTGTCACCGTCCACTGATGTCTCTGTTTATCTGTCACCGTCCAGGGACGTCTCTGTTGATCCGCGACCATCCACTGATGTCTATATTGGCCTGGGACCATCCAGGGACATCTCTGTTGATCTGTGACTGTCCACTGACGTCTCTGTTGATCTGTCATTAGGTAAGTAAAGGAAAAAAAGTACTGATGCTGTACTTCATGCGCCTACGTTGTTGTGTGGGTTGCTAATGTTGTTGGGTGAGTTGCTAATGTTGTTGGTTGCATTGTTGGCACACATGTTGCTGGTTTGTTGGCCTCGACAGCTACACGAACTTACCTTGTGACCAGTCATGTTCCTCAGAACCGATCTCCCCATTCCCACTGGTCAACTTCTCGCCAGCTCTATCCTTGCCCATGTCGGCAAAATTATTGAAAAATCTGAGGACGACATGAAACAGAACTTGGGTAAACGGATGCTGAATTAGGTACTTGACCTTACACTATATGTTCTTCTATATAACGTGTCTAAATATGCACTGTATTATTATCGCTAATTTATAATACTATGACCACGTCAAAAGACACAGCGGGCTGGTAAGATCAATAATGGGAGGTTTGGTTCCTGGGCGACACATCAGGGGCAGATTAAAAATAGGTGGTTTCAAGACATCACGGAGACCTTGAACTTGACAAATAAGAAGTACTAGATCTGGCTAGAGACAGAGATTCTTTCAGACGAGATGTGGTGAATGGAACGTTCTGTGGGAGATCTGGCTAGAGACAGAGATTCTTTCAGACGGGCTGTGGTGAATGTAACGTTCTGTGGGAGATCTGGCTAGAGACAGAGATTCTTTCAGACGTGCTGTGATGAATGTAACGTTCTGTGGGAGATCTGGCTAGAGACAGAGATTCTTTCAGACGAGATGTGGTGAATGGAACGTTCTGTGGGAGATCTGGCTAGAGACAGAGATTCTTTCAGACGGGCTGTGGTGAATGTAACGTTCTGTGGGAGATCTGGCTAGAGACAGAGATTCTTTCAGACGGGCTGTGGTGAATGTAACGTTCTGTGGGAGATCTGGCTAGAGACAGAGATTCTTTCAGACGGGCTGTGGTGAATGTAACGTTCTGTGGGAGATCTGGCTAGAGACAGAGATTCTTTCAGACGGGATGTGGTAAATGTAACGTTCTGTGGGAGATCTGGCTAGAGACAGAGATTCTTTCAGACGGGCTGTGGTGAATGTAACGTTCTGTGGGAGATCTGGCTAGAGACAGAGATTCTTTCAGACGAGATGTGGTAAATGTAACGTTCTGTGGGAGATCTGGCTAGAGACAGAGATTCTATCAGACGAGATGTGGTGAATGTAACGTTCTGTGGGAGATCTGGCTAGAGACAGAGATTCTTTCAGACGAGATGTGGTGAATGTAACGTTCTGTGGGAGATCTGGCTAGAGACAGAGATTCTTTCAGACGAGATGTGGTGAATGTAACGTTCTGTGGGAGATCTGGCTAGAGACAGAGATTCTTTCAGACGGGCTGTGGTGAATGTAACGTTCTGTGGGTGATCTGGCTAGAGACATAGATTCTTGTAGATGGACTGTGGTGAATGTAACGTTCTGTGGGTGATCTGGCTAGAGACAGAGATTCTTTCAGACGGGCTGTGGTGAATGTACGTTCTGTGGGAGATCTGGCTAGAGACAGAGATTCATTCAGATGGGCTGTGGTGAATGTAACGTTCTGTGGAAGATCTGACTATATATATAGTCTAGCGTTTGTTTCTCGTGGCACGGCGCTGTACCAAGGAGTACGGGATCGATCATCCTTCAAACCATCTATTGTTATTTGTTTGTGTTCTGTTGTTGATTGTTTGTGTTCTGTTGTTGATTGTTTGTGTTCTGTTGTTGATTGTTTGTGTGTCCGAGTGTTGTAAAAATGGGTCTACCGTTGAAATGATTTGCTGATCGCCTCGAAAGTTTCCCTCCAAAATTGTATTTATTTATTTACTATTTGCCTCATTGTCATATATCGACTTGTCCATTTTTTGATGTTACTCGTCCATGTTAATCTTGGTCTGCCTCTGCCTCTTTTTATTCCAAGCTGTTGTTTCTTTTAACATGGCCTAAAAATCGCATTTGTCTTGTTTGAATTGTGTTAAGTAGTTCTCTTTTCATATTTAGTTGTTTTAAGACCTCGTCGTTTGTTTTCTTTTCCTTCCATCCAATTCTACCTATTCTTCTATAAATCCACATTTCAAAGGCTTCAATTCTCTCTTCTGTTTTCTTATCTAATGTCTATGTTTCTGCACCATACAGGAATATTGAGAAGATGTAACATTTAACTATTCTTAGTTTTAGCCCTGGTGTTATTTGTTTTGATGTTAGTATGTTTTTCATGGCATTAAAATTACTTTTTGCCATTCTATTATTTTGTTTATTTCGGTTGTACATTTTCCATCACTGGTTATAGTATGTCCAAGGTAGTTGTAGTTCTATCTCTAGCAATAGTATATTACAATCTACCTGTTATAATAATATATTATCAAGTCTGTTAAGGTATATTCTTGCGTCTAGAAGACAAGTTTAGGATATACTCAACATATGAATAGCTGAAGTGCCTTGCAAGAAACCACGCAACTAAAATGATAGCATTACAAACAGACTTTGCGAAGGTTCGTGCTCGCCTACTCCAGTGGCTTGTTCGCCAAGAACTTGACAGTAAAACACGATACACTTGAGTGACAGATTTAGGGCACGTCATTCTAGATTTTCCCGAAATCCACGTCATCGATAACTGGTTGTCCCACTAAAATGATTTCAGGGGGTGGGGGCGCCAGCAGCTGTAATAAGGCCCAGACTATGGCATCAACAATGGATTGATTATTTCGTCACTTTCTGACCTAGATTATGTCACTTTTTGTGACAGTTTAACAACCAACAACTTCTAAGATTGGAAATATCATCAGATAATCATGTAGTGTTTAAAAGAATGGAAATATCACCAGGTAATCATGTAGTGTTTAAAAGAATGGAAAATTCATCAGGTAATCATGTAGTGTTTAAAAGAATGGAAATATCATCAGCTAATCATGTAGTGTTTAAAAGAATGGAAAATTCATCAGGTAATCATGTAGTGTTTAAAAGAATGGAAATATCACCAGGTAATCATGTAGTGTTTAAAAGAATGGAAAATTCATCAGGTAATCATGTAGTGTTTAAAAGAATGGAAATATCATCAGGTAATCATGTAGTGTTTAAAAGAATGGAAATATCACCAGGTAATCATGTAGTGTTTAAAAGAATGGAAATATCATCAGCTAATCATGTAGTGTTTAAAAGAATGGAAATTCATCAGGTAATCATGTAGTGTTTAAAAGAATGGAAATATCATCAGGTAATCATGTAGTGTTTAAAAGAATGGAAAATTCATCAGGTAATCATGTAGTGTTTAAAAGAATGGAAATATCATCAGGTAATCATGTAGTGTTTACAAGAATGGAAATATCACCAGGTAATCATGTAGTGTTTAAAAAAATGGAAAATTCATCAGGTAATCATGTAGTGTTTAAAAGAATGGAAATATCATCAGCTAATCATGTAGTGTTTAAAAGAATGGAAAATTCATCCGGTAATCATGTAGTGTTTAAAGAATGGAAAATTCATCCGGTAATCATGTAGTGTTTAAAAGAATGGAAAATTCATCCGGTAATCATGTAGTGTTTAAAAGAATGGAAAATTCATCCAGTAATCATGTAGTGTTTAAAAGAATGGAAAATTCATCCGGTAATCATGTAGTGTTTAAAAGAATGGAAATATCACCAGGTAATCATGGAAGACAATGATGATGTTGATGTATCAACACGTGATTTAAGTCTGATCTGTTGTCTCATTTGTACTTTTGGGTATTCGATCGACCTTTGAATTGTTTGTTATCTCTCTCAAGCTACTACCCTCGCCGGTAATGATCTTCTCAGTCTGTACTTTGTTCAATGGCAGTCAAGATCTTCTCTGTACTTTCTTCAATGGCAGTCATGATCTTCTCTGTCTGTACTTTGTTCAATGACAGTCAAGATCTTCTCTGTCTGTACTTTGTTCAATGGCAGTCAAGATCTTCTCTGTACTTTGTTCAATGACAGTCATGATCTTCTATGTCTGTACTTTGTTCAATGGCAGTCAAGATCTTCTCTGTCTGTACTTTGTTCAATGGCAGTCAAGATCTTCTCTGTACTTTGTTCAATGGCAGTCATGATCTTCTCTGTCTGTACTTTGTTCAATGACAGTCAAGATCTTCTCAGTCTGTACTTTGTTCAATGGCAGTCATGATCTTCTCTCTACTTTGTTCAATGGCAGTCATGATCTTCTCTGTCTGTACTTTGTTCAATGACAGTCAAGATCTTCTCAGTCTGTACTTTGTTCAATGACAGTCAAGATCTTCTCTGTCTGTACTTTGTTCAATGACAGTCAAGATCTTCTCTGTACATTGTTCAACGACAGTCATGATCTTCTCTGTCTGTACTTTGTTCAATGACAGTCAAGATCTTCTCAGTCTGTACTTTGTTCAATGGCAGTCATGATCTTCTCTGTCTGTACTTTGTTCAATGACAGTCAAGATCTTCTCAGTCTGTACTTTGTTCAATGGCAGTCAAGATCTTCTCAGTCTGTACTTTGTTCAACGACAGTCAAGATCTTCTCTGTCTGTACTTTGTTCAATGACAGTCAAGATCTTCTCTGTCTGTACTTTGTTCAATGGCAGTCAAGATCTTCTCTGTACTTTGTTCAATGGCAGTCATGATCTTCTATGTCTGTACTTTGTTCAATGGCAGTCATGATCTTCTCTGTCTGTACTTTGTTCAATGGCAGTCATGATCTTCTCTGTCTGTACTTTGTTAAATGGAAGTCAAAATCTTCTCTGTCTGTACTTTGTTCAATGGCAGTCATGATCTTCTCTGTCTGTACTTTGTTCAATGGCAGTCATGATCTTCTCTGTCTGTACTTTGTTCAATGGAAGTCATGATCTTCTCTGTCTGTATTTTGTTCAATGGAAGTCAAGATCTTCTCTGTCTATACTTTGTTCAATGGCAGTCATGATCTTCTCTGTCTGTACTTTGTTCAATGGCAGTCATGATCTTCTCTGTCTGTACTTTGTTCAATGGCAGTCATGATCTTCTCTGTCTATACTTTGTTCAATGGAAGTCATGATCTTCTCTGTCTGTACTTTGTTAAATGGAAGTCAAGATCTTCTCTGTCTGTACTTTCTTCAATGGCAGTCATGATCTTCTCTATCTGTACTTTGTTCAATGGCAGTCATGATCTTCTCTGTCTGTACTTTGATTAATGACAGTCAAAATCTTTTCTATATGTGCTTTGTTCAATGGCAGTCATGATCTTCTCTCCACTTTGTTCCATGGCAGTCATGATCTTCTCTCTACTTTGTTCAATGGCAGTCATGATCTTCTCTCTACTTTGTTCAATGACAGTCAAGATCTTCTCTGTACATTGTTCAATGGCAGTTATGATCTTCTCTGTATATTGTTCAATGACAGTCAAGATCTTCTCAGTCTGTACATTGTTCAATGGCAGTCAAGATATTCTCAATATACATTGTTCAACGGCAGTCAAGATCTTCTCTGTCTGTACTTTGTTCAACGGCAATCAAGATCTTCTCAGTCTGTACATTGTTCAATGACAGTCAAGATATTCTCAATATACATTGTTCAACGGCAGTCAAGATCTTCTCTGTCTGTACTTTGTTCAACGGCAATCAAGATCTTCTCAGTCTGTACATTGTTCAATGGCAATTATGATCTTCTCTGTACTTTGTTCAATGACAGTCAAGATCTTCTCAATCTTTACTTTGTTCAATGACAGTCAAGATTTTCTCAGTCTGTACTTTGTTCAATGGCAATCAAGATCTTCTCTGTCTGTACTTTGTTCAACGACAGTCAAGATCTTCTCTGTCTGTACTTTGTTCAATGGCAGTCATGATCTTCTCTGTCTGTACTTTGTTCAATGACAGCCAAGAACTTCTCTGTCTTTACTTTGTTCAATGACAGCCAAGAACTTCTCTGTCTACTTTGTTCAATGGAACAATGATCTTCTCAGTCTTTATTTTGTTCAATGACAGTCAAGATCTTCTCAGTCTGTACTGTGTTCAATGGATGTCATGATCTTCTCTGTACTTTGTTCAATGACAGTCAAAATCTTCTCTGTCTGTACTTTGATCAATGAAAGTCAAGATCTTTTCTGTCTGTACTTTGATCAATGACAGTTAAGATCTTCTCTGTCTGTACTTTGTTAAATGGCAGTCAAGTTCTTCTCTGTCTGTTCTTTGATCAATGGCAGTCAAGATCTTCTCTGTCTGTACTTTGATCAATGACAGTCATGATCTTCTCTGTCTGTACTTTGATCAATGGCAGTCAAGATCTTCTCTGTCTGTACTTTGTTCAATGGCCGTCATGATCTTCTCTGTACTTTGTTCAATGGCAGTCATGATCTTCTCTCTACTTTGTTCAATGGCAGTCATGATCTTCTCTGTCTGTACTTTGTTCAATGACAGTCAAGATATTCTATGTACATTGTTCAATGGCAGTAATGAAATTCTATGTACATTGTTCAATGGCTAGCATGATCTTCTCTGTACATTGTTCAATGGCAGTTATGATCTTCTCTGTCTGTACTTTGATCAATGACAGTCAAAATCTTTTCTGCATGTGCTTTGTTCAATGGCAGTCATGATCTTCTCTGTACTTTGTTCAATGGCAGTCATGATCTTCTCTGTACTTTGTTCAATGGCAGTCATGATCTTCTCTCTACTTTGTTCAATGACTGTCATGATCTTCTATGTCTGTACTTTGTTCAATGACAGTCAAGATCTTCTTTGTACATTGTTCAATGGCAGTCATGATCTTCTCTGTACATTGTTCAATGGCTGTCATGATCTTCACTGTATGTACTTTGTTCAATGGCAGTTATGATCTTCTCTGTACTTTGTTCAATGGCTCTAATGATCTTCTCTGTCTGTACTTTGTTCAATGGCAATTATGATCTTCTCTGTATATTGTTCAACGGCAGTCAAGATCTTCTCAGTCTGTACATTGTTCAATGACAGTCAAGATCTTCTCAATATACATTGTTCAATGGCAGTCAAGATCTTCTCAGTCTGTACTTTGTTCAATGACAGTCAAGATCTTCTCAGTCTGTACTTTGTTCAATAACAGCCAAGATCTTCTCTGTACTTTGTTCAATGGCAATCAAGATCTTCTCAGTCTGTACATTGTTCAATGGCAATTATGATCTTCTCTGTACTTTGTTCAATGACAGTCAAGATCTTCTCAATCTTTACTTTGTTCAATGACAGCCAAGATCTTCTCTGTCTGTACTTTGTTCAACGGCAATCAATATCTTCCAGTCTGTACATTGTTCAATGGCAATTATGATCTTCTCTGTACTTTGTTCAATGACAGTCAAGATCTTCTCTGTCTGTACTTTGTTCAATGACAGTCAAGATCTTCTCAGGCTGTACTTTGTTCATTGGCAGTAAAATCTTCTCTGTCTGTACTTTGTTCAATGGCAGTCATGATCTTCTCTGTCTGTACTTTGTTCAACGACAGTCAAGATCTTCTCTGTCTGTACTTTGTTCAATGGCAGTCATGATCTTCTCTGTCTGTACTTTGTTCAATGGCAGTTAGATCTTCTCTGTCTGTACTTTGTTCAATGACAGTCAAGATCTTCTCAGGCTGTACTTTGTTCATTGGCAGTAAAATCTTCTCTGTCTGTACTTTGTTCAATGGTAGTCATGATCTTCTCTGTCTGTACTTTGTTCAACGACAGTCAAGATCTTCTCTGTCTGTACTTTGTTCAATGGCAGTCATGATCTTCTCTGTCTGTACTTTGTTGAATGACAGCCAAGAACTTCTCTGTCTGTACTTTGTTCAATGACAGCCAAGAACTTCTCTGTCTACTTTGTTCAATGGAACAATGATCTTCTCAGTCTTTATTTTGTTCAATGACAGTCAAGATCTTCTCAGTCTGTACTTTGTTCAATGGATGTCATGATCTTCTCTGTACTTTGTTCAATGACAGTCAAGATCTTCTCTGTCTGTACTTTGATCAATGACAGTCAAGATCTTCTCAGTCTGTACTTTGATCAATGACAGTTAAGATCTTCTCTGTCTGTACTTTGTTAAATGGCAGTCAAGTTCTTCTCTGTCCGTTCTTTGATCAATGGCAGTCAAGATCTTCTCTGTCTGTACTTTGATCAATGACAGTCATGATATTCTCTGTCTGTGCTTTGATCAATGACAGTTAAGATCTTCTCTGTCTGTACTTTGTTCAATGACAGTCAAGATCTTCTCAGTCTGTACTTTGTTCAATGACAGTCAAAATCTTCTCTGTCCGTACTTTGTTCAATGGCAGTCAAGATCTTCTCTGTACTTTCTTCAATGGCAGTCATGATCTTCTCTGTCTGTACTTTGTTCAATGACAGTCAAGATCTTCTCTGTCTGTACTTTGTTCGATGACAGTCAAGATCTTCTCTGTACTTTGTTCAATGGCAGTCATGATCTTCTATGTCTGTACTTTGTTCAATGGCAGTCATGATCTTCTCTGTCTGTACTTTGTTCAATGGCAGTCATGATCTTCTCTGTCTGTACTTTGTTAAATGGAAGTCAAAATCTTCTCTGTCTGTACTTTGTTCAATGGCAGTCATGATCTTCTCTGTCTGTACTTTGTTCAATGGCAGTCATGATCTTCTCTGTCTGTACTTTGTTCAATGGAAGTCATGATCTTCTCTGTCTGTACTTTGTTCAATGGAAGTCAAGATCTTCTCTGTCTATACTTTGTTCAATGGCAGTCATGATCTTCTCTGTCTGTACTTTGTTCAATGGCAGCCATGATCTTCTCTGTCTGTACTTTGTTCAATGGCAGTCATGATCTTCTCTGTCTATACTTTGTTCAATGGAAGTCATGATCTTCTCTATCTGTACTTTGTTCAATGGCAGTCATGATCTTCTCTGTCTGTACTTTGATTAATGACAGTCAAAATCTTTTCTATATGTGCTTTGTTCAATGGCAGTCATGATCTTCTCTCCACTTTGTTCCATGGCAGTCATGATCTTCTCTCTACTTTGTTCAATGGCAGTCATGATCTTCTCTCTACTTTGTTCAATGACAGTAAAGATCTTCTCTGTACATTGTTCAATGGCAATTATGATCTTCTCTGTACTTTGTTCAATGACAGTCAAGATCTTCTCTGTCTGTACTTTGTTCAATGACAGTCAAGATCTTCTCAGGCTGTACTTTGTTCATTGGCAGTAAGATCTTCTCTGTCTGTACTTTGTTCAATGGCAGTCATGATCTTCTCTGTCTGTACTTTGTTCAACGACAGTCAAGATCTTCTCTGTCTGTACTTTGTTCAATGGCAGTCATGATCTTCTCTGTCTGTACTTTGTTCAATGGCAGTTAAGATCTTCTCTGTCTGTACTTTGTTCAATGACAGTCAAGATCTTCTCAGGCTGTACTTTGTTCATTGGCAGTAAAATCTTCTCTGTCTGTACTTTGTTCAATGGTAGTCATGATCTTCTCTGTCTGTACTTTGTTCAACGACAGTCAAGATCTTCTCTGTCTGTACTTTGTTCAATGGCAGTCATGATCTTCTCTGTCTGTACTTTGTTCAATGACAGCCAAGAACTTCTCTGTCTGTACTTTGTTCAATGACAGCCAAGAACTTCTCTGTCTACTTTGTTCAATGGAACAATGATCTTCTCAGTCTTTATTTTGTTCAATGACAGTCAAGATCTTCTCAGTCTGTACTTTGTTCAATGGATGTCATGATCTTCTCTGTACTTTGTTCAATGACAGTCAAGATCTTCTCTGTCTGTACTTTGATCAATGACAGTCAAGATCTTCTCAGTCTGTACTTTGATCAATGACAGTTAAGATCTTCTCTGTCTGTACTTTGTTAATGGCAGTCAAGTTCTTCTCTGTCCGTTCTTTGATCAATGGCAGTCAAGATCTTCTCTGTCTGTACTTTGATCAATGACAGTCATGATATTCTCTGTCTGTACTTTGATCAATGACAGTCAAGATCTTCTCTGTCTGTGCTTTGATCAATGACAGTTAAGATCTTCTCTGTCTGTACTTTGTTCAATGACAGTCAAGATCTTCTCAGTCTGTACTTTGTTCAATGACAGTCAAAATCTTCTCTGTCCGTACTTTGTTCAATGGCAGTCAAGATCTTCTCTGTACTTTGTTCAATGGCAGTCATGATCTTCTCTGTCTGTACTTTGTTCAATGACAGTCAAGATCTTCTCTGTCTGTACTTTGTTCGATGACAGTCAAGATCTTCTCTGTACTTTGTTCAATGGCAGTCATGATCTTCTATGTCTGTACTTTGTTCAATGGCAGTCATGATCTTCTCTGTCTGTACTTTGTTCAATGGCAGTCATGATCTTCTCTGTCTGTACTTTGTTAAATGGAAGTCAAAATCTTCTCTGTCTGTACTTTGTTCAATGGCAGTCATGATCTTCTCTGTCTGTACTTTGTTCAATGGCAGTCATGATCTTCTCTGTCTGTACTTTGTTCAATGGAAGTCATGATCTTCTCTGTCTGTACTTTGTTCAATGGAAGTCAAGATCTTCTCTGTCTATACTTTGTTCAATGGCAGTCATGATCTTCTCTGTCTGTACTTTGTTCAATGGCAGCCATGATCTTCTCTGTCTGTACTTTGTTCAATGGCAGTCATGATCTTCTCTGTCTATACTTTGTTCAATGGAAGTCATGATCTTCTCTATCTGTACTTTGTTCAATGGCAGTCATGATCTTCTCTGTCTGTACTTTGATTAATGACAGTCAAAATCTTTTCTATATGTGCTTTGTTCAATGGCAGTCATGATCTTCTCTCCACTTTGTTCCATGGCAGTCATGATCTTCTCTCTACTTTGTTCAATGGCAGTCATGATCTTCTCTCTACTTTGTTCAATGACAGTCAAGATCTTCTCTGTACATTGTTCAATGGCAGTTATGATCTTCTCTGTATATTGTTCAACGGCAGTCAAGATCTTCTCAGTCAGTACATTGTTCAACGGCAATCAAGATCTTCTCAGTCTGTACATTGTTCAATGACAGTCAAGATATTCTCAATATACATTGTTCAACGGCAGTCAAGATCTTCTCTGTCTGTACTTTGTTCAACGGCAATCAAGATCTTCTCAGTCTGTACATTGTTCAATGGCAATTATGATCTTCTCTGTACTTTGTTCAATGACAGTCAAGATCTTCTCAATCTTTACTTTGTTCAATGACAGTCAAGATTTTCTCAGTCTGTACTTTGTTCAATGGCAATCAAGATCTTCTCTGTCTGTACTTTGTTCAACGACAGTCAAGATCTTCTCTGTCTGTACTTTGTTCAATGGCAGTCATGATCTTCTCTGTCTGTACTTTGTTCAATGACAGCCAAGAACTTCTCTGTCTTTACTTTGTTCAATGACAGCCAAGAACTTCTCTGTCTACTTTGTTCAATGGAACAATGATCTTCTCAGTCTTTATTTTGTTCAATGACAGTCAAGATCTTCTCAGTCTGTACTGTGTTCAATGGATGTCATGATCTTCTCTGTACTTTGTTCAATGACAGTCAAAATCTTCTCTGTCTGTACTTTGATCAATGAAAGTCAAGATCTTTTCTGTCTGTACTTTGATCAATGACAGTTAAGATCTTCTCTGTCTGTACTTTGTTAAATGGCAGTCAAGTTCTTCTCTGTCTGTTCTTTGATCAATGGCAGTCAAGATCTTCTCTGTCTGTACTTTGATCAATGACAGTCATGATCTTCTCTGTCTGTACTTTGATCAATGGCAGTCAAGATCTTCTCTGTCTGTACTTTGTTCAATGGCCGTCATGATCTTCTCTGTACTTTGTTCAATGGCAGTCATGATCTTCTCTCTACTTTGTTCAATGGCAGTCATGATCTTCTCTGTCTGTACTTTGTTCAATGACAGTCAAGATATTCTATGTACATTGTTCAATGGCAGTCATGAAATTCTATGTACATTGTTCAATGGCTAGCATGATCTTCTCTGTACATTGTTCAATGGCAGTTATGATCTTCTCTGTCTGTACTTTGATCAATGACAGTCAAATCTTTTCTGCATGTGCTTTGTTCAATGGCAGTCATGATCTTCTCTGTACTTTGTTCAATGGCAGTCATGATCTTCTCTGTACTTTGTTCAATGGCAGTCATGATCTTCTCTCTACTTTGTTCAATGACTGTCATGATCTTCTATGTCTGTACTTTGTTCAATGACAGTCAAGATCTTCTTTGTACATTGTTCAATGGCAGTCATGATCTTCTCTGTACATTGTTCAATGGCTGTCATGATCTTCACTGTATGTACTTTGTTCAATGGCAGTTATGATCTTCTCTGTACTTTGTTCAATGGCTCTAATGATCTTCTCTGTCTGTACTTTGTTCAATGGCAATTATGATCTTCTCTGTATATTGTTCAACGGCAGTCAAGATCTTCTCAGTCTGTACATTGTTCAATGACAGTCAAGATCTTCTCAGTCTGTACATTTTTCAATGACAGTCAAGATCTTCTCTGTCTGTACTTTGTTCAATGACAGTCAAGATCTTCTCTGTACTTTGTTCAATGGCAGTCATGATCTTCTATGTCTGTACTTTGTTCAATGGCAGTCATGATCTTCTCTGTCTGTACTTTGTTCAATGGCAGTCATGATCTTCTCTGTCTGTACTTTGTTAAATGGAAGTCAAAATCTTCTCTGTCTGTACTTTGTTCAATGGCAGTCATGATCTTCTCTGTCTGTACTTTGTTCAATGGCAGTCATGATCTTCTCTGTCTGTACTTTGTTCAATGGAAGTCATGATCTTCTCTGTCTGTACTTTGTTCAATGGAAGTCAAGATCTTCTCTGTCTATACTTTGTTCAATGGCAGTCATGATCTTCTCTGTCTGTACTTTGTTCAATGGCAGTCATGATCTTCTCTGTCTGTACTTTGTTCAATGGCAGTCATGATCTTCTCTGTCTATACTTTGTTCAATGGAAGTCATGATCTTCTCTGTCTGTACTTTGTTAAATGGAAGTCAAGATCTTCTCTGTCTGTACTTTGTTCAATGGCAGTCATGATCTTCTCTATCTGTACTTTGTTCAATGGCAGTCATGATCTTCTCTGTCTGTACTTTGATTAATGACAGTCAAAATCTTTTCTATATGTGCTTTGTTCAATGGCAGTCATGATCTTCTCTCCACTTTGTTCCATGGCAGTCATGATCTTCTCTCTACTTTGTTCAATGGCAGTCATGATCTTCTCTCTACTTTGTTCAATGACAGTCAAGATCTTCTCTGTACATTGTTCAATGGCAGTTATGATCTTCTCTGTATATTGTTCAACGGCAGTCAAGATCTTCTCAGTCAGTACATTGTTCAACGGCAATCAAGATCTTCTCAGTCTGTACATTGTTCAATGACAGTCAAGATATTCTCAATATACATTGTTCAACGGCAGTCAAGATCTTCTCTGTCTGTACTTTGTTCAACGGCAATCAAGATCTTCTCAGTCTGTACATTGTTCAATGGCAATTATGATCTTCTCTGTACTTTGTTCAATGACAGTCAAGATCTTCTCAATCTTTACTTTGTTCAATGACAGTCAAGATTTTCTCAGTCTGTACTTTGTTCAATGGCAATCAAGATCTTCTCTGTCTGTACTTTGTTCAACGACAGTCAAGATCTTCTCTGTCTGTACTTTGTTCAATGGCAGTCATGATCTTCTCTGTCTGTACTTTGTTCAATGACAGCCAAGAACTTCTCTGTCTTTACTTTGTTCAATGACAGCCAAGAACTTCTCTGTCTACTTTGTTCAATGGAACAATGATCTTCTCAGTCTTTATTTTGTTCAATGACAGTCAAGATCTTCTCAGTCTGTACTGTGTTCAATGGATGTCATGATCTTCTCTGTACTTTGTTCAATGACAGTCAAAATCTTCTCTGTCTGTACTTTGATCAATGAAAGTCAAGATCTTTTCTGTCTGTACTTTGATCAATGACAGTTAAGATCTTCTCTGTCTGTACTTTGTTAAATGGCAGTCAAGTTCTTCTCTGTCTGTTCTTTGATCAATGGCAGTCAAGATCTTCTCTGTCTGTACTTTGATCAATGGCAGTCAAGATCTTCTCTGTCTGTACTTTGTTCAATGGCAGTCATGATCTTCTCTGTACTTTGTTCAATGGCAGTCATGATCTTCTCTCTACTTTGTTCAATGGCAGTCATGATCTTCTCTGTCTGTACTTTGTTCAATGACAGTCAAGATCTTCTCTGTCTGTACTTTGTTCAATGGCAGTCAAGATCTTCTCTGTACTTTGTTCAATGACAGTCATGATCTTCTATGTCTGTACTTTGTTCAATGGCAGTCAAGATCTTCTCTGTCTGTACTTTGTTCAATGGCAGTCAAGATCTTCTCTGTACTTTGTTCAATGGCAGTCATGATCTTCTCTGTCTGTACTTTGTTCAATGACAGTCAAGATCTTCTCAGTCTGTACTTTGTTCAATGGCAGTCATGATCTTCTCTCTACTTTGTTCAATGGCAGTCATGATCTTCTCTGTCTGTACTTTGTTCAATGACAGTCAAGATCTTCTCAGTCTGTACTTTGTTCAATGACAGTCAAGATCTTCTCTGTCTGTACTTTGTTCAATGACAGTCAAGATCTTCTCTGTACATTGTTCAACGACAGTCATGATCTTCTCTGTCTGTACTTTGTTCAATGACAGTCAAGATCTTCTCAGTCTGTACTTTGTTCAATGGCAGTCATGATCTTCTCTGTCTGTACTTTGTTCAATGACAGTCAAGATCTTCTCAGTCTGTACTTTGTTCAATGGCAGTCAAGATCTTCTCAGTCTGTACTTTGTTCAACGACAGTCAAGATCTTCTCTGTCTGTACTTTGTTCAATGACAGTCAAGATCTTCTCTGTCTGTACTTTGTTCAATGGCAGTCAAGATCTTCTCTGTACTTTGTTCAATGGCAGTCATGATCTTCTATGTCTGTACTTTGTTCAATGGCAGTCATGATCTTCTCTGTCTGTACTTTGTTCAATGGCAGTCATGATCTTCTCTGTCTGTACTTTGTTAAATGGAAGTCAAAATCTTCTCTGTCTGTACTTTGTTCAATGGCAGTCATGATCTTCTCTGTCTGTACTTTGTTCAATGGCAGTCATGATCTTCTCTGTCTGTACTTTGTTCAATGGAAGTCATGATCTTCTCTGTCTGTATTTTGTTCAATGGAAGTCAAGATCTTCTCTGTCTATACTTTGTTCAATGGCAGTCATGATCTTCTCTGTCTGTACTTTGTTCAATGGCAGTCATGATCTTCTCTGTCTGTACTTTGTTCAATGGCAGTCATGATCTTCTCTGTCTATACTTTGTTCAATGGAAGTCATGATCTTCTCTGTCTGTACTTTGTTAAATGGAAGTCAAGATCTTCTCTGTCTGTACTTTCTTCAATGGCAGTCATGATCTTCTCTATCTGTACTTTGTTCAATGGCAGTCATGATCTTCTCTGTCTGTACTTTGATTAATGACAGTCAAAATCTTTTCTATATGTGCTTTGTTCAATGGCAGTCATGATCTTCTCTCCACTTTGTTCCATGGCAGTCATGATCTTCTCTCTACTTTGTTCAATGGCAGTCATGATCTTCTCTCTACTTTGTTCAATGACAGTCAAGATCTTCTCTGTACATTGTTCAATGGCAGTTATGATCTTCTCTGTATATTGTTCAATGACAGTCAAGATCTTCTCAGTCTGTACATTGTTCAATGGCAGTCAAGATCTTCTCAATATACATTGTTCAACGGCAGTCAAGATCTTCTCTGTCTGTACTTTGTTCAACGGCAATCAAGATCTTCTCAGTCTGTACATTGTTCAATGACAGTCAAGATATTCTCAATATACATTGTTCAACGGCAGTCAAGATCTTCTCTGTCTGTACTTTGTTCAACGGCAATCAAGATCTTCTCAGTCTGTACATTGTTCAATGGCAATTATGATCTTCTCTGTACTTTGTTCAATGACAGTCAAGATCTTCTCAATCTTTACTTTGTTCAATGACAGTCAAGATTTTCTCAGTCTGTACTTTGTTCAATGGCAATCAAGATCTTCTCTGTCTGTACTTTGTTCAACGACAGTCAAGATCTTCTCTGTCTGTACTTTGTTCAATGGCAGTCATGATCTTCTCTGTCTGTACTTTGTTCAATGACAGCCAAGAACTTCTCTGTCTTTACTTTGTTCAATGACAGCCAAGAACTTCTCTGTCTACTTTGTTCAATGGAACAATGATCTTCTCAGTCTTTATTTTGTTCAATGACAGTCAAGATCTTCTCAGTCTGTACTGTGTTCAATGGATGTCATGATCTTCTCTGTACTTTGTTCAATGACAGTCAAAATCTTCTCTGTCTGTACTTTGATCAATGAAAGTCAAGATCTTTTCTGTCTGTACTTTGATCAATGACAGTTAAGATCTTCTCTGTCTGTACTTTGTTAAATGGCAGTCAAGTTCTTCTCTGTCTGTTCTTTGATCAATGGCAGTCAAGATCTTCTCTGTCTGTACTTTGATCAATGACAGTCATGATCTTCTCTGTCTGTACTTTGATCAATGGCAGTCAAGATCTTCTCTGTCTGTACTTTGTTCAATGGCCGTCATGATCTTCTCTGTACTTTGTTCAATGGCAGTCATGATCTTCTCTCTACTTTGTTCAATGGCAGTCATGATCTTCTCTGTCTGTACTTTGTTCAATGACAGTCAAGATATTCTATGTACATTGTTCAATGGCAGTAATGAAATTCTATGTACATTGTTCAATGGCTAGCATGATCTTCTCTGTACATTGTTCAATGGCAGTTATGATCTTCTCTGTCTGTACTTTGATCAATGACAGTCAAAATCTTTTCTGCATGTGCTTTGTTCAATGGCAGTCATGATCTTCTCTGTACTTTGTTCAATGGCAGTCATGATCTTCTCTGTACTTTGTTCAATGGCAGTCATGATCTTCTCTCTACTTTGTTCAATGACTGTCATGATCTTCTATGTCTGTACTTTGTTCAATGACAGTCAAGATCTTCTTTGTACATTGTTCAATGGCAGTCATGATCTTCTCTGTACATTGTTCAATGGCTGTCATGATCTTCACTGTATGTACTTTGTTCAATGGCAGTTATGATCTTCTCTGTACTTTGTTCAATGGCTCTAATGATCTTCTCTGTCTGTACTTTGTTCAATGGCAATTATGATCTTCTCTGTATATTGTTCAACGGCAGTCAAGATCTTCTCAGTCTGTACATTGTTCAATGACAGTCAAGATCTTCTCAATATACATTGTTCAATGGCAGTCAAGATCTTCTCAGTCTGTACTTTGTTCAATGACAGTCAAGATCTTCTCAGTCTGTACTTTGTTCAATAACAGCCAAGATCTTCTCTGTACTTTGTTCAATGGCAATCAAGATCTTCTCAGTCTGTACATTGTTCAATGGCAATTATGATCTTCTCTGTACTTTGTTCAATGACAGTCAAGATCTTCTCAATCTTTACTTTGTTCAATGACAGCCAAGATCTTCTCTGTCTGTACTTTGTTCAACGGCAATCAATATCTTCCCAGTCTGTACATTGTTCAATGGCAATTATGATCTTCTCTGTACTTTGTTCAATGACAGTCAAGATCTTCTCTGTCTGTACTTTGTTCAATGACAGTCAAGATCTTCTCAGGCTGTACTTTGTTCATTGGCAGTAAAATCTTCTCTGTCTGTACTTTGTTCAATGGCAGTCATGATCTTCTCTGTCTGTACTTTGTTCAACGACAGTCAAGATCTTCTCTGTCTGTACTTTGTTCAATGGCAGTCATGATCTTCTCTGTCTGTACTTTGTTCAATGGCAGTTAAGATCTTCTCTGTCTGTACTTTGTTCAATGACAGTCAAGATCTTCTCAGGCTGTACTTTGTTCATTGGCAGTAAAATCTTCTCTGTCTGTACTTTGTTCAATGGTAGTCATGATCTTCTCTGTCTGTACTTTGTTCAACGACAGTCAAGATCTTCTCTGTCTGTACTTTGTTCAATGGCAGTCATGATCTTCTCTGTCTGTACTTTGTTGAATGACAGCCAAGAACTTCTCTGTCTGTACTTTGTTCAATGACAGCCAAGATCTTCTCTGTCTACTTTGTTCAATGGAACAATGATCTTCTCAGTCTTTATTTTGTTCAATGACAGTCAAGATCTTCTCAGTCTGTACTTTGTTCAATGGATGTCATGATCTTCTCTGTACTTTGTTCAATGACAGTCAAGATCTTCTCTGTCTGTACTTTGATCAATGACAGTCAAGATCTTCTCAGTCTGTACTTTGATCAATGACAGTTAAGATCTTCTCTGTCTGTACTTTGTTAAATGGCAGTCAAGTTCTTCTCTGTCCGTTCTTTGATCAATGGCAGTCAAGATCTTCTCTGTCTGTACTTTGATCAATGACAGTCATGATCTTCTCTGTCTGTACTTTGATCAATGACAGTTAAGATCTTCTCTGTCTGTACTTTGTTCAATGACAGTCAAGATCTTCTCAGTCTGTACTTTGTTCAATGACAGTCAAATCTTCTCTGTCCGTACTTTGTTCAATGGCAGTCAAGATCTTCTCTGTACTTTGTTCAATGGCAGTCATGATCTTCTCTGTCTGTACTTTGTTCAATGACAGTCAAGATCTTCTCTGTCTGTACTTTGTTCAATGACAGTCAAGATCTTCTCTGTACTTTGTTCAATGGCAGTCATGATCTTCTATGTCTGTACTTTGTTCAATGGCAGTCATGATCTTCTCTGTCTGTACTTTGTTCAATGGCAGTCATGATCTTCTCTGTCTGTACTTTGTTAAATGGAAGTCAAATCTTCTCTGTCTGTACTTTGTTCAATGGCAGTCATGATCTTCTCTGTCTGTACTTTGTTCAATGGCAGTCATGATCTTCTCTGTCTGTACTTTGTTCAATGGAAGTCATGATCTTCTCTGTCTGTACTTTGTTCAATGGAAGTCAAGATCTTCTCTGTCTATACTTTGTTCAATGGCAGTCATGATCTTCTCTGTCTGTACTTTGTTCAATGGCAGCCATGATCTTCTCTGTCTGTACTTTGTTCAATGGCAGTCATGATCTTCTCTGTCTATACTTTGTTCAATGGAAGTCATGATCTTCTCTATCTGTACTTTGTTCAATGGCAGTCATGATCTTCTCTGTCTGTACTTTGATTAATGACAGTCAAAATCTTTTCTATATGTGCTTTGTTCAATGGCAGTCATGATCTTCTCTCCACTTTGTTCCATGGCAGTCATGATCTTCTCTCTACTTTGTTCAATGGCAGTCATGATCTTCTCTCTACTTTGTTCAATGACAGTCAAGATCTTCTCTGTACATTGTTCAATGGCAATTATGATCTTCTCTGTACTTTGTTCAATGACAGTCAAGATCTTCTCTGTCTGTACTTTGTTCAATGACAGTCAAGATCTTCTCAGGCTGTACTTTGTTCATTGGCAGTAAAATCTTCTCTGTCTGTACTTTGTTCAATGGCAGTCATGATCTTCTCTGTCTGTACTTTGTTCAACGACAGTCAAGATCTTCTCTGTCTGTACTTTGTTCAATGGCAGTCATGATCTTCTCTGTCTGTACTTTGTTCAATGGCAGTTAAGATCTTCTCTGTCTGTACTTTGTTCAATGACAGTCAAGATCTTCTCAGGCTGTACTTTGTTCATTGGCAGTAAAATCTTCTCTGTCTGTACTTTGTTCAATGGTAGTCATGATCTTCTCTGTCTGTACTTTGTTCAACGACAGTCAAGATCTTCTCTGTCTGTACTTTGTTCAATGGCAGTCATGATCTTCTCTGTCTGTACTTTGTTCAATGACAGCCAAGAACTTCTCTGTCTGTACTTTGTTCAATGACAGCCAAGAACTTCTCTGTCTACTTTGTTCAATGGAACAATGATCTTCTCAGTCTTTATTTTGTTCAATGACAGTCAAGATCTTCTCAGTCTGTACTTTGTTCAATGGATGTCATGATCTTCTCTGTACTTTGTTCAATGACAGTCAAGATCTTCTCTGTCTGTACTTTGATCAATGACAGTCAAGATCTTCTCAGTCTGTACTTTGATCAATGACAGTTAAGATCTTCTCTGTCTGTACTTTGTTAAATGGCAGTCAAGTTCTTCTCTGTCCGTTCTTTGATCAATGGCAGTCAAGATCTTCTCTGTCTGTACTTTGATCAATGACAGTCATGATCTTCTCTGTCTGTACTTTGATCAATGACAGTCAAGATCTTCTCTGTCTGTACTTTGTTCAATGACAGTTAAGATCTTCTCTGTCTGTACTTTGTTCAATGACAGTCAAGATCTTCTCAGTCTGTACTTTGTTCAATGACAGTCAAAATCTTCTCTGTCCGTACTTTGTTCAATGGCAGTCAAGATCTTCTCTGTACTTTGTTCAATGGCAGTCATGATCTTCTCTGTCTGTACTTTGTTCAATGACAGTCAAGATCTTCTCTGTCTGTACTTTGTTCAATGACAGTCAAGATCTTCTCTGTACTTTTTTCAATGGCAGTCATGATCTTCTATGTCTGTACTTTGTTCAATGGCAGTCATGATCTTCTCTGTCTGTACTTTGTTCAATGGCAGTCATGATCTTCTCTGTCTGTACTTTGTTCAATGGAAGTCAAAATCTTCTCTGTCTGTACTTTGTTCAATGGCAGTCATGATCTTCTCTGTCTGTACTTTGTTCAATGGCAGTCATGATCTTCTCTGTCTGTACTTTGTTCAATGGAAGTCATGATCTTCTCTGTCTGTACTTTGTTCAATGGAAGTCAAGATCTTCTCTGTCTATACTTTGTTCAATGGCAGTCATGATCTTCTCTGTCTGTACTTTGTTCAATGGCAGTCATGATCTTCTCTGTCTGTACTTTGTTCAATGGCAGTCATGATCTTCTCTGTCTATACTTTGTTCAATGGAAGTCATGATCTTCTCTATCTGTACTTTGTTCAATGGCAGTCATGATCTTCTCTGTCTGTACTTTGATTAATGACAGTCAAATCTTTTCTATATGTGCTTTGTTCAATGGCAGTCATGATCTTCTCTCCACTTTGTTCCATGGCAGTCATGATCTTCTCTCTACTTTGTTCAATGGCAGTCATGATCTTCTCTCTACTTTGTTCAATGACAGTCAAGATCTTCTCTGTACATTGTTCAATGGCAGTTATGATCTTCTCTGTATATTGTTCAACGGCAGTCAAGATCTTCTCAGTCAGTACATTGTTCAACGGCAATCAAGATCTTCTCAGTCTGTACATTGTTCAATGACAGTCAAGATATTCTCAATATACATTGTTCAACGGCAGTCAAGATCTTCTCTGTCTGTACTTTGTTCAACGGCAATCAAGATCTTCTCAGTCTGTACATTGTTCAATGGCAATTATGATCTTCTCTGTACTTTGTTCAATGACAGTCAAGATCTTCTCAATCTTTACTTTGTTCAATGACAGTCAAGATTTTCTCAGTCTGTACTTTGTTCAATGGCAATCAAGATCTTCTCTGTCTGTACTTTGTTCAACGACAGTCAAGATCTTCTCTGTCTGTACTTTGTTCAATGGCAGTCATGATCTTCTCTGTCTGTACTTTGTTCAATGACAGCCAAGAACTTCTCTGTCTTTACTTTGTTCAATGACAGCCAAGAACTTCTCTGTCTACTTTGTTCAATGGAACAATGATCTTCTCAGTCTTTATTTTGTTCAATGACAGTCAAGATCTTCTCAGTCTGTACTGTGTTCAATGGATGTCATGATCTTCTCTGTACTTTGTTCAATGACAGTCAAATCTTCTCTGTCTGTACTTTGATCAATGAAAGTCAAGATCTTTTCTGTCTGTACTTTGATCAATGACAGTTAAGATCTTCTCTGTCTGTACTTTGTTAAATGGCAGTCAAGTTCTTCTCTGTCTGTTCTTTGATCAATGGCAGTCAAGATCTTCTCTGTCTGTACTTTGATCAATGACAGTCATGATCTTCTCTGTCTGTACTTTGATCAATGGCAGTCAAGATCTTCTCTGTCTGTACTTTGTTCAATGGCCGTCATGATCTTCTCTGTACTTTGTTCAATGGCAGTCATGATCTTCTCTCTACTTTGTTCAATGGCAGTCATGATCTTCTCTGTCTGTACTTTGTTCAATGACAGTCAAGATATTCTATGTACATTGTTCAATGGCAGTCATGAAATTCTATGTACATTGTTCAATGGCTAGCATGATCTTCTCTGTACATTGTTCAATGGCAGTTATGATCTTCTCTGTCTGTACTTTGATCAATGACAGTCAAAATCTTTTCTGCATGTGCTTTGTTCAATGGCAGTCATGATCTTCTCTGTACTTTGTTCAATGGCAGTCATGATCTTCTCTGTACTTTGTTCAATGGCAGTCATGATCTTCTCTCTACTTTGTTCAATGACTGTCATGATCTTCTATGTCTGTACTTTGTTCAATGACAGTCAAGATCTTCTTTGTACATTGTTCAATGGCAGTCATGATCTTCTCTGTACATTGTTCAATGGCTGTCATGATCTTCACTGTATGTACTTTGTTCAATGGCAGTTATGATCTTCTCTGTACTTTGTTCAATGGCTCTAATGATCTTCTCTGTCTGTACTTTGTTCAATGGCAATTATGATCTTCTCTGTATATTGTTCAACGGCAGTCAAGATCTTCTCAGTCTGTACTTTGTTCAATGACAGTCAAGATCTTCTCAGTCTGTACATTGTTCAATGACAGTCAAGATCTTCTCTGTCTGTACTTTGTTCGATGACAGTCAAGATCTTCTCTGTACTTTGTTCAATGGCAGTCATGATCTTCTATGTCTGTACTTTGTTCAATGGCAGTCATGATCTTCTCTGTCTGTACTTTGTTCAATGGCAGTCATGATCTTCTCTGTCTGTACTTTGTTAAATGGAAGTCAAAATCTTCTCTGTCTGTACTTTGTTCAATGGCAGTCATGATCTTCTCTGTCTGTACTTTGTTCAATGGCAGTCATGATCTTCTCTGTCTGTACTTTGTTCAATGGAAGTCATGATCTTCTCTGTCTGTACTTTGTTCAATGGAAGTCAAGATCTTCTCTGTCTATACTTTGTTCAATGGCAGTCATGATCTTCTCTGTCTGTACTTTGTTCAATGGCAGCCATGATCTTCTCTGTCTGTACTTTGTTCAATGGCAGTCATGATCTTCTCTGTCTATACTTTGTTCAATGGAAGTCATGATCTTCTCTGTCTGTACTTTGTTAAATGGAAGTCAAGATCTTCTCTGTCTGTACTTTCTTCAATGGCAGTCATGATCTTCTCTATCTGTACTTTGTTCAATGGCAGTCATGATCTTCTCTGTCTGTACTTTGATTAATGACAGTCAAAATCTTTTCTATATGTGCTTTGTTCAATGGCAGTCATGATCTTCTCTCCACTTTGTTCCATGGCAGTCATGATCTTCTCTCTACTTTGTTCAATGGCAGTCATGATCTTCTCTCTACTTTGTTCAATGACAGTCAAGATCTTCTCTGTACATTGTTCAATGGCAGTTATGATCTTCTCTGTATATTGTTCAACGGCAGTCAAGATCTTCTCAGTCAGTACATTGTTCAACGGCAATCAAGATCTTCTCAGTCTGTACATTGTTCAATGACAGTCAAGATATTCTCAATATACATTGTTCAACGGCAGTCAAGATCTTCTCTGTCTGTACTTTGTTCAACGGCAATCAAGATCTTCTCAGTCTGTACATTGTTCAATGGCAATTATGATCTTCTCTGTACTTTGTTCAATGACAGTCAAGATCTTCTCAATCTTTACTTTGTTCAATGACAGTCAAGATTTTCTCAGTCTGTACTTTGTTCAATGGCAATCAAGATCTTCTCTGTCTGTACTTTGTTCAACGACAGTCAAGATCTTCTCTGTCTGTACTTTGTTCAATGGCAGTCATGATCTTCTCTGTCTGTACTTTGTTCAATGACAGCCAAGAACTTCTCTGTCTTTACTTTGTTCAATGACAGCCAAGAACTTCTCTGTCTACTTTGTTCAATGGAACAATGATCTTCTCAGTCTTTATTTTGTTCAATGACAGTCAAGATCTTCTCAGTCTGTACTGTGTTCAATGGATGTCATGATCTTCTCTGTACTTTGTTCAATGACAGTCAAAATCTTCTCTGTCTGTACTTTGATCAATGAAAGTCAAGATCTTTTCTGTCTGTACTTTGATCAATGACAGTTAAGATCTTCTCTGTCTGTACTTTGTTAAATGGCAGTCAAGTTCTTCTCTGTCTGTTCTTTGATCAATGGCAGTCAAGATCTTCTCTGTCTGTACTTTGATCAATGACAGTCATGATCTTCTCTGTCTGTACTTTGATCAATGGCAGTCAAGATCTTCTCTGTCTGTACTTTGTTCAATGGCCGTCATGATCTTCTCTGTACTTTGTTCAATGGCAGTCATGATCTTCTCTCTACTTTGTTCAATGGCAGTCATGATCTTCTCTGTCTGTACTTTGTTCAATGACAGTCAAGATATTCTATGTACATTGTTCAATGGCAGTCATGAAATTCTATGTACATTGTTCAATGGCTAGCATGATCTTCTCTGTACATTGTTCAATGGCAGTTATGATCTTCTCTGTCTGTACTTTGATCAATGACAGTCAAAATCTTTTCTGCATGTGCTTTGTTCAATGGCAGTCATGATCTTCTCTGTACTTTGTTCAATGGCAGTCATGATCTTCTCTGTACTTTGTTCAATGGCAGTCATGATCTTCTCTCTACTTTGTTCAATGACTGTCATGATCTTCTATGTCTGTACTTTGTTCAATGACAGTCAAGATCTTCTTTGTACATTGTTCAATGGCAGTCATGATCTTCTCTGTACATTGTTCAATGGCTGTCATGATCTTCACTGTATGTACTTTGTTCAATGGCAGTTATGATCTTCTCTGTACTTTGTTCAATGGCTCTAATGATCTTCTCTGTCTGTACTTTGTTCAATGGCAATTATGATCTTCTCTGTATATTGTTCAACGGCAGTCAAGATCTTCTCAGTCTGTACATTGTTCAATGACAGTCAAGATCTTCTCAGTCTGTACATTGTTCAATGACAGTCAAGATCTTCTCAATATACTTTGTTCAATGGCAGTCAAGATCTTCTCAGTCTGTACTTTGTTCAATGACAGTCAAGATCTTCTCAGTCTGTACTTTGTTCAATAACAGTCAAGATCTTCTCTGTCTGTACTTTGTTCAATGGCAATCAAGATCTTCTCAGTCTGTACTTTGTTCAATGGCAATTATGATCTTCTCTGTACTTTGTTCAATGACAGTCAAGATCTTCTCATCTTTACTTTGTTCAATGACAGCCAAGATCTTCTCTGTCTGTACTTTGTTCAACGGCAATCAATATCTTCAGTCTGTACATTGTTCAATGGCAATTATGATCTTCTCTGTACTTTGTTCAATGACAGTCAAGATCTTCTCTGTCTGTACTTATTTCAATGACAGTCAAGATCTTCTCAGGCTGTACTTTGTTCATGGCAGTAAAATCTTCTCTGTCTGTACTTTGTTCAATGGCAGTCATGATCTTCTCTGTCTGTACTTTGTTCAATGACAGTCAAGATCTTCTCTGTCTGTACTTTGTTCAATGGCAGTCATGATCTTCTCTGTCTGTACTTTGTTCAATGGCAGTCAAGATCTTCTCTGTACTTTGTTCAATGGCAGTCATGATCTTCTCTGTACTTTGTTCAATGGCAGTCATGATCTTCTCTGTCTGTACTTTGTTCAATGGCAGTCATGATCTTCTCTGTACTTTGTTCAATGGCAGTCAATGATCTTCTCTGTCTGTACTTTGTTCAATGGCAGTCATGATCTTCTCTGTCATTGTTCAATGGCAGTCAAGATCTTCTCTGTCTGTACTTTGTTCAATGACAGTCAAGATCTTCTCTGTCTGTACTTTGTTCAATGACAGTCAAGATCTTCTCTGTCTGTACTTTGTTCAATGGCAGTCATGATCTTCTCTGTACTTTGTTCAATGGCAGTCATGATCTTCTCTGTCTGTACTTTGTTCAATGGCAGTCATGATCTTCTCTGTCTGTACTTTGTTCAATGGAAGTCATGATCTTCTCTGTCTGTACTTTGTTCAATGGCAGTCAAGATCTTCTCTGTCTGTACTTTGTTCAATGGCAGTCATGATCTTCTCTGTCTGTACTTTGTTCAATGGCAGTCATGATCTTCTCTGTCTGTACTTTGTTCAATGGCAGTCATGATCTTCTCTGTCTGTACTTTGTTCAATGGAAGTCATGATCTTCTCTGTCTGTACTTTGTTCAATGGCAGTCAAGATCTTCTCTGTCTGTACTTTGTTCAATGGCAGTCATGATCTTCTCTCTGTACTTTGTTCAATGGCAGTCAAGATCTTCTCTGTCTGTACTTTGTTCAATGACAGTCAAATCTTCTATCTGTACTTTGTTCAATGGCAGTCATGATCTTCTCTCCACTTTGTTCAATGGCAGTCATGATCTTCTCTCTACTTTGTTCAATGGCAGTCATGATCTTCTCTCTGTACTTTGTTCAATGACAGTCAAGATCTTCTCTGTACTTTGTTCAATGGCAGTCATGATCTTCTCTGTGTATTGTTCAACGGCAGTCAAGATCTTCTCTGTCTGTACTTTGTTCAATGGCAATCAAGATCTTCTCTGTCTGTACATTGTTCAATGACAGTCAAGATCTTCTCTGTCTATACTTTGTTCAATGGCAGTCAAGATCTTCTCTGTCTGTACTTTGTTCAATGGCAGTCAAGATCTTCTCAGTCTGTACTTTGTTCAATGGCAGTCATGATCTTCTCTGTACTTTGTTCAATGGCAGTCAAGATCTTCTCTGTCTGTACTTTGTTCAACGACAGTCAAGATCTTCTCTGTCTGTACTTTGTTCAATGGCAGTCATGATCTTCTCTGTCTGTACTTTGTTCAATGACAGCCAAGAACTTCTCTGTCTTTACTTTGTTCAATGACAGCCAAGAACTTCTCTGTCTACTTTGTTCAATGGAACAATGATCTTCTCAGTCTTTATTTTGTTCAATGACAGTCAAGATCTTCTCAGTCTGTACTGTGTTCAATGGATGTCATGATCTTCTCTGTACTTTGTTCAATGACAGTCAAAATCTTCTCTGTCTGTACTTTGATCAATGAAAGTCAAGATCTTTTCTGTCTGTACTTTGATCAATGACAGTTAAGATCTTCTCTGTCTGTACTTTGTTAAATGGCAGTCAAGTTCTTCTCTGTCTGTTCTTTGATCAATGGCAGTCAAGATCTTCTCTGTCTGTACTTTGTTCAATGACAGTCATGATCTTCTCTGTCTGTACTTTGATCAATGGCAGTCAAGATCTTCTCTGTCTGTACTTTGTTCAATGGCCGTCATGATCTTCTCTGTACTTTGTTCAATGGCAGTCATGATCTTCTCTCTACTTTGTTCAATGGCAGTCATGATCTTCTCTGTCTGTACTTTGTTCAATGACAGTCAAGATATTCTATGTACATTGTTCAATGGCAGTCATGAAATTCTATGTACATTGTTCAATGGCTAGCATGATCTTCTCTGTACATTGTTCAATGGCAGTCATGATCTTCTCTGTCTGTACTTTGATCAATGACAGTCAAAATCTTTTCTGCATGTGCTTTGTTCAATGGCAGTCATGATCTTCTCTGTACTTTGTTCAATGGCAGTCATGATCTTCTCTGTACTTTGTTCAATGGCAGTCATGATCTTCTCTCTACTTTGTTCAATGACTGTCATGATCTTCTATGTCTGTACTTTGTTCAATGACAGTCAAGATCTTCTTTGTACATTGTTCAATGGCAGTCATGATCTTCTCTGTACTTTGTTCAATGGCAGTCATGATCTTCTCTGTATGTACTTTGTTCAATGGCAGTTATGATCTTCTCTGTACTTTGTTCAATGGCTCTAATGATCTTCTCTGTCTGTACTTTGTTCAATGGCAATTATGATCTTCTCTGTATATTGTTCAACGGCAGTCAAGATCTTCTCAGTCTGTACTTTGTTCAATGGCAGTCAAGATCTTCTCAGTCTGTACATTGTTCAATGACAGTCAAGATCTTCTCAATATACATTGTTCAATGGCAGTCAAGATCTTCTCAGTCTGTACTTTGTTCAATGACAGTCAAGATCTTCTCAGTCTGTACTTTGTTCAATAACAGCCAAGATCTTCTCTGTCTGTACTTTGTTCAATGGCAATCAAGATCTTCTCAGTCTGTACATTGTTCAATGGCAATTATGATCTTCTCTGTACTTTGTTCAATGACAGTCAAGATCTTCTCAATCTTTACTTTGTTCAATGACAGTCAAGATCTTCTCTGTCTGTACTTTGTTCAACGGCAATCAATATCTTCCCAGTCTGTACATTGTTCAATGGCAATTATGATCTTCTCTGTACTTTGTTCAATGACAGTCAAGATCTTCTCTGTCTGTACTTTTTCAATGACAGTCAAGATCTTCTCAGGCTGTACTTTGTTCATTGGCAGTAAAATCTTCTCTGTCTGTACTTTGTTCAATGGCAGTCATGATCTTCTCTGTCTGTACTTTGTTCAATGACAGTCAAGATCTTCTCTGTCTGTACTTTGTTCAATGGCAGTCATGATCTTCTCTGTCTGTACTTTGTTCAATGGCAGTTAAGATCTTCTCTGTCTGTACTTTGTTCAATGACAGTCAAGATCTTCTCAGTCTGTACTTTGTTCAATGGCAGTCAAGATCTTCTGTCTGTACTTTGTTCAATGGCAGTCATGATCTTCTCTGTCTGTACTTTGTTCAATGACAGTCAAGATCTTCTCTGTCTGTACTTTGTTCAATGGCAGTCATGATCTTCTCTGTCTGTACTTTGTTCAATGACAGTCAAGATCTTCTCTGTCTGTACTTTGTTCAATGGCAGTCATGATCTTCTCTGTCTGTACTTTGTTAAATGGAAGTCAAAATCTTCTCTGTCTGTACTTTGTTCAATGGCAGTCATGATCTTCTCTGTCTGTACTTTGTTCAATGGCAGTCATGATCTTCTCTGTCTGTACTTTGTTCAATGGAAGTCATGATCTTCTCTGTCTGTACTTTGTTCAATGGAAGTCAAGATCTTCTCTGTCTATACTTTGTTCAATGGCAGTCATGATCTTCTCTGTCTGTACTTTGTTCAATGGCAGCCATGATCTTCTCTGTCTGTACTTTGTTCAATGGCAGTCATGATCTTCTCTGTCTATACTTTGTTCAATGGAAGTCATGATCTTCTCTGTCTGTACTTTGTTAAATGGAAGTCAAGATCTTCTCTGTCTGTACTTTCTTCAATGGCAGTCATGATCTTCTCTATCTGTACTTTGTTCAATGGCAGTCATGATCTTCTCTGTCTGTACTTTGATTAATGACAGTCAAAATCTTTTCTATATGTGCTTTGTTCAATGGCAGTCATGATCTTCTCTCCACTTTGTTCCATGGCAGTCATGATCTTCTCTCTACTTTGTTCAATGGCAGTCATGATCTTCTCTCTACTTTGTTCAATGACAGTCAAGATCTTCTCTGTACATTGTTCAATGGCAGTTATGATCTTCTCTGTATATTGTTCAACGGCAGTCAAGATCTTCTCAGTCAGTACATTGTTCAACGGCAATCAAGATCTTCTCAGTCTGTACATTGTTCAATGACAGTCAAGATATTCTCAATATACATTGTTCAACGGCAGTCAAGATCTTCTCTGTCTGTACTTTGTTCAACGGCAATCAAGATCTTCTCAGTCTGTACATTGTTCAATGGCAATTATGATCTTCTCTGTACTTTGTTCAATGACAGTCAAGATCTTCTCAATCTTTACTTTGTTCAATGACAGTCAAGATTTTCTCAGTCTGTACTTTGTTCAATGGCAATCAAGATCTTCTCTGTCTGTACTTTGTTCAACGACAGTCAAGATCTTCTCTGTCTGTACTTTGTTCAATGGCAGTCATGATCTTCTCTGTCTGTACTTTGTTCAATGACAGCCAAGAACTTCTCTGTCTTTACTTTGTTCAATGACAGCCAAGAACTTCTCTGTCTACTTTGTTCAATGGAACAATGATCTTCTCAGTCTTTATTTTGTTCAATGACAGTCAAGATCTTCTCAGTCTGTACTGTGTTCAATGGATGTCATGATCTTCTCTGTACTTTGTTCAATGACAGTCAAAATCTTCTCTGTCTGTACTTTGATCAATGAAAGTCAAGATCTTTTCTGTCTGTACTTTGATCAATGACAGTTAAGATCTTCTCTGTCTGTACTTTGTTAAATGGCAGTCAAGTTCTTCTCTGTCTGTTCTTTGATCAATGGCAGTCAAGATCTTCTCTGTCTGTACTTTGATCAATGACAGTCATGATCTTCTCTGTCTGTACTTTGATCAATGGCAGTCAAGATCTTCTCTGTCTGTACTTTGTTCAATGGCCGTCATGATCTTCTCTGTACTTTGTTCAATGGCAGTCATGATCTTCTCTCTACTTTGTTCAATGGCAGTCATGATCTTCTCTGTCTGTACTTTGTTCAATGACAGTCAAGATATTCTATGTACATTGTTCAATGGCAGTCATGAAATTCTATGTACATTGTTCAATGGCTAGCATGATCTTCTCTGTACATTGTTCAATGGCAGTTATGATCTTCTCTGTCTGTACTTTGATCAATGACAGTCAAAATCTTTTCTGCATGTGCTTTGTTCAATGGCAGTCATGATCTTCTCTGTACTTTGTTCAATGGCAGTCATGATCTTCTCTGTACTTTGTTCAATGGCAGTCATGATCTTCTCTCTACTTTGTTCAATGACTGTCATGATCTTCTATGTCTGTACTTTGTTCAATGACAGTCAAGATCTTCTTTGTACATTGTTCAATGGCAGTCATGATCTTCTCTGTACATTGTTCAATGGCTGTCATGATCTTCACTGTATGTACTTTGTTCAATGGCAGTTATGATCTTCTCTGTACTTTGTTCAATGGCTCTAATGATCTTCTCTGTCTGTACTTTGTTCAATGGCAATTATGATCTTCTCTGTATATTGTTCAACGGCAGTCAAGATCTTCTCAGTCTGTACATTGTTCAATGACAGTCAAGATCTTCTCAGTCTGTACATTGTTCAATGACAGTCAAGATCTTCTCAATATACATTGTTCAATGGCAGTCAAGATCTTCTCAGTCTGTACTTTGTTCAATGACAGTCAAGATCTTCTCAGTCTGTACTTTGTTCAATAACAGCCAAGATCTTCTCTGTCTGTACTTTGTTCAATGGCAATCAAGATCTTCTCAGTCTGTACATTGTTCAATGGCAATTATGATCTTCTCTGTACTTTGTTCAATGACAGTCAAGATCTTCTCAATCTTTACTTTGTTCAATGACAGCCAAGATCTTCTCTGTCTGTACTTTGTTCAACGGCAATCAATATCTTCCCAGTCTGTACATTGTTCAATGGCAATTATGATCTTCTCTGTACTTTGTTCAATGACAGTCAAGATCTTCTCTGTCTGTACTTATTTCAATGACAGTCAAGATCTTCTCAGGCTGTACTTTGTTCATTGGCAGTAAAATCTTCTCTGTCTGTACTTTGTTCAATGGCAGTCATGATCTTCTCTGTCTGTACTTTGTTCAACGACAGTCAAGATCTTCTCTGTCTGTACTTTGTTCAATGGCAGTCATGATCTTCTCTGTCTGTACTTTGTTCAATGGCAGTTAAGATCTTCTCTGTCTGTACTTTGTTCAATGACAGTCAAGATCTTCTCAGGCTGTACTTTGTTCATTGGCAGTAAAATCTTCTCTGTCTGTACTTTGTTCAATGGCAGTCATGATCTTCTCTGTCTGTACTTTGTTCAACGACAGTCAAGATCTTCTCTGTCTGTACTTTGTTCAATGGCAGTCATGATCTTCTCTGTCTGTACTTTGTTCAATGACAGCCAAGAACTTCTCTGTCTGTACTTTGTTCAATGGCAGTCATGATCTTCTCTGTCTGTACTTTGTTAAATGGAAGTCAAAATCTTCTCTGTCTGTACTTTGTTCAATGGCAGTCATGATCTTCTCTGTCTGTACTTTGTTCAATGGCAGTCATGATCTTCTCTGTCTGTACTTTGTTCAATGGAAGTCATGATCTTCTCTGTCTGTACTTTGTTCAATGGAAGTCAAGATCTTCTCTGTCTATACTTTGTTAAATGGCAGTCATGATCTTCTCTGTCTGTACTTTGTTCAATGGCAGCCATGATCTTCTCTGTCTGTACTTTGTTCAATGGCAGTCATGATCTTCTCTGTCTATACTTTGTTCAATGGAAGTCATGATCTTCTCTGTCTGTACTTTGTTAAATGGAAGTCAAGATCTTCTCTGTCTGTACTTTCTTCAATGGCAGTCATGATCTTCTCTATCTGTACTTTGTTCAATGGCAGTCATGATCTTCTCTGTCTGTACTTTGATTAATGACAGTCAAAATCTTTTCTATATGTGCTTTGTTCAATGGCAGTCATGATCTTCTCTCCACTTTGTCCATGGCAGTCATGATCTTCTCTCTACTTTGTTCAATGGCAGTCATGATCTTCTCTCTACTTTGTTCAATGACAGTCAAGATCTTCTCTGTACATTGTTCAATGGCAGTTATGATCTTCTCTGTATATTGTTCAACGGCAGTCAAGATCTTCTCAGTCAGTACATTGTTCAACGGCAATCAAGATCTTCTCAGTCTGTACATTGTTCAATGACAGTCAAGATATTCTCAATATACATTGTTCAACGGCAGTCAAGATCTTCTCTGTCTGTACTTTGTTCAACGGCAATCAAGATCTTCTCAGTCTGTACATTGTTCAATGGCAATTATGATCTTCTCTGTACTTTGTTCAATGACAGTCAAGATCTTCTCAATCTTTACTTTGTTCAATGACAGTCAAGATTTTCTCAGTCTGTACTTTGTTCAATGGCAATCAAGATCTTCTCTGTCTGTACTTTGTTCAACGACAGTCAAGATCTTCTCTGTCTGTACTTTGTTCAATGGCAGTCATGATCTTCTCTGTCTGTACTTTGTTCAATGACAGCCAAGAACTTCTCTGTCTTTACTTTGTTCAATGACAGCCAAGAACTTCTCTGTCTACTTTGTTCAATGGAACAATGATCTTCTCAGTCTTTATTTTGTTCAATGACAGTCAAGATCTTCTCAGTCTGTACTGTGTTCAATGGATGTCATGATCTTCTCTGTACTTTGTTCAATGACAGTCAAAATCTTCTCTGTCTGTACTTTGATCAATGAAAGTCAAGATCTTTTCTGTCTGTACTTTGATCAATGACAGTTAAGATCTTCTCTGTCTGTACTTTGTTAAATGGCAGTCAAGTTCTTCTCTGTCTGTTCTTTGATCAATGGCAGTCAAGATCTTCTCTGTCTGTACTTTGATCAATGACAGTCATGATCTTCTCTGTCTGTACTTTGATCAATGGCAGTCAAGATCTTCTCTGTCTGTACTTTGTTCAATGGCCGTCATGATCTTCTCTGTACTTTGTTCAATGGCAGTCATGATCTTCTCTCTACTTTGTTCAATGGCAGTCATGATCTTCTCTGTCTGTACTTTGTTCAATGACAGTCAAGATATTCTATGTACATTGTTCAATGGCAGTCATGAAATTCTATGTACATTGTTCAATGGCTAGCATGATCTTCTCTGTACATTGTTCAATGGCAGTTATGATCTTCTCTGTCTGTACTTTGATCAATGACAGTCAAAATCTTTTCTGCATGTGCTTTGTTCAATGGCAGTCATGATCTTCTCTGTACTTTGTTCAATGGCAGTCATGATCTTCTCTGTACTTTGTTCAATGGCAGTCATGATCTTCTCTCTACTTTGTTCAATGACTGTCATGATCTTCTATGTCTGTACTTTGTTCAATGACAGTCAAGATCTTCTTTGTACATTGTTCAATGGCAGTCATGATCTTCTCTGTACATTGTTCAATGGCTGTCATGATCTTCACTGTATGTACTTTGTTCAATGGCAGTTATGATCTTCTCTGTACTTTGTTCAATGGCTCTAATGATCTTCTCTGTCTGTACTTTGTTCAATGGCAATTATGATCTTCTCTGTATATTGTTCAACGGCAGTCAAGATCTTCTCAGTCTGTACATTGTTCAATGACAGTCAAGATCTTCTCAGTCTGTACATTGTTCAATGACAGTCAAGATCTTCTCAATATACATTGTTCAATGGCAGTCAAGATCTTCTCAGTCTGTACTTTGTTCAATGACAGTCAAGATCTTCTCAGTCTGTACTTTGTTCAATAACAGCCAAGATCTTCTCTGTCTGTACTTTGTTCAATGGCAATCAAGATCTTCTCAGTCTGTACATTGTTCAATGGCAATTATGATCTTCTCTGTACTTTGTTCAATGACAGTCAAGATCTTCTCAATCTTTACTTTGTTCAATGACAGCCAAGATCTTCTCTGTCTGTACTTTGTTCAACGGCAATCAATATCTTCCCAGTCTGTACATTGTTCAATGGCAATTATGATCTTCTCTGTACTTTGTTCAATGACAGTCAAGATCTTCTCTGTCTGTACTTATTTCAATGACAGTCAAGATCTTCTCAGGCTGTACTTTGTTCATTGGCAGTAAAATCTTCTCTGTCTGTACTTTGTTCAATGGCAGTCATGATCTTCTCTGTCTGTACTTTGTTCAACGACAGTCAAGATCTTCTCTGTCTGTACTTTGTTCAATGGCAGTCATGATCTTCTCTGTCTGTACTTTGTTCAATGACAGTCAAGATCTTCTTTGTACATTGTTCAATGGCAGTCATGATCTTCTCTGTACATTGTTCAATGGCTGTCATGATCTTCACTGTATGTACTTTGTTCAATGGCAGTTATGATCTTCTCTGTACTTTGTTCAATGGCTCTAATGATCTTCTCTGTCTGTACTTTGTTCAATGGCAATTATGATCTTCTCTGTATATTGTTCAACGGCAGTCAAGATCTTCTCAGTCTGTACTTTGTTCAATGACAGTCAAGATCTTCTCAGTCTGTACATTGTTCAATGACAGTCAAGATCTTCTCTGTCTGTACTTTGTTCGATGACAGTCAAGATCTTCTCTGTACTTTGTTCAATGGCAGTCATGATCTTCTATGTCTGTACTTTGTTCAATGGCAGTCATGATCTTCTCTGTCTGTACTTTGTTCAATGGAAGTCATGATCTTCTCTGTCTGTACTTTGTTCAATGGAAGTCAAGATCTTCTCTGTCTATACTTTGTTCAATGGCAGTCATGATCTTCTCTGTCTGTACTTTGTTCAATGGCAGCCATGATCTTCTCTGTCTGTACTTTGTTCAATGGCAGTCATGATCTTCTCTGTCTATACTTTGTTCAATGGAAGTCATGATCTTCTCTGTCTGTACTTTGTTAAATGGAAGTCAAGATCTTCTCTGTCTGTACTTTCTTCAATGGCAGTCATGATCTTCTCTATCTGTACTTTGTTCAATGGCAGTCATGATCTTCTCTGTCTGTACTTTGATTAATGACAGTCAAAATCTTTTCTATATGTGCTTTGTTCAATGGCAGTCATGATCTTCTCTCCACTTTGTTCCATGGCAGTCATGATCTTCTCTCTACTTTGTTCAATGGCAGTCATGATCTTCTCTCTACTTTGTTCAATGACAGTCAAGATCTTCTCTGTACATTGTTCAATGGCAGTTATGATCTTCTCTGTATATTGTTCAACGGCAGTCAAGATCTTCTCAGTCAGTACATTGTTCAACGGCAATCAAGATCTTCTCAGTCTGTACATTGTTCAATGACAGTCAAGATATTCTCAATATACATTGTTCAACGGCAGTCAAGATCTTCTCTGTCTGTACTTTGTTCAACGGCAATCAAGATCTTCTCAGTCTGTACATTGTTCAATGGCAATTATGATCTTCTCTGTACTTTGTTCAATGACAGTCAAGATCTTCTCAATCTTTACTTTGTTCAACGACAGTCAAGATCTTCTCTGTCTGTACTTTGTTCAATGGCAGTCATGATCTTCTCTGTCTGTACTTTGTTCAATGACAGCCAAGAACTTCTCTGTCTTTACTTTGTTCAATGACAGCCAAGAACTTCTCTGTCTACTTTGTTCAATGGAACAATGATCTTCTCAGTCTTTATTTTGTTCAATGACAGTCAAGATCTTCTCAGTCTGTACTGTGTTCAATGGATGTCATGATCTTCTCTGTACTTTGTTCAATGACAGTCAAAATCTTCTCTGTCTGTACTTTGATCAATGAAAGTCAAGATCTTTTCTGTCTGTACTTTGATCAATGACAGTTAAGATCTTCTCTGTCTGTACTTTGTTAAATGGCAGTCAAGTTCTTCTCTGTCTGTTCTTTGATCAATGGCAGTCAAGATCTTCTCTGTCTGTACTTTGATCAATGACAGTCATGATCTTCTCTGTCTGTACTTTGATCAATGGCAGTCAAGATCTTCTCTGTCTGTACTTTGTTCAATGGCCGTCATGATCTTCTCTGTACTTTGTTCAATGGCAGTCATGATCTTCTCTCTACTTTGTTCAATGGCAGTCATGATCTTCTCTGTCTGTACTTTGTTCAATGACAGTCAAGATATTCTATGTACATTGTTCAATGGCAGTAATGAAATTCTATGTACATTGTTCAATGGCTAGCATGATCTTCTCTGTACATTGTTCAATGGCAGTTATGATCTTCTCTGTCTGTACTTTGATCAATGACAGTCAAAATCTTTTCTGCATGTGCTTTGTTCAATGGCAGTCATGATCTTCTCTGTACTTTGTTCAATGGCAGTCATGATCTTCTCTGTACTTTGTTCAATGGCAGTCATGATCTTCTCTCTACTTTGTTCAATGACTGTCATGATCTTCTATGTCTGTACTTTGTTCAATGACAGTCAAGATCTTCTTTGTACATTGTTCAATGGCAGTCATGATCTTCTCTGTACATTGTTCAATGGCTGTCATGATCTTCACTGTATGTACTTTGTTCAATGGCAGTTATGATCTTCTCTGTACTTTGTTCAATGGCTCTAATGATCTTCTCTGTCTGTACTTTGTTCAATGGCAATTATGATCTTCTCTGTATATTGTTCAACGGCAGTCAAGATCTTCTCAGTCTGTACATTGTTCAATGACAGTCAAGATCTTCTCAGTCTGTACATTGTTCAATGACAGTCAAGATCTTCTCAATATACATTGTTCAATGGCAGTCAAGATCTTCTCAGTCTGTACTTTGTTCAATGACAGTCAAGATCTTCTCAGTCTGTACTTTGTTCAATAACAGCCAAGATCTTCTCTGTCTGTACTTTGTTCAATGGCAATCAAGATCTTCTCAGTCTGTACATTGTTCAATGGCAATTATGATCTTCTCTGTACTTTGTTCAATGACAGTCAAGATCTTCTCAATCTTTACTTTGTTCAATGACAGCCAAGATCTTCTCTGTCTGTACTTTGTTCAACGGCAATCAATATCTTCCCAGTCTGTACATTGTTCAATGGCAATTATGATCTTCTCTGTACTTTGTTCAATGACAGTCAAGATCTTCTCTGTCTGTACTTATTTCAATGACAGTCAAGATCTTCTCAGGCTGTACTTTGTTCATTGGCAGTAAAATCTTCTCTGTCTGTACTTTGTTCAATGGCAGTCATGATCTTCTCTGTCTGTACTTTGTTCAACGACAGTCAAGATCTTCTCTGTCTGTACTTTGTTCAATGGCAGTCATGATCTTCTCTGTCTGTACTTTGTTCAATGGCAGTTAAGATCTTCTCTGTCTGTACTTTGTTCAATGACAGTCAAGATCTTCTCAGGCTGTACTTTGTTCATTGGCAGTAAAATCTTCTCTGTCTGTACTTTGTTCAATGGCAGTCATGATCTTCTCTGTCTGTACTTTGTTCAACGACAGTCAAGATCTTCTCTGTCTGTACTTTGTTCAATGGCAGTCATGATCTTCTCTGTCTGTACTTTGTTCAATGACAGCCAAGAACTTCTCTGTCTGTACTTTGTTCAATGGCAGTCATGATCTTCTCTGTCTGTACTTTGTTAAATGGAAGTCAAAATCTTCTCTGTCTGTACTTTGTTCAATGGCAGTCATGATCTTCTCTGTCTGTACTTTGTTCAATGGCAGTCATGATCTTCTCTGTCTGTACTTTGTTCAATGGAAGTCATGATCTTCTCTGTCTGTACTTTGTTCAATGGAAGTCAAGATCTTCTCTGTCTATACTTTGTTAAATGGCAGTCATGATCTTCTCTGTCTGTACTTTGTTCAATGGCAGCCATGATCTTCTCTGTCTGTACTTTGTTCAATGGCAGTCATGATCTTCTCTGTCTATACTTTGTTCAATGGAAGTCATGATCTTCTCTGTCTGTACTTTGTTAAATGGAAGTCAAGATCTTTCTGTCTGTATCTGTACTTTGTTCAATGGCAGTCATGATCTTCTCTGTCTGTACTTTGATTAATGACAGTCAAAATCTTTTCTATATGTGCTTTGTTCAATGGCAGTCATGATCTTCTCTCCACTTTGTCCATGGCAGTCATGATCTTCTCTCTACTTTGTTCAATGGCAGTCATGATCTTCTCTCTACTTTGTTCAATGACAGTCAAGATCTTCTCTGTACATTGTTCAATGGCAGTTATGATCTTCTCTGTATATTGTTCAACGGCAGTCAAGATCTTCTCAGTCAGTACATTGTTCAACGGCAATCAAGATCTTCTCAGTCTGTACATTGTTCAATGACAGTCAAGATATTCTCAATATACATTGTTCAACGGCAGTCAAGATCTTCTCTGTCTGTACTTTGTTCAACGGCAATCAAGATCTTCTCAGTCTGTACATTGTTCAATGGCAATTATGATCTTCTCTGTACTTTGTTCAATGACAGTCAAGATCTTCTCAATCTTTACTTTGTTCAATGACAGTCAAGATTTTCTCAGTCTGTACTTTGTTCATTGGCAATCAAGATCTTCTCTGTCTGTACTTTGTTCAACGACAGTCAAGATCTTCTCTGTCTGTACTTTGTTCAATGGCAGTCATGATCTTCTCTGTCTGTACTTTGTTCAATGACAGCCAAGAACTTCTCTGTCTTTACTTTGTTCAATGACAGCCAAGAACTTCTCTGTCTACTTTGTTCAATGGAACAATGATCTTCTCAGTCTTTATTTTGTTCAATGACAGTCAAGATCTTCTCAGTCTGTACTGTGTTCAATGGATGTCATGATCTTCTCTGTACTTTGTTCAATGACAGTCAAAATCTTCTCTGTCTGTACTTTGATCAATGAAAGTCAAGATCTTTTCTGTCTGTACTTTGATCAATGACAGTTAAGATCTTCTCTGTCTGTACTTTGTTAAATGGCAGTCAAGTTCTTCTCTGTCTGTTCTTTGATCAATGGCAGTCAAGATCTTCTCTGTCTGTACTTTGATCAATGACAGTCATGATCTTCTCTGTCTGTACTTTGATCAATGGCAGTCAAGATCTTCTCTGTCTGTACTTTGTTCAATGGCCGTCATGATCTTCTCTGTACTTTGTTCAATGGCAGTCATGATCTTCTCTCTACTTTGTTCAATGGCAGTCATGATCTTCTCTGTCTGTACTTTGTTCAATGACAGTCAAGATATTCTATGTACATTGTTCAATGGCAGTCATGAAATTCTATGTACATTGTTCAATGGCTAGCATGATCTTCTCTGTACATTGTTCAATGGCAGTTATGATCTTCTCTGTCTGTACTTTGATCAATGACAGTCAAAATCTTTTCTGCATGTGCTTTGTTCAATGGCAGTCATGATCTTCTCTGTACTTTGTTCAATGGCAGTCATGATCTTCTCTGTACTTTGTTCAATGGCAGTCATGATCTTCTCTCTACTTTGTTCAATGACTGTCATGATCTTCTATGTCTGTACTTTGTTCAATGACAGTCAAGATCTTCTTTGTACATTGTTCAATGGCAGTCATGATCTTCTCTGTACATTGTTCAATGGCTGTCATGATCTTCACTGTATGTACTTTGTTCAATGGCAGTTATGATCTTCTCTGTACTTTGTTCAATGGCTCTAATGATCTTCTCTGTCTGTACTTTGTTCAATGGCAATTATGATCTTCTCTGTATATTGTTCAACGGCAGTCAAGATCTTCTCAGTCTGTACATTGTTCAATGACAGTCAAGATCTTCTCAGTCTGTACATTGTTCAATGACAGTCAAGATCTTCTCAATATACATTGTTCAATGGCAGTCAAGATCTTCTCAGTCTGTACTTTGTTCAATGACAGTCAAGATCTTCTCAGTCTGTACTTTGTTCAATAACAGCCAAGATCTTCTCTGTCTGTACTTTGTTCAATGGCAATCAAGATCTTCTCAGTCTGTACATTGTTCAATGGCAATTATGATCTTCTCTGTACTTTGTTCAATGACAGTCAAGATCTTCTCAATCTTTACTTTGTTCAATGACAGCCAAGATCTTCTCTGTCTGTACTTTGTTCAACGGCAATCAATATCTTCCCAGTCTATACATTGTTCAATGGCAATTATGATCTTCTCTGTACTTTGTTCAATGACAGTCAAGATCTTCTCTGTCTGTACTTATTTCAATGACAGTCAAGATCTTCTCAGGCTGTACTTTGTTCATTGGCAGTAAAATCTTCTCTGTCTGTACTTTGTTCAATGGCAGTCATGATCTTCTCTGTCTGTACTTTGTTCAACGACAGTCAAGATCTTCTCTGTCTGTACTTTGTTCAATGGCAGTCATGATCTTCTCTGTCTGTACTTTGTTCAATGGCAGTTAAGATCTTCTCTGTCTGTACTTTGTTCAATGACAGTCAAGATCTTCTCAGGCTGTACTTTGTTCATTGGCAGTAAAATCTTCTCTGTCTGTACTTTGTTCAATGGCAGTCATGATCTTCTCTGTCTGTACTTTGTTCAACGACAGTCAAGATCTTCTCTGTCTGTACTTTGTTCAATGGCAGTCATGATCTTCTCTGTCTGTACTTTGTTCAATGACAGCCAAGAACTTCTCTGTCTGTACTTTGTTCAATGACAGCCAAGAACTTCTCTGTCTACTTTGTTCAATGGAACAATGATCTTCTCAGTCTTTATTTTGTTCAATGACAGTCAAGATCTTCTCAGTCTGTACTTTGTTCAATGGATGTCATGATCTTCTCTGTACTTTGTTCAATGACAGTCAAGATCTTCTCTGTCTGTACTTTGATCAATGACAGTCAAGATCTTCTCAGTCTGTACTTTGATCAATGACAGTTAAGATCTTCTCTGTCTGTACTTTGTTAAATGGCAGTCAAGTTCTTCTCTGTCCGTTCTTTGATCAATGGCAGTCAAGATCTTCTCTGTCTGTACTTTGATCAATGACAGTCATGATATTCTCTGTCTGTACTTTGATCAATGACAGTCAAGATCTTCTCTGTCTGTGCTTTGATCAATGACAGTTAAGATCTTCTCTGTCTGTACTTTGTTCAATGACAGTCAAGATCTTCTCAGTCTGTACTTTGTTCAATGACAGTCAAGATCTTCTCTGTCTGTACTTTGTTCGATGGCAGTCATCTTCTCTGTACTTTGTTCAATGGCAGTCAAGATCTTCTTTGTACATTGTTCAATGGCTAGCATGATCTTCTCTGTACATTGTTCAATGGCAGTTATGATCTTCTCTGTCTGTACTTTGATCAATGACAGTCAAAATCTTTTCTGTATGTGCTTTGTTCAATGGCAGTCATGATCTTCTCTCTACTTTGTTCAATGGCAGTCATGATCTTCTCTGTACTTTGTTCAATGGCAGTCATGATCTTCTCTCTACTTTGTTCAATGACTATCATGATCTTCTCTCTACTTTGTTCAATGACTGTCATGATCTTCTATGTCTGTACTTTGTTCAATGACAGTCAAGATCTTCTTTGAACATTGTTCAATGGCTGTCATGATCTTCACTGTCTGTACTTTGTTCAATGGCTGTCATGATCTTCTCTGTCTGTACTTTGTTCAATGACAGTCAAGATCTTCTTTGTACATTGTTCAATGGCAGTCATGATCTTCTCTGTACATTGTTCAATGGCTGTCATGATCTTCACTGTCTGTACTTTGTTCAATGGCAGTTATGATCTTCTCTGTACTTTGTTCAATGGCTGTCATGATCTTCTCTGTCTGTACTTTGTTCAATGGCAGTCATGATCTTCTCTGTACATTGTTCAATGGCTGTCATGATCTTCTCTGTACATTGTTAAAGGCAGTCTAAATCTTCTCAGTCTGTACATTGTTCAATGACAGTCAAGATCTTCTCAGTCTGTACTTTGTTCAATGACAGTCAAGATCTTCTCAGTCTGTACTTTGTTCAATGACAGTCAAGATCTTCTCAGTCTTTAGCTTGTTCAATGGAAGTCAAGATCTTCTCTGTCTGTACTTTGTTCAATGACAGCCAAGATCTTCTCTTTCTGAACTTTGTTCAATGACAGTCAAGATCTTCTCTGTCTGTACTTTGTTCAATGACAGCCAAGATCTTCTCTTTCTGAACTTTGTTCAATGACAGTCAAGATCTTCTCAGTCTGTACTTTGTTCAATGACAGTCAAGATCTTCTCTGTCTGTAGTTTGTTCAATGACAGTCATGATCTTCTCTGTCTTTGCTTTGTTCAATAACAGTCAAGATCTTCTCTGTTTGTACTTTGTTCAATGGCAGTCATGATCTTCTCTGTCTGTACTTTGTTCAATGACAGTCAAGAACTTCTCTGTCTGTACTTTGTTCAATGGAACCATGATCTTCTCTGTCTGTACTTTATTAAATGGCAGAGATGATCTTCTCAGTCTTTATTTTGTTCAATTGCAGTCATGATCTTCTCTGTCTGTACTTTATTCGATGGCAGTCATCTTCTCTGTACTTTGTTCAATGGCAGTCATGATCTTCTCTGTCTGTACTTTGTTCAATGGCAGTCATGATCTTCTCTGTCTATACTTTGTTCAATTGCAGTCATGATCTTCTCTGTCTGTACTTTGTTCAATGGATGTCATGATCTTCTCTGTACTTTGTTCAATGGATGTCATGATCTTCTCTGTACTTTGTTCAATGGCAGTCATGATCTTCTCTGTACTTTGTTCAATGGCAGTCATGATCTTCTCTGTACATTGTTCAATGGCAGTCATGATCTTCTCTGTTTCTACTTTGTTCAATGGCATTCATGATCTTCTCTGTACTTTGTTCAATGACAGTCATGATCTTCTCTGTACTTTGTTCAATGGCAGTCATGATCTTCTCTATACTTTGTTCAATGGCAGTCATGATCTTCTCTGTCTGTACATTGTTCAATGGCAGTCATGATCGTCATTTCTAATAAACCACATACATGAGTTATATCGAAACCTGAGAGTGAGGGGGCAGAAGTAGTATACAGGGTTTAACTGTTTAGTATTTGACCCATAAATTAGCAAAGATATATAGTAGGCACATTTAGCGCCTAATGTACTCAAAGCGCAGGGGGAGTTAAGCATGTCCTCTCGTGTCGGTGTGTTGACCACTCGAATCGGTGACTCCGGAAGTGACCTGTTTACGTCTGGTGTGTGCTGACTTTGGAGTTCTTGATGTACTGGATCGATAGTGATAGGTTAGTAGATTATACAACATCAATGAAAAACTATATCATTAAATATAAAACAGAAATCAAAAGATATGTTTTATTATTTTATCAGTAGATATATAACATACAGTGTATATTATATAACATTACAAAAATATTTAGTAAACTGAGTAAATATATAGTACAAGGATAATATTTACTTATAACTATGTAGTTGGGTGTCTACTTAGCTCTATGATAAGAAAGAGTCATAAGGGCTGAAACTGATAGAGATCGCTGGTCGGTCGAAGCTGGTTGTGTAAAGAGTTAAAAATCTAGAGGTGTAGTTGAGACGTTATCATCCGATACCTTTCTTTTTATATAGAAATGGGAAAGCGCACTTCTTGTTTGACTGTAGGAAAATATGGAATTATTTAAGACTCCGAAACCTACATTTTTCCCAACCTTGGCCTTTTGCGTGTCGAGAACCTATAAAAACATATCTTTATCTAATTTGTTGTGTTGCTTGCTTAGCCCTTTACAATTGATTTTATCGTAATCCCCACGACAATGGCATGTCTTACTACATGCTAACAAGAGCTGTCCCTTCGTACTCTAATTTAAAAAGACCTGGCGTTCGTTTGGTGTACGCTTTAACACCCTTACATATTATACAATCTGTCTTGATAACATGCTCATCGCAAAACTCAGCAGGAAACCAGTCTTTAAAGACTCTATTAAACTCATCCTGCAGACATGACTTAACTATGTCCTCTAACTTAGGAGAGCTTAAAGCCAAGTATAAACTATCGGTATCTGTTTCGCATAAATGAAAGTCTGACCTGTTTAAGAATCTATCTAGGGAGTCATAGTAAAATTGGAGCATCCTCATTTTGGCGTACTTGTAGACGAAGAAACCGATTTGTAGGGGCAAATCTCAAACAGTTTTCTTTTTCTCCATCTCAATTTCAAAAAGATTCTCCCCTATTTTAGTCATCTTTTTAAACCGGGAATTATCTATCATTTTTGATATCTCATCCCCCTGAACGTACGAGACTGCGCTATGATTGGCCTTATTGGTTAGAGTTTTCCCGTAGGCTGAGTTTCCTAAGAGCTTCATCGTATCGCTGACTATAGATTGATTTTCGTCTAAATCCCCAGCCCGACGCGCCTCTGTGACCATATTTCCAAACTTTTTAAAACAACTAGACGGTTGATATTCTATCACTTGATAAATTTTTGTTATCTCTAGCCCATGATCTAAATACCATTTTAACAGTGGTGTTGCCAACACATTTTTTCCCCGACATAACTACCGATTAAGGTGCGACGAGGGGTTGACAAGTTATGTTTGAGGGCATATTCACCAATAAACACCCCAATATCATCACGCGTGACATCAATATTTTTGAAGATTGGAGTCTTCTCACTGAAATGTGCATTCAGGCGGTCGGGGACGTGTAGATCACATTCCACTAAACTTAAGCACGTCCCATCTGAAACAGAAGTGAGAATCTGTTTATCACTGAGAGGGAGCCCTTCTTGAGAGTAAGAGGGTCTAGCTCTAGGGATGGCTTTAGAAAGGAAAGCCCTAATGGTTGGTTCAGAGACTTTTTCAGAGCCTGTCACTCACATTCCCACATAACTTCAAGTGGGATTTTGACCTCCGCGGTTAGGTAGGTGTGTATCTCACATGTGTTTTCAAACAGCTCGAACAAGGGTTTATTATTAACAGGGCTTCTATCTTTATCTTTGGTGAGGGGGACAGTCTTTGTGACCATGGTACAGACAACCATGAAAATTGTAGACTATTATATTCATTTTATCCCACCCATCCACGGGGATATTTCTATCACCTAATCGAAACTCCTTCCCGTTAAACTTAGTTTTCAACTCCACCCCTTTTTGGTGGGCGACCTATGTTAGCCACTCTCTACTTTGTTGCACATAATAGTTATCTCTCTCGACCCTAAACCCGGTCTCCATTCTTCTAATAATTGGGTAATCTGTTGCCATTGGGTTCATCAGGGCCCAAATATACAAAGCATTGGCGTCGTAACCTTGGATGGATTCGGACCATCTTTCCTCTCCTAATAAACGTTTTGTCCACCTCGTGATACCTATGAAAAAATTATAGACGGACCCCCAACGATCTAATCATTTAGTGGAGACTCGCCTGTTTGCTCGAACATAAACTAAACATTACACTCCTATCAACGGTCTTAAAAAGATACTTCATTCAAACACCCGGAACCGAAATGGCGTCTTTAAAACAGTCCACACCCCGCTCCCCATAAAAGCGAATCTGCTGCTCTAAGGCTTCTAAGAAGGGGACTACATCTTTGTTATTATACCACACCAAAAAGTCCCTAAGGGTGGTCATGTTATTATCCTTCCAGACCTTTTTGCACAGAGCATACTCCTTGGAAATGTTGGAATTTTTAAACGTCGAATAAAATGCTTCGTGAGTGGGTAACTCTGTCTCGTCCATCGTTTGAGTGTCGTTTATATATTCATAACAAAAGTAACCCTTTGTCTCGCTAATCTTATATGCTGCCAAGTTCTTGCTGTAACTGAAACCTGGGGCTAGATAGTTTACTATATCTAAGAATTTTAGATTCTGCGTTGCAATACACATAAAGTTATTATTTCTTTTAACTATAAACTTGAACGGTTTTGCTACTTTGTAGCCTCCTTCCATATTATCCTCCTCTTCTTCATTAACCTCGGCTTCTTCTTCTTCTTTTTCCATACTATCGCCTTCTTCGCTCACTTGTACAGTGGCATCCATGAAGTGCCTTATTAAATACGGTTTAATGACGTTGATGTCATATTTCCCCGAGTTAAACCCTACCACTGGAAGCTCTTTTAAATAATCATCAAACCTAACTATAAGCTTGTCTTTATTCAGATCATGGAGTTGAGTAAAAATACTGCATCTCTTGTATCAGTAGGTCCTGCATCACCAGCATGTCCACTAGTATCGACAACCTCACACAAGCGGGCAGTAAAGAGTTCGACTCAAAAGCCCTCAAAGAGACCAAGGAAGTAGATTATTTTTTATAAGATAATTAAGTCGACTTTAAATAAGTCACCCCAAGATATTAGGAAGTTATATAAGGCCAACTGGTTAGCTATTAGAACACACGAACGTAGGAACAAATACATGGACACGTACACTATATTCCATCAGCCTGATACTCCTATAGATTGGAAGCCCCTTGTAAACCCAATTTTCCTAGCCAAGCAAAAGCGTTTCAATGTGAATTATAGTCATCATCTAGTCATAAGACATAGGGAGACACAGGGGCTGCGTTACTTTCACGCCAGCTCAAATAACGCGACAGATTTAGACAAACCCTTATTAGTTAACAACAGATATGATTTTGAAACGTTTGTAGATGGATTAAATCAAAGTGATATGTTAGGGTATGCAGATAAAAACAGGGAGACAACCAAATATACCTTAGAAGCATTGGTTAGTACGAGTGTTTATATTTATAAACTTCAAGATTATCCTATAGGGTGTCTGCTTGATATCCCACCCTACACTGCATCTAACTACGGCATTAATATCCTTCAAACCGACTCTAAATTTAAAATCTACGATGGCAATCTCTACTTCTTCCGTTGTCTAGCTATCCATAGAGGTACCTCTGTTAACGATGCTAGGAAGGTTTCGAGCCTACTTTTCAAACAGTTTAACCCATCTTTAATGTTAGGTAACTTTCACGGTGTAACTCTTGCCGAAATGTCTCTCTTAGAAAGTTGTTTTTCAATAAACATAGATATTTTTGAGTTTGATTCTGAACAAGCCTTGCGTATTGTCCTGAGAAGTGGTAGTAGTTATAGCGAAACTCTCCGTCTTTTACTTTACAAAAACCACTTCTTTTATATAAACGAACTTTCTAGGGCTAGTAAAAGCTTTTCTTGTGGAAAATGTGGAAAATTGTGGAAAGAGTTTTGGCGTATGGATAGGCACGAAAAAACTTGCAATGGGGATATGAGTGTAGAGACATACAAGGGTGGTGTTTACTCTTCACCTGAAAGTGTATGGGACGCGATCAGCGCTGAAGGGATAAGTACTCCAGAATGTTTTATTTACCCCTTCAAGGCGACATTCGATTATGAATGTTATTTTGATACTAGGAATGTTCCCCAAGAGACGCAGTCCACTACCTTTGTAGTTAAACATGTGCCCCTCTCCTGTTCTATAGCGTCAAATGTCCAATGGGTGGGAGGCACAAAAATGCTTAATAACGAAGGGTGACCCGAAGATTTTAGTTAGTCAGATGGTTGATTACCTCATTAGTATCACTGCTAAGGCATACTCGTTGTTGGGAGCTCGGTTTGCTAGTATTTTTACTCAACTCCATGATCTGAGTAAAGACAAGCTTATAGTTAGGTTTGATGAGTATTTAAAAGAGCTTCCAGTGGTAGGGTTTAATTCGGGGAAATATTACATCAACGTCATTAAACCTTATTTAATAAGGCACTTCATGGTCGCCACTGCACAAGTGAGCGAAGAAGGCGATAGTATGGAAGTAGAAGAGGAAGAATAAGCCGAGGTTAATGAAGAGGAAGAAGATATAATGGAAGGAGGCTACAAAGTAGCAAAACCGTTCAAGTTTATAGTTAAAAGAAATAATAGCTTTATGTGTATTGCAACGCAGAATCTAAAAATCTTAGATATAGTAAACTATCTAGCCCTAGGTTTCAGTTACAGCAAGAACTTGGCAGCTTACAAGATTAGCGAGACAAAGGGTTACTTTTGTTATGAATATATAAACAACCCTCAAAAGCTGAACGAGGCGGTGTTACCCCCTCACGAAGCATTTTATTCGTCGTTAAAAAATTCCAACATTTCCAAGGAGTACGCTCTGTGCAAAAAGGCCTGGAAGGATAATAACATGACAACCCTTAGGGACTTTCTGGTGTGGTATAATAACAAAGATGTAGTCTCCTTCTTAGAAGCCTTAGAGCAGAAGGTTCGCTTTTATGGGGAGCGTGGCGTCTCTTCTTCTTCCAAATTTTTAGCTCCCAGTGGAGCATAGATCTTCAACAAACATTATCCAAGTAATTCTGCTTTTTGCCATTCTTTTAAGATCATTCCATGTCTTCCCCATCATCTTCATCTCTGCTTCTATCTGTCTTCTCCAAGAATTCTTTGGTCTTTCTCTTTGTCTTTTCCCCAGGGGATTCCAAAAAAGGGCCTGTTGTGTAATAATCTCAGTTGGCTTCCGTAGTGTGTGTCCTATCCGGGGTTTGGACTATTTTAAAGACGCCTTTTCGGTTCCAGGCGTTTGTTTAAAGTATTTTTAAGACCGTTTATAGGGGTGTAATGTTTAGTTTATGTTCCAGCAAATAGGCGAGTCTACACACAATGATTAGTGATAATATCGTTGGGGACTCTCTATAATTTTTCATAGGTATCACGAGGTGGACAAAACGTTTATTAGGGGAGGAAAGCAGGTCCAATCCATCCAAGGTTACGACGCCAATGCGTTGTATATTTGGGCTCTGATGAACCCAATGCCAACAGATTACCCAATTATTAGAAGAATGGAGAACGGGTTTTTGGTCGAAATAGATTATTATGTCCAACAAAGTAGAGAGTGCCTAACGTGGGTCGCCCACCAAAAAGGGGTGGAGTTGAAAACTAAGTTTAACGGGAGTGAGTTTCGGTTAAGTGATAGAAATATCCCCATGGATGGGTGGGATAAATTGAATAGAATAGTCTACAATTTTCATGGTTGTCTGTACCATGGTCACAAGGACTGTCCCCCTCACCAAAGATAAAGATAGAAACCCTGTTAATAATAAACCCTTGTTCGAGCTGTTTGAAAACACATGTGAGATACACACCTACCTAACCGCGGAGATCAAAGTCCCACTTGAAGTTATGTGGGAATGTGAGTGGCAGGCTCTAAAAAAAGTCTCTGAATCAACCATTAGGGCTTTCCTTTCTAAAGCCACCCCTCGAGCTAGATCCATTTACTCTCAAGAATGGCTCTCTCTCAGTGATAAACAGATTCTGACGTCTGTTTCAGATGGGACGTGTTTTAGTTTAGTGGAATGTGATCTACACGTCCCCGACATTCTGAATGCACATTTCAGTGAGAAGACTCCAATCTTCAAAAATATTGACGTCACGCGTGATGATATTGGGGTGTTCATCGGTGAATATGCCCTCAAACATAACTTGTCAACCCCTCGTCGCACCCTAATCGGTAGTTATGTCGGGGAAAAAATGTGTTGGCAACACCACTGTTAAAATGGTATTTAGATCATGGGCTAGAGATAACAAAAATTTATCAAGTGATAGAATATCAACCGTCTAGTTGTTTTAAAAAGTTTGGAGATATGGTCACAGAGGTGCGTCGGACTGGTGATCTAGACGAAAGTCAATCTATAGTCAGCGATACGATGAAGCTCTTAGGAAACTCAGCCTACGGGAAAACTCTAACCAATAAGAACAATCATAGCGCTGTTTCGTACGTTCAGTGGGATGAGATATCGAAAATGATAAATAATCTCCGGTTTAAAAAGATGATTAAAATAAGGAAGCATCTTTTTGAAGCTGAGATGGAGAAAAAGAAAACTGTTTGGGACTTACCCCTACAAATCGGTTTCTTCGTCTGCCAGTACGCCAAAATGAGGATGCTCCAATTTTACTATGACTCCCTAGATAGATTCGTAAACAGGTCAGACTTTCATTTATGCGAAACAGATACCGATAGTTTATACTTGGCTTTAAGCTCTCCTAAGTTAGAGGACATAGTTAAGTCAGGTCTGCAGGATGCGTTTAATAGAGTCTTTAAAGACTGGTTTCTTGCTGAGTTTTGCGATGAGCATGTTAGCAAGACATACTGTATAAGATGTAAGGGTGTTAAAGCGTACACCAAACGAACGCCAGGTCTTTTTAAATTAGAGTACGAATGGACAGCTCTTGTTAGCATGTAGTAAGACATACCATTGTCGTGGGGATTACGATAAAATCAGTTGTAAAGGGTTAAGCAAACAACACAACAAATTAGATAAAGATATGTTTATATGTTTTAGAGGTTCTCGACACGCAAAAGGCCAAGGTTGGGAAAAATGTAGGTTTCGGAGTCTTAAATAATTCCATATTTTTCTACAGTCAAACAAGAAGTGTTCTTTACTATTTCTATATAAAAAGAAAGGTAGCTGAACGTCTCGACTACGCCTCTAGATTTTTAACTTTTTACACAACCAGCTTCGACCGACCAGCGATCTCTATCAGTTTCTCCCCTTATGACTCTTTCTTATCATAGAGCTAAGTAGACACCCAACTACATAGTTATAAATAAATGTTACCCTTGTACTATATATTTACTCAGTTTACTAAATATTTTTGTAATGTTATATAATATACACTGTATGTTATATATCTACTGAGATAATAAAATATATCTTTTGATTTCTGTTTTCTATTTAATGATATAGTTTTTCGTTGATGTTGTATAATCTACTAACCTATCACTATCGATCCAGTACATCAAGAACTCTAAAGTCAGCACACGCCAGACATAAACAGGTCACTTCCGGAGTCACCGATTCGAGTGGTCAACACTCCGACACGAGAGGTCATGCTTAACTCCCCCTGCGCCTAGAGTACATTAGGCGGTAAATGCGCCAACTATATATCGTTGTTAATTTCTGGGTCAAATACTAATAATTTTACCCTTGTATACTACTGGCAGACCCGCAACAGCAGCAGTGCTGAAAGTTGCCAGCGACTCATAGCTGGTGGCATGCGCCAGGATCGGTGGCCAGAACTGTCCAGACCATGCTCCACCTCTTGGCGGTGCCACTAGTAACAGACTAGCTTGCCTAGCCTCGCCAAGTGAGTAAGGATCAAGAGGGAAGGCAACCCGGTAATCAAAAATATCGTGATGAAGTCGGATGCGCTGGGTCGAATTGCATAAATATAACAGTTTTACTGCAAACGATAACACGGCGCAAGCACGTCCATTCAAGGGCGGACGAGGAGGTCCAACCTTTAGTTATCGGATAAACGCAAACGAACGATAGCTGGGAAACTAAAATACATGAGTGAAACAGCAGTGCCTTCAATGTCATATTGAACATGTGACGTTGTGTAATACCTGACCCCTGATGTCCCGCTCCAGCGTCATCTAGAGGAGAATGTGCTAGAACATGGCCAGGTTTGGTATCCAGTGACGAGATAGCAAGAGATTTGACCTTCGAAAGAATGCGAAAAACGAAGGCAGCGCGAGGGCTCTAATCTAGTGGCAAGTGGGAACTGTGATCTGGGAATTGTAGGAGGTTATTTAATTAGGTTTGAAGGTTAGCCAGGTCGAATGGCCGGACAGAGAACTACTGAATGCATGCAGGGCGAGATAAATGGAATAATAAATGGGGTGAATTTATATATTATTCTAATAATAAACAGACGAATCTGTGGATAAATAGAGGAATAAATGAATAAACTGCTGTAGCTAACCATGGGTTAACAAGGCGATAAAAAGGCAACTAGTGCTGAGAGGAGAAAACAAGTCTAAATCAGTCACATTTATGGGTTAACAAGGCGATAAAAAGGCAACGTGCTGAGAGGAGACAACAATAGAATTCCAAATCAGTCTCATCTATTAGGAAACAAGGCGATAAAAAGGCAACTTGTGCTGAGAGGAGACAACAAGTCCAAATCAGTCTCATCTATGGGAAACATAAGGATACAGAATAAGAGGAAGACCTAGACAGGCACTTAAAAGAACGCTTATAAGAGAAGCAAAGTTGTCAGGCATAGACTCGTTAGATAAGATCGAACTTCTCGCCCAGAATAGAGATGGGTGGGGACAAACACAATAAGGCACATGCCCAACGGCGCTGGAAGAATCAAGGTCAATATATAGAACAAGAGAACAACATATAAACAGAACAATCGTTTATAGCTTGTTTATAGAGATCGCTAGATAAAGAGATGAATAAAGGGAAGGATCTCAAGATAAATGTGAGATTAAACTGATTGGTTGTTTTATTAATGGATCTTGCATGGGTAGGCAGACAGATTAGAAAGACAGGCAGATAAGACAGACAGGAATAGACAGACAGGAATAGACAGACAGACAGATTAGAAAGACAGGCAGATGAAGAGAGGAATAGACAGACAGACAGATTACAAAGACAGGCAGATGAAGAGAGAAATAGACAGACAGACAGATTAGAGAGACAGGCAGATGAAGAGAGGAATAGACAGACAGACAGATTAGAGAGACAGGCAGATGAAGAGAGGAATAGACAGACAGACAGATTAGAAAGACAGGCAGATGAAGAGAGAAATAGACAGACAGACAGATTAGAGAGACAGGCAGATGAAGAGAGGAATAGACAGACAGACAGATTAGAGCACTATACAATACAATCTTCATCCCAACGTTGTGCTACCAATGCCAGACCTGGACCCTAGATGCAAGAACAATAAGAAAAATAACCTCTACTGAGATGAAATGTGTTAGACGAATGACAGGAAACAGTCTGAGAGATAAGATCAGAAATGAAGAACTGAGAAAAAAGCTAGGAATAGCCCCAGCAATAGAATATATAAAGAAACAACAGATAAAATGGTTTGACCACGTGATAAGGCAGAGATATAAAACACAACACAACTAGCTTTTGATAAAAGTTGTGAGAACACCAGACTCAAGGGCCGACGAAAAAAAAAAAGATGGATTGATGGAATATTAGAAACACTAGGATACATAATAGCAGGAGAGGTCAACAGAAGAACAAAAGATGGATTGATGGAATATTAGAAACACTAGAAGACATAACAGCAGGAGAGGTCAACAGAAGAACAAAAGATGGATTGATGGAATATTAGAAACACTAGAAGACATAACAGCAGGAGAGGTCAACAGAAGAACAAAAGATGGATTGATGGAATATTAGAAACACTAGAAGACATAACAGCAGGAGAGGTCAACAGAAGAACAAAAGATGGATTGATGGAATATTAGAAACACTAGGAAACATAACAGCAGGAGAGGCCAACAGAAGAATAAAAGATGGATTGATGAAGTATTAGAAACACTGGGAAACATAACAGGAGGAGAAGTCAACAAATGAGCAAAAGACCGCAAATTATATATCTCGTCGACGCTGAAAATCAAATTAGGAAGAAAGTAGGAAAAGACAGATTGACATACAGCAACAGAAAGATAGGTTGAACGTGTATGACAAACAGGTGAGGTCATACAAGGTAAGAACAGTTAACGTTTAATCTCACTTGTTCTTATAGACACTTGTAGGTGACGCTCTTTCATTAAGTTAAATAGTCCCGGAAACAAATACGAACGCCCTTTGTCAATGCAGTGTGAACTAAATGTTAACCTAAGTTATTTCTATCAACAACCGTCGGATAGAGGGTGGCGCTGGTTTCAAAGTCGGAATCAGCATTTCTGACGTCAGAACGTTCACAACAACACACAAGGAGTCAGCAACAACACACACGGTGTCACCAACAACACACAAGGAGTCACCAACAACACACAAGGAGTCACCAACAACACACAAGGAGTCACCAACAACACACAAGGAGTCACCAACAACGGACAAAGACTCACCAACAACATACAAGGAGTCACCAACAACACAGAAGTAGTCAACAACACAGAAGTAGTCATCAACAACACAGAAGTAGTCATCAACAACACACAAAGACACACCAACAACACACAAGGAGTCACCAACAACACACAAGGAGTCGCCAACAACACACAAAGACACACCAACAACACACAAGGAGTCACCAACAACACACAAGGAGTCACCAACAACACACAAGGAGTCGCAAACAACACACAAAGACACACTAACAACACACAAGGAGTCACCAACAACACACAAGGAGTCACCAACAACACACAAGGAGTCGCCAACAACACACAAAGACACACCAACAACACACAAGGAGTCACCAACAACACACAAGGAGTCACCAACAACACACAAGGAGTCGCCAACAACACATAAAGACACACCAACAACACACAAGGAGTCGCCAACAACACACAAGGAGTCACCAACAACACACAAGGAGTCGCCAACAACACACAAAGACACACCAACAACACACAAGGAGTCACCAACAACACACAAGGAGTCACCAACAACACACAAGGAGTCGCCAACAACACACAAAGACACACCAACAACACACAAAGACACACCAACAACACACAAGGAGTCGCAAACAACACACAAGGAGTCACCAACAACGGACAAAGACTCACCAACAACATACAAGGAGTCACCAACAACACAGAAGTAGTCAACAACACAGAAGTAGTCATCAACAACACAGAAGTAGTCATCAACAACACACAAAGACACACCAACAACACACAAGGAGTCACCAACAACACACAAGGAGTCGCCAACAACACACAAAGACACACCAACAACACACAAGGAGTCACCAACAACACACAAGGAGTCACCAACAACACACAAGGAGTCGCCAACAACACACAAAGACACACTAACAACACACAAGGAGTCACCAACAACACACAAGGAGTCACCAACAACACACAAGGAGTCGCCAACAACACATAAAGACACACCAACAACACACAAGGAGTCGCCAACAACACACAAGGAGTCACCAACAACACACAAGGAGTCGCCAACAACACACAAAGACACACCAACAACACACAAGGAGTCACCAACAACACACAAGGAGTCACCAACAACACACAAGGAGTCGCCAACAACACACAAAGACACACCAACAACACACAAGGAGTCGCCAACAACACACAAGGAGTCACCAACAACACACAAGGAGTCACCAACAACGGACAAAGACTCACCAACAACATACAAGGAGTCACCAACAACACAGAAGTAGTCAACAACACAGAAGTAGTCATCAACAACACAGAAGTAGTCATCAACAACACACAAAGACACACCAACAACACACAAGGAGTCACCAACAACACACAAGGAGTCGCCAACAACACACAAAGACACACCAACAACACACAAGGAGTCACCAACAACACACAAGGAGTCACCAACAACACACAAGGAGTCGCAAACAACACACAAAGACACACTAACAACACACAAGGAGTCACCAACAACACACAAGGAGTCACCAACAACACACAAGGAGTCGCCAACAACACACAAAGACACACCAACAACACACAAGGAGTCACCAACAACACACAAGGAGTCACCAACAACACACAAGGAGTCGCCAACAACACATAAAGACACACCAACAACACACAAGGAGTCGCCAACAACACACAAGGAGTCACCAACAACACACAAGGAGTCGCCAACAACACACAAAGACACACCAACAACACACAAGGAGTCACCAACAACACACAAGGAGTCACCAACAACACACAAGGAGTCGCCAACAACACACAAAGACACACCAACAACACACAAGGAGTCGCCAACAACACACAAGGAGTACCAACAACACACAAGGAGTCACCAACAACACACAAAGACACACCAACAACACACAAGGAGTCACCAACAACACACAAGGAGTCGCCAACAACACACAAGGAGTCACCAACAACACACAAGGAGTCGCCAACAACACACAAGGAGTCACCAACAACACACAAGGAGTCGCCAACAACACACAAGGAGCCGCCAACAACACACAAAGACACACCAACAACACACAAGGAGTCACCAACAACACACAAGGAGTCACCAACAACACACAAGGAGTCGCCAACAACACACAAAGACACACCAACAACACACAAGGAGTCGCCAACAACACACAAGGAGTCACCAACAACACACAAGGAGTCACCAACAACACACAAGGAGTCACCAACAACACACAAGGAGTCGCCAACAACACACAAGGAGTCACCAACAACACACAAGGAGTCGCCAACAACACACAAGGAGTCGCCAACAACACACAAAGACACACCAACAACACACAAGGAGTCACCAACAACACACAAGGAGTCACCAACAACACACAAGGAGTCGCCAACAACACACAAAGACACACCAACAACACACAAGATGTCACCAACAACACACAAGGAGTCACCAACAACACACAAGGAGTCACCAACAACACACAAGGAGTCGCCAACAACACACAAAGACACACCAACAACATACAAGAAGTCACCAACAACACACAAGGAGTCGCCAACAACACACAAGGAGTCGCCAACAACACACAAGGAATCACCAACAACACACAAGGAGTCGCCAACAACACACAAGGAGTCGCCAACAACACACAAGGAATCACCAACAACACACAACGCGTGTGCTAGATTAGCTAGCCACGGCAGTCTATGATATATGGATATAACTGCTACACACCGGTACTAATCCAGTACATCGCTGTATCAATCAAAACTGACATCTGTACCGATCCATTCAAACGACCAAGTCGTGCACATATTGCGTGTAACTTTTTTCTGGCTTGTTTACTTAAAGTTGCGAGCAATCATCGCGCATGAGCTGTCTCAGCAGAGACATCATACATCTTTACAACATACATCTCGTTACATCAGTTTTGACAACTAAATCGATTTCTCGTCTAACTACCAACATCTGTTGGGTCTGACTAAGTCAGACAGAGTGTTGGATGTCAGACAGAGTGTTGGATGTCAGACAGAGTGTTTGGTGTCAGACAGAGTGTTGGATGTCAGAGTGTTGTATGTCAGACAGAGTGTTGGATGTCAGACAGAGTGTTGGATGTCAGAGTGTTAGATGTCAGACAGAGTGTTGGATATCAGAGTGTTGGATGTCAGACAGTGTGCTGAATGTCAGACAGAGTGTTGGATGTGAGACAGAGTGTTGGATGTCAGACAGTGTGTTGGATGTCAGACTGAGTGTTGGATGTCAGACAGAGTGCTGAATGTCAGACAGAGTGTTGGATGCCAGAGTGTTGGCTGTCAGACAGAGTGTTGGCTGTCAGACAGAGTGTTGGATGACAGACAGTGTGTTGGATGTCAGACAGAGTGTTGGATGTCAGAGTGTTGGATGTCAGAGTGTTGGATGTCAGAGTGTTGGATGTCAGACAGAGTGTTGAGTGTCAGACAGAGTGTTGGGTGTCAGAGTGTTGTATGTCAGACAGAGTGTTGGATATCAGAGTGTTGGATGTCAGACAGAGTGTTGGACATCAGACAGTGTGCTGAATGTCAGACAGAGTGTTGGATGTCAGAGTGTTGGATGTCAGACAGAGTGTTGGATGCCAGACAGAGTGTTGGATGTCAGACAGTGTGTTGGATGTCAGACAGTGTTGGATGTCAGACAGAGTGCTGAATGTCAGACAGAGTGTTGGATGTCAGAGTGTTGGATGTCAGACAGTGTGCTGAATGTCAGACAGAGTGTTGGATGTCAGAGTGTTGGCTGTCAGACAGAGTGTTGGATGACAGACAGTGTGTTGGATGTCAGACAGAGTGTTGGATGTCAGACAGAGTGCTGGATGTCAGAGTGTTGTATGTCAGACAGAGTGTTGTATGTCAGACAGTGTTGTATGTCAGACAGAGTGTTGGATATCAGACAAAGTGTTGGGTGACAGAGTGTTGGATGTCAGACAGAGTGTTTGATGTCAGACAGAGTGTTGGATGTCAGACAGAGTGTTGTATGACAGACAGAGTGTTGTATGTCAGAGTGTTGGATGACAAAGTATTGGATGTCAGACTGTTGGATGTAAGACAGTGTGTTGGATGTCAGAGTGTTGGGTGTCAGACAGTGTGTTGGATGTCAGACAGTGTGTTGGATGTCAGAGTGTTGGATGTCAGACAGTGTGTTGGATGTCAGACAGTGCGTTGGATGACAGACAGAGTGTTGGATGACAGAGTTTTGGATGTCAGACAGAGTTTTGTATGTCAGACAGAGTGTTGTATGTCAGACAGAGTGTTGAATGTCAGACAGAGTGTTGGATGTCAGACAGAGTGTTGGATGTCAGAGTGTTGGATGTCAGACAGAGTTTTGGATGTCAGACAAAGTGTTGGATGTCAGACAGAGTGTTGTATGTCAGACAGAGTGTTGGATGTCAGACAGAGTGTTGTATGTCAGACAGAGTGTTGAATGTCAGGGTGTTGGATATCAGACAGAGTGTTGGATATCAGACAGAGTGTTGTATGTCAGACAGAGTTGGATGTCAGAGTGTTGGATATCAGACAGAATGTTGGATGTCAGACAGAGTGTTGAATGTTCTGCCTAGCAAAGATCTCTCGTCTCAGCTTTCACCCATTCATTGGGCGTGGATGCGTTTGTGTCGCTACATAACGGCATAACCGCGATTTGTGCCTTTCGGCCTGATACATCATGTTTGTCTACATGATGCTACTCTTGTCTGATAATTATTTTGTCTACAGGAAACTTTGTTGTCTGATAATTATTTTGTCTTCTTGATACTTCTGTTGTCTACATTGTAATTATGTGGTCTACTTGACACTTCTATTTTCTACTTAATGCTTCTGCTGTCTACATGGTACTTCTGCTGTCTACATGGTACTTCTGCTGTCTACATGATACTTCTGCTGTCCAGATGATATTTCTGTTGTCTGCATAGTAGTTATGTTGTATATTTGAAGCTCGTGGTGCCTACATGATACTGGCGTTGCCTTGCCTACATGATACTGGTGTTGCCTTGCCTACATGATACTGGTGTTGCCTTGCCTACATGATACTGGTGTTACCTTGCCTACATGACCCTGGTATTACCTTGCCTACATGATACTGGTGTTGCCTACAGGATTCAGCATCCAAACCAACACCGAACAATTCAGTCTAACATCTACCAGCTTCCCTTATATCCAACGATGCAAAAATGCCCCCTCCCCTCCCCCCCCCCCCCCCCAATTGATCGCTGAACTACTCAACGAACGCCCAGCACAGTCTGTCAAATCGCACGAACAAACTCGAATATAACCTTCAGATTTCAATGCATGCCATCGATCGTGCCCCACTTTAGCGACGTGAGATAGATCCAGCCCAAGAAAACAACAAATTATTGATTATAGTTGATGATAGTGGCGCAGAGGGGGCGTGTCCTTTAACCTGGAACTGGTTACCAACGCAGTTCATGACATCCTAGGTTATAGCGACCGAATCAACATGTAGAGACACCGCCCACAAATTCTTCTGCGTCAATTCCAAGACAGGACCGTCTGTCCATCCATCCGACCGTCTGTCCATCCATCCGACCGTCTGTCCATCCATCCGTCCATCTGTCCACCCATCCGACCATCTGTCCACCCACCCGTCCATCTGTCCACCCATCCGACCATCTGTCCACCCATCCGTCCATCTGTCCACCCATCCGACCATCTGTCCACCCACCCGTCCATCTGTCCACCCACCCGTCCATCTGTCCACCCATCCGACCATCTGTCCACCCATCCGACCATCTGTCCACCCATCCGACCATCTGTCCACCCACCCGTCCATCTGTCCACCCATCCGTCCATCTGTCCACCCATCCGACCATCTGTCCACCCACCCGTCCATCTGTCCACCCATCCGTCCATCTGTCCACCCATCCGTCCATCTGTCCACCCATCCGACCATCTGTCCACCCATCCGACCATCTGTCCACCCATCCGTCCATCTGTCCACCCATCCGACCATCTGTCCACCCACCCGTCCATCTGTCCACCCATCCGTCCATCTGTCCACCCATCCGACCATCTGTCCACCCACCCGTCCATCTGTCCACCCACCCGTCCATCTGTCCACCCATCCGACCATCTGTCCACCCATCCGTCCATCTGTCCACCCATCCGTCCATCTGTCCACCCACCCGTCCATCTGTCCACCCATCCGACCGTCTGTCCACCCATCCGACCATCTGTCCACCCATCCGACCATCTGTCCACCCACCCGTCCATCTGTCCACCCACCCGTCCATCTGTCCACCCACCCGTCCATCTGTCCACCCACCCGTCCATCTGTCCACCCACCCGTCCATCTGTCCACCCATCCGACCGTCTGTCCACCCATCCGACCGTCTGTCCATCCATCCGACCATCTGTCCATCCATCCGACCATCTGTCCATCCATCCGACCGTCTGTCCATCCATCCGACCATCTGTCCATCCATCCGACCGTCTGTCCATCCATCCGACCATCTGTCCATCCATCCGACCGTCTGTCCACCCATCCGACCGTCTGTCCACCCATCCGACCGTCTGTCCATCCATCCGACCGTCTGTCCATCCATCCGACCATCTGTCCATCCATCCGACCGTCTGTCCATCCATCCGACCATCTGTCCATCCATCCGACCGTCTGTCCATCCATCCGACCATCTGTCCACCCATCCGACCATCTGTCCACCCATCCGACCATCTGTCCATCCATCCGACCATCTGTCCACCCATCCGACCATCTGTCCATCCATCCGACCATCTGTCCACCCATCCGACCATCTGTCCACCCATCCGACCATCTGTCCATCCATCCGACCATCTGTCCACCCATCCGACCATCTGTCCACCCATCCGACCATCTGTCCATCCATCCGTCCGTCTGTCCACCCATCCGACCATCTGTCCATCCATCCGACCATCTGTCCACCCATCCGACCATCTGTCCACCCATCCGACCATCTGTCCATCCATCCGTCCGTCTGTCCACCCATCCGACCATCTGTCCACCCATCCGACCATCTGTCCACCCATCCGACCATCTGTCCATCCATCCGTCCGTCTGTCCACCCATCCGACCATCTGTCCACCCATCCGACCATCTGTCCATCCATCCGTCCGTCTGTCCACCCATCCGACCATCTGTCCACCCATCCGACCATCTGTCCATCCATCCGTCCGTCTGTCCACCCATCCGACCATCTGTCCATCCATCCGTCCGTCTGTCCACCCATCCGACCATCTGTCCACCCATCCGACCATCTGTCCATCCATCCGTCCGTCTGTCCACCCATCCGACCATCTGTCCATCCATCCGTCCGTCTGTCCACCCATCCGACCATCTGTCCACCCATCCGACCATCTGTCCATCCATCCGTCCGTCTGTCCACCCATCCGACCATCTGTCCACCCATCCGACCATCTGTCCATCCATCCGACCATCTGTCCATCCATCCGACCATCTGTCCACCCATCCGACCATCTGTCCACCCATCCGTTCATCTGTCCACCCATCCGTTCCTAGTAAAATTAAAGCAAAGTGTTCCTCTAAGTCGGCCTCTTTTTCTTTTTACCCTCTGGTTCCCATTTGAGGACTTGCTTTCACATCCTCTTGCTCTCTCTTCTCATCACATGACCAACATATGACCACCTTCTCCTCTTGCTCTCTCTTCTCATCACATGACCAACATATGACCACCTTCTTCTCTTGCTCTCTCTTCTCATCACATGACCAACATATGACCACCTTCTCCTCTTGCTCTCTCTTCTCATCACATGACCAACATATGACCACCTTCTCCTCTTGCTCTCTCTTCTCATCACATGACCAACATATGACCACCTTCTTCTCTTGTTATCTCTTCTCATCACATGACCAACATATGACCACCTTCTCCTCTTGCTCTCTCTTCTCATCACATGACCAACATATGACCACCTTCTCCTCTTGTTATCTCTTATCATCACATGACCAACATATGACCACCTTCTCCTCTTGTTATCTCTTATCATCACATGACCAACATATGACCAGCATTCTTCTCTTGTTGTCTCTTCTCATCACATGACCAACATATGACCACCTTCTCCTCTTGCTCTCTCTTCTCATCACATGACCAACATATCACCACCTTCTCCTCTTGCTCTCTCTTCTCATCTCATGACCAACATATGACCACCTTCTTCTCTTGCTCTCTCTTCTCATCACATGACCAACATATGACCACCTTCTCCTCTTGTTATCTCTTATCATCACATGACCAACATATGACCACCTTCTCCTCTTGTTGTCTCTTCTCATCACATGACCAACATATGACCACCTTCTCCTCTTGTTATCTATTCTCATCACATGACCAACATATGCCCACCTTCTTCTCTTGTTATCTCTTCTCATCACATGACCAACATATGACCACCTTCTTCTATTGTTATCTATTCTCATCACATGACCAACATATGACCACCTTCTCCTCTTGTTATCTCTTCTCATCACATAACCAACATATGACCACCTTCTTCTCTTGTTATCTATTCTCATCACATGACCAACATATGACCACCTTCTCCTCTTGTTATCTCTTCTCATCACATGACCAACACATGACCACCTTCTTCTCTTGTTATCTATTCTCATCACATGACCAACATATGACCACCTTCTTCTCTTGTTATCTATTCTCATCACATGACCAACATATGACCACCTTCTTCTCTTGTTGTCTCTTCTCATCTCATGACCAACATATGACCACCTTCTCCTCTTGTTATCTCTTCTCATCTCATGACCAACATATGACCACCTTCTCGTCTTGTTATCTCTTCTCATCTCATGACCAACATATGACCACCTTCTCGTCTTGTTATCTCTTCTCATCTCATGACCAACATATGACCACCTTCTCGTCTTGTTATCTCTTCTCATCTCATGACCAACATATGACCACCTTCTCCTCTTGTTATCTCTTCTCATCTCATGACCAACATATGACCACCTTCTCCTCTTGTTATCTCTTCTCATCTCATAACCAACATATGACCACCTTCTCCCCTTCTAGATAGTTGATATTCTTGTTCACGTTTTATCATTCCTCTTATTTCAATATATATCATAAATGACAATTATTCGTTAAAAGACAACAATTATTTAGACACGCGAAGAGACACAACGCCCAACTTAAAGTCATCTTGGAAGGGAAGGTATATGGTAGATGAGACAGAGGCAGACCAATACCAAAGTGGACTGATAGCATCAAAAGATGGACAGCTGAACCCATGACAACATGCACTATCAAGACAAGAGACAGAGTAAAATGGTGCTCCATGGTAGCCAACCTTCGATGTGGAGACAGCACCCAATGAATGACGCTCCATGGTAGCCAACCTTCGATGTGGAGACGGCACTCAATGAATGGCGCTCCATGGTAGCCAACCCTCGATGCGGAGACGGCACTCAATGAATGGTGCTCCATGGTAGTCAACCTTCGATGTGGAGACAGCACCCAATGAATGGCGCTCCATGGTAGCCAACCTTCGATGTGGAGACGGCACTCAATGAATGGCGCTCACTGGTAGCCAACCTTCGATGTGGAGACAGCACCCAATGAATGGCGCTCCATGGTAGCCAACCTTCGATGTGGAGACAGCACCCAATGAATGGCGCTCCATGGTAGCCAACCCTCGATGTGGAGACAGCACCCAATGAATGACGCTCCATGGTAGCTAACCTTCGATGTGGAGACAGCACCCAATGAATGGCGCTCCATGGTAGCCAACCCTCGATGCGGAGACGGCACTCAATGAATGACGCTCACTGGTAGCCAACCTTCGATGTGGAGACGGCACCCAATGAATGGTGCTCCATGGTAGCCAACCTTCGATGTGGAGACGGCACTCAATGAATGGTGCTCCATGGTAGCCAACCTTCGATGCGGAGACGGCACCCAATAGAATGCACCCAATGAATGGTGCTCCATGGTAGCCAACCTTCGATGTGGAGACGGCACTCAATGAATGGTGCTCCATGGTAGCCAACCCGATTCAATGAATGGTGCTCCATGGTAGCCAACCTTCGATGTGGAGACGGCAATGAATGACATGGTAGCCAACCTTCGATGTGAATGGTGCTCCATGGTAGCCAACCTTCGATGTGGAGACGGCACTCAATGAATGGTGCTCCATGGTAGCCAACCTTCGATGTGGAGACGGCACTCAATGAATGGTGCTCCATGGTAGCCAACCTTCGATGTGGAATGACGCTCACTGGTAGCCAACCTTCGATGTGGAGACGGCACCAATGAATGGTGCTCCATGGTAGCCAACCTTCGATGTGGAGACGGCACTCAATGAATGGTGCTCCATGGTAGCCAACCTTCGATGTGGAGACGGCACTCAATGAATGACGCTCCATGGTAGAATGTGGAGACGCTCCATGGTAGCCAACCTTCGATGTGGAGACGACACCCAATGAATGACGCTCACTGGTAGCCAACCTTCGATGTGGAGACGACACCCAATGAATGACGCTCACTGGTAGCCAACCTTCGATGTGGAGACGGCTCCATGGTAGCCAACTTCGATGTGGAGACTGGAATGCTCCATGGTAGCCAACCTTCGATGTGGAGACTGCACCCACATGGTAGCCAAATGTGGAGACGGAATGGTGCTCCATGGTAGCCAACCTTCGATGTGGAGACGGCACTCAATGAATGACGCTCCATGGTAGAACCTTCGATGTTGAATGACGCTTCATGGTAGCCAACCTTCGATGTGGAGACGACACCCAATGAATGACGCTTCATGGTAGCCAACCTTCGATGTGGAGACGCTGACGCTGGTAGCCAACCTTCGATGTGGAGACGACACCCAATGAATGACGCTCACTGGTAGCCAACCTTCGATGTGGAGACGACACCCAATGAATGACGCTCCATGGTAGCCAACCTTCGATGTGGAGACTGCACCCAATGAATGAATTAATGTTAAAATTATTTTAAAAACTGTAACTTCATTGAGACACTTTAAAAAACCGAAACAATAAATATTGACCTAACACGTGAGTAATCTGCCCCTAACGATTGGGTTTGGATTCAGTTTCCAAATAGTGACGTCACAATGACAGTACACCCGTGCTCTACATGCCAGATTTCTTCTTTAATTTTACCAAAACTTTGTCATATTTTAATTTCGCAATTGAATGTATAGATTTGAAATGTCATGTCATGGCATCGACTGACAACTACAAGAGAGATACCTATGAGAGAACCAGCATACACATTCAGAAGTTAACCTGAAATAGTAGCAGCAAGGCCAGAGTTGCCTGTCCCTGATCTCAAGGGTAAAACACACACTGGAGATATGCCAGCACGGCTGTTTGATAAAGGCATTTTAGCAGTCTTGGCAAATGTTCTCAGTTCTGAGACATCGCTAGACTATAATTCTGTTATATTACATTAACATTGATCATACGTGAGGCTATAAGTTAAATGTGTGCAATATTTCTGGTTAAATTATGGTTATTTTACACCAGAAACGGTTAAATTTGTCACATTTGAAAAAAAATATTTCCATAAACCTTCCTGGACTAAAATATCAACAACATCAAAATGAACTGTTCTAGAATGTTCATATTCCTGTTCAGTGTCCCAAATTGGAATCATTCCAATAAAATATCAACAGCATCAAAATGAACTATTCTAGAATGTTCATATTCCTGTCCAGTGTCCCAAATTGGAATCACTCCAACAAAATATCAACAGCATCAAAATGAACTATTCTAGAATGTTCATATTCCTGTCCAGTGCCCCAAATTGGAATCACTCCAACAAAATATCAACAGCATCAAAATGAACTATTCTAGAATGTTCATATTCCTGTCCAGTGCCCCAAATTGGAATCACTCCAGAAGAATATCAAACTCCAAAATGAGTGGAATGTAAAAAAAAAAAAAAAGAGCCCCGTGTTGTTGGCGTATAGGGAATATGGTGTTAGTGACCCGTCACGCCAAGTGGTGTCTAGGGAATATGGTGTTAGTGACCCGTCACGCCAAGTGGTGTCTAGGGAATATGGTGTTAGTGACCCGTCACGCCAAGGGGTGTCTAGGGAATATGGTGTTAGTGACCCGTCACGCCAAGTGGTGTCTAGGGAATATGGTGTTAGTGACCGGTCACGCCAAGTGGCGCATAGGTAATATGGTGTTAGTGACCATCAATTTTACAGACCTTCAGCGCATGATTTGTGGGGTAATGTGGTCGGTATTACACCCGTGCCGCTTTACTTTCCCAGAAAAAAAATCCGGTACCCATTTAAGGCTGGGTGAACCCGGACGCCGTCGGTTGGGATCGAACCCTATCCCTTGTCCTTTGTAGTCCAGTTCAGTAACCACTGAGCTGAGTGGAATGTTGTTTCCCAGAAATGTTTTCACACGTATAGCAGCATTTGTATGACCGGAACTAATATATCATCATCATCATGTGCCGTACCGGTTGGCGTTGGTGATCATGTCCCTCCACAATCTTCTATCTACAGTGCATCGTATCAGTTCTGTTGTTGACTGTTTTCCATGCCATGACACCAAGCTATCCAGTACTTTCTCTCTTTGCCGTCCGCGATCTCTCTTTCCTTTTATTTTGTCAGTTGTAACCAAGTATTCCAACTTTCCTCTTCTCATGATGTGCCCGAAAAATGTTGATTGCTTCTTTCTGATGTTTTTTAGGAGCTCCCTTTTTGTGTTGGCCTCTTTGAGAACTTTCTCATTGGTAACTAATATATCACCTTAATATAAAAGCAAACAGCCGAGATATAATAACGGGGAAGCAAGAAGAGGCCATACCATCTTGTACTTATTTTACAAGAGAAACGAATCCATGAGACCAACCGGCATTAAGTGTCCCTTGTGTGTACATATCTCCAAGGACATTTACGACAGCAATTGCTGGTTTTATGAGGCAATTGGATGACGTGGAAAGCATGTTCGCGTAAGATGATGCAAGACATGGCCTTCTGTCACAGGTGAAACCTATCTAGCTGCAGCCAGACGTAACTAGACCACATTGGTTGGTCTATTTTTGGTGATGAAGGCAAGACTAGGTACACAGCTGTTTGTCAGTATTACTTTAGTTTACTTCCTTATTTGTGTCCTTCCGTGAAGATAACACACACACATACACACACCGCTTCTGTCACACATCCAAAAAGATTAGCAGAAGTTGTATCTTAAAATGAAAACACTTGTGTGGTTAAACATTGAATATTGCTTCTCCCGAAACTCTCACATTGTCTAATTTGTTATCTGGTTTGTTACGAGCGTTGACGACTAGGTCAAATATCATCTCACACACAAATAGTGGCTTCAGCTGGAAATCTTACTTCTGGTGTCTGTCTGTGGTGTTTGATGTCTGCCTGGTGTGACCTGTGATGTGTGTCTGATGTCTGTCTGGTGTTTGATGTCTGCCTGGTGTGACCTGTGGTGTGTGTCTGATGTCTGTCTGGTGTTTGATGTCTGCCTGGTGTGACCTGTGATGTGTGTCTGATGTCTGTCTGGTGTTTGATGTCTGCCTGGTGTGACCTGTGATGTGTGTCTGATGTCTGTCTGGTGTTTGATGTCTGCCTGGTGTGACCTGTGATGTGTGTCTGATGTCTGTCTGGTGTTTGATGTCTGCCTGGTGTGACCTGTGATATGTGTCTGATGTCTGTCTGGTGTTTGATGTCTGCCTGGTGTGACCTGTGATGTGTGTCTGATGTCTGTCTGGTGTTTGATGTCTGCCTGGTGTGACCTGTGATGTGTGTCTGATGTCTGTCTGGTGTTTGATATCTGCCTGGTGTGAGTCTGATGTCTGTCTGGTGTTTGATGTCTGTCTGGTGTTTGATGTCTGCCTGGTGTGATGTGTGTCTGATGTCTGTCTGGTGTTTGATGTCTGTCTGGAGTTTGATATCTTCCTGGTGTGACATGTGATGTGTGTCTGATGTCTGTCTGGTGTTTGATGTCTGTCTGGTGTGACCTGTGATGTGTGTCTGATGTCTGTCTGGTGTTTGATGTCTGTCTGGAGTTTGATATCTTCCTGGTGTGATGTGTGTCTGATGTCTGTCTGGTGTTTGATGTCTGTCTGGTGTTTGATATCTGCCTGGTGTGATGTGTGTCTGATGTCTGTCTGGTGTTTGATGTCTGCCTGGTGTGACGTGTGATGTGTGTCTGATGTCTGTCTGGTGTTTGATGTCTGTCTGGAGTTTGATATCTTCCTGGTGTGATGTGTGTCTGATGTCTGTCTGGTGTTTGATGTCTGTCTGGTGTTTGATATCTGCCTGATGTGACATGTGATGTGTGCCTGGGGTCTTTCTGGTGTTTGATATCTGCCTGGTGTGACATGTGATGTGTGCCTGGGGTCTGTCTGGTGTTTGATGTCTGTCTGGTGTTTGATATCTGCCTGGTGTGACATGTGATGTGTGCCTGGGGTCTGTCTGGTGTTTGATGTCTGTCTGGAGTTTGATGTCTGCCTGGTGTGACTGGGGTCTGTCTGGTGTGTGTCTGATGTGTCGTCTGGTGTGTGTCTGATATGTCGTCTGGTGTGTGTCTGATGTCTGTCTGATGTGTCGTCTGGTGTGTGTCTGATGTCTGTCTGATGTGTCGTCTGATGTCTGTCTGATGTGTCGTCTGGTGTGTGTCTGATATGTCGTCTGGTGTGTGTCTGATGTCTGTCTGATGTGTCGTCTGGTGTGTGTCTGATGTCTGTCTCGTGTGTCGTCTGGTGTGTGTCTGATATCTGTCTGGTGTGTGTCTGATGTCTGTCTGATGTGTCGTCTGGTGTGTGTCTGATGTCTGTCTGATATGTCGTCTGGTGTGTGTCTGATGTCTGTCTGATGTGTCGTCTGGTGTGTGTCTGATGTCTGTCTGATGTGTCGTCTGGTGTGTGTCTGATATGTCGTCTGGTGTGTGTCTGATATCTGTCTGGTGTGTGTCTGGTGTGTGTCTGATGTGTCGTCTGGTGTGTGTCTGATGTCTGTCTGGTGTGTGTCTGATGTCTGTCTGATGTGTCGTCTGGTGTCTGTCTGATGTGTCGTCTGGTGTGTGTCTGATGTGTCGTCTGGTGTCTGTCTGACGTGTCGTCTGGTGTCTGTCTGATGTGTCGTCTGGTGTGTGTCTGATGTCTGTCTGGTGTTTGACATCTGCCTGGTGTGACGTGTGTGCCTGGGGTCTGTCTGGTGTGTGTCTAATGTCTGTCTGGTGTGTGTCTAATGTCTGTCTGATGTGTCGTCTGGTGTGTGTCTGATGTGTCGTCTGGTGTGTGTCTGATGTCTGTCTGATGTGTTGTATAGTGTCTGTATGATGTGTCGTCTGGTGTCTGTCTGATGTGTTGTATGGTGTGTGTCTGATGTGTCGTCTGGTGTCTGTCTGATGTGTCGTCTGGTGTCTGTCTGATGTCTGTCTGATGTTTCGTCTGGTGTCTGTCTGATGTGTCGTATGGTGTCTGTCTGATGTGTCGTCTGGTGTGTGTCTGATGTGTTGTCGGGTGTGTGTCTGATGTGTCGTATGGTGTGTGTCTGGTGTCGTGTGTCACAAACTGAAAAACCACTCCCATAAAATACCAATGATTGGAATAAGGGGCATGTACTAGATTCAGGACATGCACAAATGTTGAACTATTTCCAAAGTGAGAAGAAAAACGTCACTTCGAGATACAAACACACAGCTGTGAAGTGTAGCCTCTAGAATTAAGCCCCTTGGGTTAGTTCTACAGGAAGACCTTAATGGAGATGGCAACTCCGAGCTGACCGCCACTTTCTTCCTATAACATAAATCCTTCTCATCAAGTGAAAACCGAAATCGAAAGTGAAGATAGCCGTTTCTGAAAGCACAAATTGTGGATGTTTGCTGTCACCAGATTTGTTTCATATGTATAGTGAGATTATTTTGAGATCAATAAAGGACATGCCTGGAATAACAATCGGAGGCCATAATATAAATAATCTAAGGTGTGCTGATGATAATACGATGGCGCTGGATAGGACACACACTACGGAAGCCAACTGAGAGTATTACACAACAGGCCCTTTTTTGGAATCCCCAGGGGAAAAGACAAAGAGGATGACCAAGGAATTCTTGGAGAAGACAGATAGAAGCAGAGATGAAGATGATGGGGAAGACATGGAATGATCTTAAAAGAATGGCAAAAAACAGAACGACTTGGAAAGTGTTTGTTGAAGACCTATGCTCCACTGGGAGCTAAAAAGGTAGAGAAGAGGAAGAAGATGCTGATGATACAGTCTTAATCGCTAAGAGTGAAAATGAGTTAAAAGAAATTGTAGAATTATAGTAAAGGAAAGCAAAAATAAAGGACTCAGCCTTAATAGCAAAATGACATAAATAATGGTAGCAACAAATATAAAGACACACAATAAAGACAAGTGGAACAATATTAAAACAGGTAAATGAATTTAAATATTTGGGAACAATGTTAACCTCAGATGGTAGATGTAACGAAGGTGAGGTGTAGAATGGCAAAAGCAGCTTTCTAAAAAAAAATGAGGAAGATACTGTGCAATCCATTTTTGACAATAGAAACAAGAAAAGGAATTATTAAATGTTATGTATAGACAGTCTTAACATATGGATGTGAATCATGGACAATAGGACAACAGACAAGAAAATCACTGGAGGATGTAGCGATGAAATCAACACCAATATTGGAAATGGAGAAATTGTGGAGGAAACCAGCACTGAGAGAATGGAGGGACACAAAGGTGCTGATATAGGCAGAAAAGTTGTGGAGGATACCAACACTGAGAGAATGGAGGGACAAAAAGGTGCTGATACAGGCAGAAAAGTTGTGGAGGATACCAGCACTGAGAGAATGGAGGGACACAAAGGTGCTGATACAGGCAGAAAAGTTGTGGAGGATACCAGCACTGAAAGAATGGAGGGACACAAAGGTGCTGATACAGGCAGAAAAGTTGTGGAGGATACCAGCACTGAGAGAATGGAGGGACACAAAGGTGCTGATACAGGCAGAAAAGTTGTGGAGGATACCAGCACTGAGAGAATGGAGGGACACAAAGGTGCTGATACAGGCAGAAAAGTTGTGGAGGATACCAGCACTGAGAGACTGAAGGGACACAAAGGTGCTGATACAGGCAGAAAAGTTGTGGAGGAAACCAGCACTGAGAGAACGCAGGGACACAAAGGTACTGATACAAGCAGAACAAATGTGGAGGATACCAGCGCTGAGAGAACGGGGGACACAAAGGTGCTGATACAGGCAGAAAAGTTGTGGAGGATACCAGCACTGAGAGAATGGAGGGACACAAAGGTGCTGATACAGGCAGAAAATTGTGGAGGATACCAGCACTGAGAGAATGGAGGGACACAAAGGTGCTGATACAGGCAGAAAAGTTGTGGAGGATACCAGCACTGAGAGAATGGAGGGACACAAAGGTGCTGATACAGGCAGAAAAGTTGTGGAGGATACCAGCACTGAGAGAATGGAGGGACACAAAGGTGCTGATACAGGCAGAAAAATTGTGGAGGATACCAGCGCTGAGAGAATGGAGGGACACAAAGGTGCTGATACAGGCAGAAAAATTGTGGAGGATACCAGCGCTGAGAGAACGGGGGACACAAAGGTGCTGATACAGGTAGACAAATGTGGAGGATACCAGCACTGAGAGAACGGAGGGACACAAAGGTGCTGATACAGGTAGACAAATGTGGAGGATACCAGCACTGAGAGAATGGAGGGACACAAAGGTGCTGATACAGGCAGAAAAATGTGCATGCATGTCGAGACATCCAATGAAGGACCGATTCCAAAATCTTGCATTGGGACGACTTAAGAGAAGCAGTTTTATCCACCAAGCCAAGCGTATTAGTAGACAAACACCAGACATGCCAAGAGTTGTTAACCCCTACTGCCCATACCAGAACAGACTCCCTGGACAGAGGAATCAGGATTATCAATACAAATACGGACAGAAGTGAAAGGAATAGTTGACAAAGAGGAACAAAATAGTCTACAGCGAAAAACAATAACTCTCAGTTTCCTGGATGAAGAATACCCACAAGACCTATGGATCCGTGTGTACACAGATGGATCAGCACAGAATGCAGTAAAGAATGGGAGAGCAGGTGCATACAAAGAGTACCCAAATAACACTAGGGATGTGAATAAAATAGCAACAGGGAAATATTGTCACAATTATGGTGCAGAAATCCAAGTAATAAAGTTGGCAATATAAAAACTGCTGAGCAGTAATCTTAGCCCACAGCCTGTAGTGTTTTTGACAGATGCAAGATCAGTACTCCAGGCACTACAATCCAGAAAATTACCACATCTGCAGACCTTATTGACTGAACTCTGCAAGCACCACAGGGTTGCCCTGCAGTGGACCCCATCTCACTGTGGAATACCAGGAAATGAGAAAGCAGATCAGTTGGCAAAGGAAGGTTCAACAGGCACACAACTAGATACACCTGTTACATACCATCATGAGAAAAAGATAATCAAATCAATCAGAGGACCACAAGCCCCAAATCAGGATGCCTTTCATAATATGAATAGATATGAACAAGTTATCATTATACGCCTAAGAACAGGACACAATCGACTCCATAGTCACATGTATACAAAATTCAAGATCGGCACATCAACTACTTGTACATGTGGACAGGCGCCCCAGACTGCTGAACACATACTTCAAGACTGCACTGAATATAGTAGACTGAGGAAAATCCATTGGCCCATAGATACAACACTACAGACAAAACTATATGGGCCACTGCAAGAATTACAAAAGACAGTAAAATTTATACAGGAAACGACATTGCAGATATAGACAATACTTCGGGAGAACGAAAGATAGATAGACTGGAGGATGTAGAAATGTGGTTTTACAGAAGAATGTTAAGAATACCATGGACAGCTAAGAAGAGTAATTGAAACGTTCTGAAAAAGACCAAAGCAAAAAGAGAGCTAATTCCCAATATTAGGAAGAAACAATCATCATTTTTTGGCCATGTAATGAGAAGGGAACAGCTGGAATATATTGTAACAACTGGGAACATTGAGGGACGCAGAGATAGAGGGAAGCAAAGAGAAAAAATACCAGAGAGCTCAAGAGAATGGCTTGGCAGAGTGCCAACAATAGAAATGATAAATAACTGTCGAGATCGAAAGTTGTGGAGAGACATGATCACCTACGTCAGCGGGCATGGCACTTGATGATGAAAGTTATACTTGTCCCCTATACTCACATTTTATCTTGATATTCAAATATAATTGAGTGAAGGCGGGCCTACAATACCCTGATTCACCAGGTTGTGTGTTGTCTATTAATAGAAAACAGAAAACGAGTTGCGATTGGTCAGTTTGAAAACAAACGACATCATATCATGGCTTTTAATGATTGATTTATTCAAGAACATGACGCGATAACGGCGTTATAATAATACGGGAATTCCTGTTTGTTTATGCAATAGTATTTGTGTATACAGGAAATCACTGCATTTCCCATGTTTATAAATAGAATTTAATTAAGATTAGTCATAAAGTTATAACGAAAAACAAATAATGGTGTTTGTTGGTGGCACGCGAGTCAGCGAGTAGAGAAACACCAGCTGGCGGTGTTGATGTGTGACGACTTGTACTAGATCAAGTGCCGGCTTAGATTTGTGTGTTTAGTTTGTATCGCTTCTTTCTTATACTGGATGAAGGTTTTTACCGAAACGGTGTAGCTTGTCTTGTGTATTAGTTTAGCTCCTCCATACCCCTGTATATGGTTCTAGATCAACACGAGTAAGAGTTATCCCTCTTTGCCGCCTTCGTGCAGTCTTTCTTTCTTCCTTTCTTTCTTTACTTCTGTGTGGCGCTAACCCGATGACTACTAAGCCAATGTTTACTCTTCGTCGTCCGCCCTTACAAAGACGTTAATTTACGCTGGACGTAAATGCTTTGTCTTGCAGCAGGACTGTGATATTTGCATCTTTCGGCCCAAAACATCCGACCAGCATCGCGTTTTTGAGCATCCAATTGCTTTCCTTCTCAAGCCCTACTCACTTGGCCAGACTGGTTAGTCTGTTTCTAAGGGGCACGACGTTGAGGTGGAGTGAGATCTGAATAGTCCTGGTTCACTGATCCTGACGATCAACTGAAGCCTTTGAGAAGTGGATTATAGAACAATGAGGATAGTTGGGTGGATCTATAGAACAATGAGGATAGTTGGGTGGATCTATAGAACAATGAGGATAGTTGGGTGGATCTATAGAACAATGAGGATAGTTGGGTGGGAGGAGAAGACAATGAACTTGTGAATCTGCTGAAAATAGAACAAAGAATGAGTGAAGACAAGGACGTGACATTTGTTGGACGTGAAATGACATCATAACTTTCTAATAGTCATCTTGGTGTACAAGGTAATTGATGAAGAGGCAGACCAAGACTAAAGTGGACTGATACCATCAAAATGTGGACAGGTGAACTTATGACAACGTGCACCATCAAGACAAGAGACAGAGTAAGATGGCGCTCCGTGGTAGGCAACCTTCGAGGTGGAGACGGCATCCAATGAATGGCGCTCTATTGTAGCCAACTTTTGAAGTGGAGACGGCACCCAATGAAAGGCTGACGCACCATGGTAGCCAACCTTCGATGCGGTCACGGCAACCAATGAATGACGCACCATGGTTGCCAACCTTCGAGGTGGAGACGGCACCCAATGAATGACGCTCTAGTCAAATGGGTAGAACACCAAAGGAATTGTACAACAAATATATTGACAATATCTCTCCACAGCCTGGGAGTCGCGATAGCTCAGTGGTTAGTGAACTGAACTACCACGGACAAGGGGTAGGGTTCGATCCCAACCGACGGCTTCCGGGTTCACCCAGCCTTAAATGGGTACCGGATTTTTTCTGAGAAAGTAAAGCAGCACGGGCGTAATACTGACCACATTATCCCAAAAATCATGTGCTGAAGGTCTGTAAAATATAGGGTCACTAACACCATATTTCCTTATGCGCCACTTGGCGTGACGGGGGTACTTTACTTTTTTTTTGTACTCTCCACAGCCACTTATAGTCCAGCCTCTGTTTCTAACCGATCAATCAATCAAATGAGAAAATGCTAAGTCTACGAACACCGCGCAACACATATGGGCTACATGATCAAACTACACACAATACACAACATGAATGCCCCATGTTTGACCAGTCAAGAAGGCTGCACTGGCAATAAGACTACATCACAATCACAGTCTGAAGAAGACCTCACGACAACAGTCCACAATCCACCACATGCTCTAGTCCGGCAGGGAGCCGCGACAGCTCAGTGTTTAGTGAACTGTAATACAAAGGACAAGAGGTAGGGTTCGATCCCAACCGACAGCTTCCAAGTTCACCCAGCCGTTAATGGGTACCGGATTTTTTTTTTTTTTTTTGGGGGGGGGGGGGGGGGGAAGTAAAGCGACCCGGGCGTAATACCGACCACATTACCCCAAAAATCATGTGCCGAAGGTCTGTAAAATTGATGGTCACTAACACCATATTCCCTACACGCCACTTGGCGTGACGGAGCTACTTGACTGTATTTTTGTTAAACTCTAGTCCAGCTGTGTGTGTACGCTAAGACAAGAACACAAAAGTAGAAGCGACAAATATTTGCCTTTTAGTTTTTTTTCAAAATGAATTAACAGCAAGAAGGGCTAACGTATATCATTTTGTATCAAAGAATAATTAAATTAGACGATAATTGCTGTAACTTTTAGTTCTCATTATTAATGAACGAATATATAGCAAGTATCAATGTCAACAAATAACACAGACAATATTCCAACAAATTAAACCCGGCTTACACCAAAATTAACATTTGTGTGATATGTTGTAACCAACTCATCAAAGCTCCAGTAATATTTTGTAACCAACTCATCAAAGCTCCAGTAATATTTTGTAAGCAACTCATCAAAGTTCCAGTAATATTTTGTAACCAGCTTACCAAAGTTCCAGTAATATTTTGTAACCAGCTCATCAAAGCTCCAGTAATATTTTGTAACCAGCTTACCAAAGTTCCAGTAATATTTTGTAACCAGCTTACCAAAGCTCCAGTAATATTTTGTAACCAGCTTACCAAAGTTCCAGTAATATTTTGTAACCAGCTTACCAAAGTTCCAGTAATATTTTGTAACCAGCTTACCAAAGCTCCAGTAATATTTTGTAACCAGCTTACCAAAGCTCCAGTAATATTTTGTAACCAGCTTACCAAAGTTCCAGTAATATTTTGTAACCAGCTTACCAAAGCTCCAGTAATATTTTGTAACCAGCTTACCAAAGTTCCAGTAATATTTTGTAACCAGCTTACCAAAGTTCCAGTAATATTTTGTAACCAGCTTACCAAAGTTCCAGTAATATTTTGTAACCAGCTTACCAAAGTTCCAGTAATATTTTGTAACCTTTGCAGTTTTACTGTTGTCAAGTTTAGGTCTGACTGACCGCAGCCGGGCCACAAATCGTTAATCGGCTTTGCGTTAAAAGATCTACCTTGGCCTAAGGCGGATGAGTGGAACTGAAATAAGCAAATATCGCAACTGCTTGTACACCAACGACACAGCGCATCTACGCCCTCTTAACGGACAAACGTAGAAGGCCTAGCCCAGTCTGGTAGCATTTGTTATTGCCCCTGGAACGTGCCCGTAGCTACGCCACTGCGGATACTTCTACGGGAAAAGAACCCGTTATCTATGTTGGTACTTCTCTGCGCCCTCTTCATGATTGACAGGGCAAACTGATCTAGATAACATGAGGGAAGACTTCACAGCTGATAACACACTGACATCCAGGGACTCTACAAGAATGGGGTCAGGCGTGGCACGAGTAGAAAGGGACGATTAAGGTGGTGAACATACGATTCGTGTTTCAAGAGAAAAGGACTAAAGATAAAGTGAGTTAAAGTATTTAGCACCTATGGGATTACCGGGTCTGTTGTAGATAACTAGCCAAACAAGTGACCGCAGTACTGCGGTGAAGCTGGTAAGCAGGCAATAATACTATGTGTGTAGGCGGGGGATATGTGTGTAAGTGTGTGTGTGTGTGTGTAGGCGGGGGATATGTGTGTAAGTGTGTGTGCATGGGTGTATCAGAAAGTGGATCCACCATCCAGCAAAGTGCTTAGGGCATCAAGGGAAGTGGGCGCCACAAAGGGACCCCCACATTAAATGAACAAATGACATACAGATACATACAATAAGAGCCCCCAGTGAGTGCAGAGCTCATGCTTAGTGCATCAAGGGAAGTGGGCGCCATAAAGGGGCCCCCGAATTAAATAAACAAATGACATACAGATACATACAACAAGAGCCCCCAGTGAGTGCAGAGCTCATGCTTAGTGCATCAAGGGAAGTGGGCGCCATAAAGGGGCCCCCGAATTAAATAAACAAATGACATACAGATACATACAACAAGAGCCCCCAGTGAGTGCAGAGCTCATGCTTAGTGCATCAAGGGAAGTGGGCGCCATAAAGGGGCCCCCGAATTAAATAAACAAATGACATACAGATACATACAACAACAAGAGCCCCCCAGTTAGTACAGACCTCCGCTAATAGTCGTGAAATCCAACCAACCAGGCTGGACACCTTATCTCTATTAAGTCTAGAAGCTGGTGTCTAACGTAAGACTGGTTCTGATGATCTCATCAAAGACTTGACAACTGAGACAAGAAGTGAGAGAAAACTTCTCAAATATAAATAAAGTGGAAGTAAACACAAACAAACATTATACCCCATCTTACTGACAGTTTTCTTTAATTTCGATAAATACAACTGTATTGTTTATTATTGTTGATATTTTGTATTACATATATATGGTGGGGAGTGGGGGGGCGTACCAAAATCTGTTAAGTGCTATTGGACCTCTAAGGGTCTTAATTCTGCCCTGGGTTATTCACTCGTGGGTCGTTGGGATGTATTTGTAGCGACATCATGTAGGATGTGGTGAGGAGGTTGGATCAGATGACATCATGTAGGATGTGGTGGGGAGGTTGGATCAGATGACATCATGTAGGATGTGGTGGGGAGGTTGGATGAGATGACATCGTGTAGAATGTGATGGGGAGGTTGAATGAGATGACATCATGTAGGATGTGGTGGGGAGGTTGGATGAGATGACATCATGTAGGATGTGGTGGGGAGGTTGGATGAGATGACATCATGCAGGATGTGATGGGGAGGTTGGATGAGATGACGTCATGCAGGATGTGGTGGGGAGGTTGGATGAGATGACATCGTGTAGAATGTGATGGGGAGGTTGGATGAGATGACATCATGTAGAATGTGGTGGGGAGGTTGGATGAGATGACATCATGTAGGATGTGGTGGGGAGGTTGGATGAGATGACATCATGTAGGATGTGATGGGGCCGTTGGATCAGATGACATCATGTAGGATGTGATGGGGAGGTTGGATGAGATGACATCATGTAGGATGTGGCGGGGAGGTTGGGTGAGATGACATGTAGTGGGAGGTTGGATGAGATGACATATTGTAGGATGTGATGGGGAGGTTGGATCAGATGACATCATGTAGGATGTGGTGGGGATGTTGGATGAGATGACATCATGTAGGATGTGATGGGGAGGTTTGGATCAGATGACATCATGTAGGATGTGATGGGGAGGTTGGATGAGATGACATCGTGTAGAATGTGGTGGGGAGGTTGGATGAGATGACATCATGTAGGATGTAGTGGGGAGGTTGGATGAGATGACATCGTGTAGAATGTGATGGGGAGGTTGGATGAGATGACATCATGTAGGATGTGGTGGGGAGGTTGGATGAGATGACGTCATGCAGGATGTGGTGGGGAGGTTGGATGAGATGACATCGTGTAGAATGTGATGGGGAGGTTGGATGAGATGACATCATGTAGAATGTGGTGGGGAGGTTAGATGAGATGACATCATGTAGGATGTGGTGGGGAGGTTGGATGAGATGACATCATGTAGGATGTGATGGGGCCGTTGGATCAGATGACATCATGTAGGATGTGATGGGGAGGTTGGATGAGATGACATCATGTAGGATGTGGCGGGGAGGTTGGGTGAGATGACATGTAGTGGGAGGTTGGATGAGATGACATATTGTAGGATGTGATGGGGAGGTTGGATCAGATGACATCATGTAGGATGTGGTGGGGATGTTGGATGAGATGACATCATGTAGGATGTGATAGGGAGGTTGGATCAGATGACATCATGTAGGATGTGATGGGGAGGTTGGATAAGATGACATCATGTAGGATGTGATGGGGAGGTTGGATGAGATGACATCATGTAGGATGTGGTGAGGAGGTTAATTGCTGGTCTGTCATACATGATTCCCTCACCCACAGCCCCTTACCCACAACCCCTTATCCACCCTTAGTCTTTGTCCTAATTAGCATATATGGGCGGATAACTTTCACTAACCCTCCTTCACCCCCTTCTCCCCCCTCCTTCCCCATGATCGTCTCCTACTTCTACAGTCACGACCTGAGATCCCAAACGCAGCTATTTTTATTTCTACAAATATTGACTTTTTCCACGAGTTTTAGCTACTTCCTTTCATATCGTTTCTATGACATTTCTTTTAATTGAATTTAAATATCTGGGAACAATGTTAACCTCAAGATAGCAGATGTACAACAGAGGTGAGATGTACAACAGAGGTGAGATGTACAACAGAGGTGAGATGTACAATGGTTCAGGCAAATGCAGATTTTTTTGTTTAAATGAGGAAGATACTGTGCAATCCAGTTTTGACAATAGAAACAAGAAAAAAAGTTCTTAAATGTTATGTAGAGCCAGTCTTAACATATGGATGTGAATCGTGGACAATAGGACAACAGACAAGAAAATCGCTGGAGTCTGTAGAAATGTGGTTTTACAGAAGAATGTTGAGAGTACCATGGACAGCAAAGTAGAGTAATGAAAATGTTTTGAAAGAGGTCAAAACAAAAAGAGAGCTAATTTCCAATATTAGGAAGAAACAATCATCATTTTTATTTATTTTTTTTTTTTTTGCCATGTGATGAGAAAGGAACAGCTGGAATATAGTGTGACAGCTGGGAAAGTTGAGTGACGAAGAGATATAGGGAAGCAAAGAGAAAAGATAGCAGACAGTTTAAGGGAATGGTGTGTGTGTCCGTTTGTCTGGTTGTTCGTTTCCCGATGATAGCCGCCGTATGTTGCCTGAAACGTCGGTAGTTTTGTTTTGTTCTCCCACGTGACCACAGACACTGCGTGGTTCACGTTCCACTAACTGTTGAGTGGTCACTTGAACTGAGTTCTTGACTTGTAGAGCACTTTACTTGAAACAATAACTGTGAATAGAGTACTTCACTTGAAACAATAACTGTGACTAGAGTACTTTACTTGAAACAATAACTGTGAATAGAGTACTTCACTTGAAACAATAACTGTGACTAGAGCACTTTACTTGAAACAATAACTGTGAATAGAGCACTTTACTTGAAACAATAACTGTGACTAGAGTACTTCACTTGAAACAATAACTGTGACTAGAGTACTTTACTTGAAACAATAACTGTGACTAGAGAACTTCACTTGAAACAATAACTGTGACTAGAGTACTTTACTTGAAACAAGACATTGACATGAGGAGTGATGTCATCATAAAGGTTTATCTTGCAATGACGTCACTATCATCACCAATATGTGGAGTCAAAGAACAAACAGTAAATATCCACAAGAACTGCCTACTAAAACAGAAAAGAAAGAACAGAAAACAGCAAATATCCACAAGAAGTGCCTACTAAAACAGAACAGAAAACAGCAAATATCCACAAGAAGTGCCTACTAAAACAGAACAGAAAACAGCAAATATCCACAAGAAGTGCCTACTAAAACAGAACAGAAAACAGCAAATATCCACAAGAACTGCCTACTAAAACAGAAAAAGAAAACAGCAAATATCCACAAGAACTGCCTACTAAAACAGAAAAGAAAGAACAGAAAACAGCAAATATCCACAAGAACTGCCTACTAAAACAGAAAAGAAAGAACAGAAAACAGCAAATATCCACAAGAACTGCCTACTAAAACAGAAAAGAAAGAACAGAAAACAGCAAATATCCGCAAGAACTGCCTACTAAAACAGAAAAGAAAGAACAGAAAACAGCAAATATCCACAAGAAATGCCTACTAAAACAGAAAAGAAAGAACAGAAAACAGCAAATATCCACAAGAACTGCCTACCAAAACAGAAAAGAAAGAACAGAAAACAGCAAATATCCACAAGAACTGCCTACTAAAACAGAAAAGAAAGAACAGAAAACAGCAAATATCCACAAGAACTGCCTACTAAAACAGACAAGAAAAGAAAGAACAGGACAGAAAACAACCGCGTACAGGGCAAAGACAAGGAATGAATGTGGAACGCGGTGTACTGTTATCAACAACTTTGTTGTTATCGGCACCCTAGCCACCAACACCATATCAGTTCCGTATGTCCTGCCTAGAAAGCAAATTCTGGTATCAATTTAAAAGGTTGGGAAACATGGAAATCGAGATCAGCTCTACAGAGACCCCTACTTTGAGACACGTTTGTGATCTGAGACAGTCTGTAGTCGAACATGCTTTCATTTGGACAAGTATCTCACGGAAGTGATTTATTTAACGCAATATAATTTTATGTTCGTATCTATATATTTATGTGTTCTGTCTATTGCACCAGATGTAGGCCTACTGAGCCGCAACGTCGTTTTGATTTTATTCTGTTAATCACCTACGTAAAGCTGTGCCCATACTGACATACCCCTTCTTTAACATTGTCATTCCGATCATCAGCTTGACAGCAGCCTCGCATTGTCTTGCTTCTACCCCTTCTCTCTAAGACAACGAGCCGAGAATATAACTCTTCAACTTTACCTGTTGGAGGCGAGGAGGCCAGTGCTCCTCCAAGCTGATATTCACTTTTATCTTTATCTCTCTGGGCCAGGTTTCTATTATTTCTTTTCCTGCTGGGCCAATTAAACAGAGCCAAGCCGTGTCACGGTATTCGTTCACACCCCAGGCTACAGACGAAGTGAATCATTTCAGGGGAAGTGCTTTATTTACACACTCGGGGAAAAAATCACAAACAATCAACAACAAAAACAACAACTACAAACAACAATAGATGGTTTGAAGCTCGAACCCGTACTCCTTGGCACAGTGCCTTGCCACTAGAACCAAACGCTAGAGCGACCAAACGGCGCTGTGCTACTAGAACCAAACGCTAGAGCGACCAAACGGCGCTGTGCCACTAGAACCAAACGCTAGAGCGACCAAACGGCGCTGTGCCGAGGAGTACAGGTGTAGTTGTTGATTATTTGTTGTTTTTTTTTCCCCCGAGTGTGTAAACAAAGCACTTCCCCTGAAATGATTCACTTCGTCTGTAGCTGGGGTGTGAACGAATACCGTGACACGGCTTGGCTCTGTTTAATTGGCCCAGCAGGAAAAAAAATAGAAACCTGGCCCAGAGAGATAAAGATAAAAGTGAATATCAGCTTGTTGGAGCACTGGCCTCCTCGCCTCCAACCGGTGAAGTTGAAGCGTCCACCTTTATATCCTCCGAGTTATTGTAAACATAGGTCTTTCCCTGAATTGATTCTCTATCGCCTCGGAAGATTCCCTCCCGCATAATACTGATATATTATATTTGTTTTGTTTTTTTCAATTCTCCCTCACATTCAGTTTTACTGCAGCTTCGCATTTTTATGCATTCATTTGCATTTCTTTGTCTTAATCATTAATCCCTTTAATGGGCCCATATTGATATATTATTAGTCTCCTACTACAGTGTACTACCACAAACGCTGTCGTTTATAAACAAAAAAATGAATATGATTGTTCCTGTCATACAAATACAGATTGTTTCAAAATATAACCGCGATACAAGATCGGATAGAGATATAGAAATGGCTTTGAATGAGGAAACATGGCAGTGTCACAGACAAAGAAAACAACACGACATGCCGAACATGATTTCATCATCCCTTACCTCCAGGTACAATCCACAGAAAAAAGCTGAGACCACGAGACAGAACACACTGCCACGCACACGCGATCGTCACTGACCTAAATATTAACCCCGTCCCGCGCCAGAACGAACATGCCCGCGCTGTGAACCGATGGGCGTCGCCTTCGCCTGGTCTCACTAAGCGCACTCTCCCGTCCTAGTCGATGACTCCAACAAGCAGGGCAACCCATCTCTGGGATGACTCGCGCCACTAGACCATGGCAGATTCAAGGGCATGGTCTTGGTCTAAGTTCCTAAACGTCAGGGGCGTTCGGAATTGTTCTTCCTCCCAAAGCTCTTGTGGGGGAGTGGAGAGAGAGAGAGAGAGAGAGAGAGAGAGAGAAGGGGCGCACCAGTGACCGACTTCCACAACCTTCTCCATTTCTGTTCTCAGAAATAGCGTTGTTAATTGTTCGTTGTTCACTTATCGTTGATCGTTGTTCACTGATTGTTGTTCACTGATTGTTGCTCACTGGTTGACATTCTGAATGCCCCAGGGAGGAAGGGCACGTTGATGATTCAAACAATGATCATGGATCTACAACCGTGTCCAGGCAGTGAGAACCTCAGGTCAAAACTGGTGACGCCAGATAGGAGCGTTATGGGGAGAGATACAGAAGAATAACAGCACAGAACTGGAGTCATCAGTCTCCACACACAGATTGACATACTGGGGTCATCAGTCTCCACACACTAAGGCTCATACTGTGGTCATCAGTCTCCACACACTGAGGGACATACTGGGGTCGTCAGTCTCCACACACAGATGGACATTCTGGGGTCGTCAGTCTCCACACACAGATGGACATTCTGGGGTCGTCAGTCTCCACACACAGATGGACATACTGGGGTCGTCAGTCTCTACACACAGATGGACATACTGGGGTCGTCAGTCTCCACACACAGATGGACATACTGGGGTCGTCAGTCTCCACACACAAATGGACATACTGTGGTCATCAGTCTCCACACACTGAGGGACATTCTGGGGTCGTCAGTCTCCACACACAGATGGACATACTGGGGTCATCAGTCTCCACACACTGAGGGACATTCTGGGGTCGTCAGTCTCCACACACAGATGGACATACTGGGGTCATCAGTCTCCACACACAGATGGACATACTGGGGTCGTCAGTCTCCACACACTAAGGCTCATACTGTGGTCATCAGTCTCCACACACTGAGGGACATACTGTGGTCATCATTCTCCACACACTGAGGGACATACTGTGGTCATCAGTCTCCACACACTGAGGGACATACTGTGGTCATCATTCTCCACACACTGAGAGACATTCTGGGGTCGTCAGTCTCTACACACTGAGGACATACTGTGGTCATCAGTCTCTACACACTGAGGGACATTCTGGGGTCGTCAGTCTCCACACACTGAGGGACATTCTGGGGTCGTCAGTCTCCACACACTGAGGGACATACTGGGGTCGTCAGTCTCCACACACTGAGGGACATTCTGGGGTCGTCAGTCTCCACACACTGAGGGACATACTGTGGTCATCAGTCTCCACACACTGAGGGACATTCTGGGGTCATCAGTCTCCACACACTGAGGGACATTCTGGGGTCGTCAGTCTCCACACACTGAGGGACATTCTGGGGTCATCAGTCTCCACACACTAAGGGACATTCTGGGGTCATCAGTCTCCACACACTGAGGGACATTCTGGGGTCATCAGTCTCCACACACTGAGGGACATTCTGGGGTCATCAGTCTCCACACACTGAGGGACATTCTGGGGTCGTCAGTCTCCACACACTGAGGGACATTCTGGGGTCATCAGTCTCCACACACTGAGGGACATTCTGGGGTCATCAGTCTCCACACACTGAGGGACATTCTGGGGTCATCAGTCTCCACACACTGAGGGACATACTGTGGTCATCAGTCTCCACACACTGAGGGACATTCTGGGGTCATCAGTCTCCACACACTGAGGGACAATCTGGGGTCATCAGTCTCCACACACTGAGGGACATTCTGGGGTCATCAGTCTCCACACACTGAGGGACATTCTGGGGTCATCAGTCTCCACACACTGAGGGACATTCTGGGGTCATCAGTCTCCACACACTGAGGGACATTCTGTGGTCATCAGTCTCCAAACACTGAGGGACATTCTGGGGTCATCAGTCTCCACACACTGAGGGACATTCTGGGGTCATCAGTCTCCACACACTGAGGGACATACTGTGGTCATCAGTCTCCACACACTGAGGGACATACTGTGGTCATCAGTCTCCACACACTGAGGGACATACTGTGGTCATCAGTCTCCACACACTGAGGGACATACTGTGGTCATCAGTCTCCACACACTGAGGGACATACTGTGGTCATCAGTCTCCACACACTGAGGGACAATCTGGGGTCATCAGTCTCCACACACTGAGGGACATTCTGGGGTCATCAGTCTCCACACACTGAGGGACATTCTGGGGTCATCAGTCTCCACACACTGAGGGATATACTTGGTCATCAGTCTCCACACACTGAGGGACATTCTGGGGTCATCAGTCTCCACACACTGAGGGACAATCTGGGGTCATCAGTCTCCACACACTGAGGGACATTCTGGGGTCATCAGTCTCCACACACTGAGGGACATTCTGGGGTCATCAGTCTCCACACACTGAGGGACATTCTGGGGTCATCAGTCTCCACACACTGAGGGACAATCTGGGGTCATCAGTCTCCACACACTGAGGGACATTCTGGGGTCATCAGTCTCCACACACTGAGGGACATACTGTGGTCATCAGTCTCCACACACTGAGGGACATACTGTGGTCATCAGTCTCCACACACTGAGGGACATACTGTGGTCATCAGTCTCCACACACTGAGGGACAATCTGGGGTCATCAGTCTCCACACACTGAGGGACATTCTGGGGTCATCAGTCTCCACACACTGAGGGACACACTGTGGTCATCAGTCTCCACACACTGAGGGACATACTGTGGTCATCAGTCTCCACACACTGAGGGACAATCTGGGGTCATCAGTCTCCACACACTGAGGGACATACTGTGGTCATCAGTCTCCACACACTGAGGGACAATCTGGGGTCATCAGTCTCCACACACTGAGGGACATTCTGGGGTCATCAGTCTCCACACACTGAGGGACATACTGTGGTCATCAGTCTCCACACACTGAGGGACATACTGTGGTCATCAGTCTCCACACACTGAGGGACAATCTGGGGTCATCAGTCTCCACACACTGAGGGACATACTGTGGTCATCAGTCTCCACACACTGAGGGACATACTGTGGTCATCAGTCTCCACACACTGAGGGACATTCTGGGGTCATCAGTCTCCACACACTGAGGGACATACTGTGGTCATCAGTCTCCACACACTGAGGGACAATCTGGGGTCATCAGTCTCCACACACTGAGGGACATTCTGGGGTCATCAGTCTCCACACACTGAGGGACAATCTGGGGTCATCAGTCTCCACACACTGAGGGACATTCTGGGGTCAATGATTCCACTTATCAGTTCGTGGGAAAAAGATGTCAGGGGTGGAATTACGATCTCTCGTTTTTTTTTTCTTCATAATTTCGTGATGATAATTAATCTTGCCCTAAAGTTGCTACATTCAACATTTCATCAAGTTATCCACTAAAGGAGTAAATAATCAAGCGAATCATGGACAGTAGACAAACAAATGAAAGACGATTAGAGGCCACAGAGATGGGATTTCTCAGAAGAATGTTGAAAGTTCCCTGGGCAGCTAACAAGACCAATGAGGAAGTTCTCAAAGAGGCCAACACAAAAGGGAGCTCTTAAAAAACATCAGAAAGAAACCATCAACATTTTTCGGACACATCATGAGAAGAGGAAAGTTGGAATACTTGGTTACAACTGGCAAAATACAAGGAAAGAGAGATCACGGTCGACAAAGGGAGAAGATAGTAGATAGCTTGGTGTCATGGCATGGAAAAGAGTCAACAGAACTGATACGATGTAGTGTATATAGAAGATCGTGGAGGGACATGATCGCCTACGCCGACAGGGATGGAACATGATGTCATTGATGTTATCCACTAAAACCAACTTTTCTTGTATTTTTTTTGTTGTTGGTCGCCGCGATTTGTGGCTCACATCACATGACTTTCCATGTGTGCGCCCCCCCCCCCCCCAGTACGCCCATGTTAAGGACATGCATGGATCGATCGTTTTTGTGTCTTAACGTTCCTAGATTGATACGGGGCAGCTGCAGCGTTGTATGTCCCGTGTACGTTCGTTGACCTGCTGTCTCAGCTCGAGCATGAGTTATGGCAGCTGGTGGAGTCGTGATCAGATCATTGATTCTACGGCTCCCTCTCATTGGCTTTATATTCTCACCTTGGGTGGATGGGGGGGGGGGTTGTGATGAACCATCAGAGGATGATCAATGGATAGAGTGCCTGTCCATCCGTTCATCCATCCATTTTTCTATCTATCTTTTATGTATCTGTCTGCCTGTCTCTGTCTATTTGTCTGTCTGCCTGCCTCTGTCTGTCTGTCTGTCTGTCTGTCTGTCTCTGTCTGCCTGCCTGCCTGCCTCTGTCTGCCTGCCTGCCTCTGTCTGCCTGCCTGCCTCTGTCTGTCTGCCTGCCTCTGTTTGTCTGTCTGTCTCTGTCTGCCTGCCTGCCTGCCTACCTCTGTCTGTCTGTCTGTCTGCCTGCCTCTGTTTGTCTGCCTGCCTCTGTCTGTCTGCCTGCCTCTCTCTGTCTGTCTGTCTGTCTGCCTGCCTCTGTCTGTCTGCCTGCCTGCCTCTGTCTGTCTGTCTGCCTGCCTCTGTCTGTCTGCCTGCCTCTGTCTGTCTGCCTGCCTGCCTGCCTCTGTCTGCCTGCCTGCCTCTGTCTGTCTGCCTGCCTGCCTCTGTCTGTCTGTCTGCCTGCCTCTGTCTGTCTGCCTGCCTCTGTCTGTCTGTCTGTCTGCCTGCCTCTGTCTGCCTGCCTGCCTGCCTCTATCTGTCTGTCTGCCTGCCTCTATCTGTCTGTCTGCCTGCCTCTGTCTGTCTGTCTGCCTGCCTCTGTCTGGCTGCCTGCCTGCCTCTGTCTGTCTGTCTGCCTGCCTCTGTCTGTCTGTCTGCCTGCCTCTGTCTGGCTGCCTGCCTGCCTCTATCTGTCTGTCTGCCTGCCTCTATCTGTCTGTCTGCCTGCCTCTGTCTGTCTGTCTGCCTGCCTCTGTCTGGCTGCCTGCCTGCCTCTGTCTGTCTGCCTGCCTGCCTCTGTCTGGCTGCCTGCCTGCCTCTATCTGTCTGTCTGCCTGCCTCTATCTGTCTGTCTGCCTGCCTCTATCTGTCTGTCTGCCTGCCTCTATCTGTCTGTCTGCCTGCCTCTGTCTGTCTGCCTGCCTGCCTGCCTCTATCTGTCTGTCTGCCTGCCTCTGTCAGTCTGCCTGCCTCTGTCTGTCTGTCTGCCTGCCTCTGTCTGTCTGCCTGCCTGCCTCTGTCTGTCTGTCTGCCTGCCTCTGCCTGCCTGCCTGCCTCTATCTGTCTGTCTGCCTGCCTCTATCTGTCTGTCTGCCTGCCTCTATCTGTCTGTCTGCCTGCCTCTGTCTGGCTGCCTGCCTGCCTCTGTCAGTCTGCCTGCCTCTGTCTGTCTGCCTGCCTCTGTCTGTCTGTCTGCTGCCTCTGTCTGTCTGTCTGTCTGCCTCTGTCTGTCTGTCTGCCTCTGTCTGTCTGTCTTGCTTTCGAGCAGAAGACGCGTCAGCAATTCTAGACTCTCGATGTCCAACGATCTTTGCTATTTAGTGTCAGACTTTGCACAGTCCCCGCAGTGTGACTGAAGATAGTGGTCACATTTGTTTAGGCTGGCAATACTTCTATGACAAGAAATCGACAAAGGGGTTGCTAAAGCCGGACACTGGGATGGCAAACATGGGACAATAAGATGTCAAAACGGGACATTGAGATGGCAAACATGGGACAATAAGATGTCAAAAACGGGACATTGAGATGGCAAACATGGGACAATAAGATGTCAAAAACGGGACATTGAGATGGCAAACATGGGACACAGGGAATTTATACAGCATTCATTGTTCATCAAAAGGGTGAGACGAGAAATGTTCAATAGAAAAACACATTGAGCTTACGATATGTTGATCAGTGACAGAGCTCGTCAACAATTTGAGGTAGACCCATCACGGGCGTGCCATCAACCCATCGAGGTAAAGTGGTTCGGTCTTTCATCACCTTATACTTCCTGTACTCCGAGATAACAATTTGGATACAATCGTCATTCTTCTTCGTCTTGTTTATACACTTCAGCTCCATGTGGAGCATAGGTCTTCAACAAACACTTTCAGCTCCCTGTGGAGCATAGGTCTTCAACAAACACTTTCAGCTCCCTGTGGAGCATAGGTCTTCAACAAACACTTTCAGTTCCCTGTGGAGCATAGGTCTTCAACAAACACTTTCAGTTCCTCGTGGAGCATAAGTCTTCAACAAACACTTTCAGTTCCCTGTGGAGCAGAGGTCTTTAACAAACACTTTCAGTTCCCTGTGGAGCATAGGTCTTCAACAAACACTTTCAGCTCCCTGTGGAGCATAGGTCTTCAACAAACACTTTCAGCTCCCTGTGGAGTACAGGTCTTCAACAAACACGTTCAGCTCCCTGTGGAGTACAGGTCTTCAACAAACACTTTCAGCTCCCTGTGGAGTACAGGTCTTCAACAAACACTTTCAGCTCCCTGTGGAGCATAGGTCTTCAACAAACTGTTACAGTGTGCCTCAGCCATGAAGGATAATGGGAAGAGTAAAAGAAAGTGACGATCGACAGAGGAAGAATAGAATGATACGACGATGATAAGAGGTACAATAGTTTTAGGCGGTGTAGAATGAAAATGAAGACTTAAGGATTAGCAAGGAGACGTTAGTCCACCGAACACAGACGCTGTGGCGTAACCAACTATAAGACTGCAAGAGAGTACGTACAGGTGTTCAGCCTGAACGTGGAAATCCTGACAGATGACAACGCTGTCCGATGAAGTTACATAACGCAACGACGCTGGAACCCCGCCGAACAGGCGTTGACACGAGATAGCTAGGGCTAGCCCTCAAACATCCTTTGAAGGGCCGAGCCGAGCGAAATCAGGGGGAATTCTTGTGTCGGCTATTCCTACCTGTGTCGACAGGCGCCTTGAATTCCAGATAGACGGTCCTAGATGAAAGATACTCTGACAAAGAACCCGCCTCTGACAAAGAAGATTGACAGGTGTCGACAGGACTCATAAAGCAATAAGACTAAGGACATAATTAGAAGGGCGGAGTTAAGGAAATATTGATTGGAGCCGGACGAAGGATAAGGAGTCTATACATTGGATTCCATGATCCTTAGCCAAGGGGGAGTGGCTAAGATGGACACAAAAAGTCCCCGGGAGACAGAATTAGGAGAGAGAACTTAGCTGCGAGAGAACTTAGCTGCGGGAGAGAACTTAGCTAGAAGGCAACTTAGCTGCAAGAAAACTTAGCTAGAGGTTAACTTAGACTCTAGACTCAGCACTTAGAGGAACTTAAACCTTTTTCGCCCACGAAGCCAGAGGAGGGCAGAGACAAGACAGAAATAGTAGACCACAGCGAAGGAGATTAGAATAGTTGGTCTAGAGAAGGGCAGAGACAAGACATAAATAGTAGACTACAGCAAAGGAGATTAGAATAGTTGGTCTAGAGAAGGGCAGAGACAAGACAGAAATTGTAGACCACAGCGAAGGAGATTAGAATAGTTGGTCTAGAGGAGGACAGAGACAAGACAGAAATAGTAGACCACAGCGAAGGAGATTAGAATAGTTGGTCTAGAGAAGGGCAGAGACAAGACATAAATAGTAGACCACAGCGAAGGAGATTAGAATAGTTGGTCTAGAGAAGGGCAGAGACAAGACATAAATAGTAGACTACAGCAAAGGAGATTAGAATAGTTGGTCTAGAGGAGGACAGAGACAAGACAGAAATAGTAGACTACAGCAAAGGAGATGAGAATAGTGGTCTAGAGGAGGGCAGAGACAAGACAGAAATAGTAGACTACAGCAAAGGAGATGAGAATAGTTGGTCTAGAGAAGGGCAGAGACAAGACATAAATAGTAGACTACAGCAAAGGAGATTAGAATAGTTGGTCTAGAGGAGGACAGAGACAAGACAGAAATAGTAGACTACAGCAAAGGAGATGAGAATAGTTGGTCTAGAGGAGGGCAGAGACAAGACAGAAATAGTAGACTACAGCAAAGGAGATGAGAATAGTTGGTCTAGAGGAGGGCAGAGACAAGACAGAAATATAGACTACAGCAAAGGAGATGAGAATAGTTGGTCTAGAGGAGGGCAGAGACAAGACAGAAATAGTAGACTACAGCAAAGGAGATTAGAATAGTTGGTCTAGAGGAGGACAGAGACAAGACAGAAATAGTAGACTACAGCAAAGGAGATGAGAATAGTTGGTCTAGAGGAGGGCAGAGACAAGACAGAAATAGTAGACTACAGCAAAGGAGATGAGAATAGTTGGTCTAGAGGAGGGCAGAGACAAGACAGAAATAGTAGACTACAGCAAAGGTGATTAGAATAGTTGGTCTAGAGGATTTTGTGATACGCTTTGGACTTGGAAATAATAATAGTGTTAAAGAAGTGGAACTGTAGCAACTAGAGTCAGAGTGGGGATATCAGTAAGTTCCTCATGATCATTACAATGGAGATATACATATATTGACAAAGAACACTAATACGATCACGAGAAGTTACTTATGATAATCATCGCCGATAGGCTCCATCAAGTATTTTGGTTATTGGTTATGGAAGGCCAAGGTATCACTGCAAACGAATTAACATCCATAATTGCTCAACCGCCCGCGCCAGTGGAATCATCCGAATTAATAAACTCATCTCCCAAACAAAGAAAGGTAGCTGTAGTCCCCATCATAGCAGTCTCAGCACACGCCAAAAGACATAAGGCGAAACCGCACAGAAAGTGATTACGGCCAACTGTTCACTGTCATACGATATCAGCATTCATCGTAAACAATTGGAATATCGGAACTTGATTAAAACGGATGAGACACACAAATCACGGTGTGCACAGAGCACTAACTCAGTAGCTCCTGCAACAAGCCGGACTTGGAACATGAGGAAACTGCCAACAAGGAACACATTTCAAACATAGCCTTCAATGGTTCCTGCCGCCTATCCACCACATTGCCCGGAAGTTCACGTCCTCCAAAAATGATGATCATCATAGTATTTAAATGTATAGCGCTTGATGATGTTAGGACATCGTGTTTGACTCCAACTACGAACATACAAAACACAGTTCGTCGTCAGATTATCCCCGTTGCACACCAAACAACAGATCGCAAGATTAGCGCATGGTCAGTCTTGGACACACGATAATCCATTATGATGACGTAACACGCACAAAATGTCTGCGCCCATGGGCCATGATTACTCTAGTGAACGCAGTCCACAACGAACGAAACATGGTCCAAATTCTCCAAAGAGACAAAACTTCGGCTAACTTGACGGAGCCCACCACATTAATGTGTTGGAAATTGTAAACAACTTGCGGCGAACATCTCCATCAACGGTCAACAGCACTCAGTGTGACGTAAAACGCAGATCAACACTAGACGGTGGAAGGTCGCATTCACAACACTTGATTTGTCAAAACGGAGTATTGCCGTGCGTGCAACGCCAATTCATTGGCGCAGATTTGATAAGTAGAACATCATCAGAACATGAATGCAGAAAATTGCAACGGAAAGCCGAAAGTGACCATATTCCAAAGCAACTTCTGCAGCGATCGAGAGAACGTGACTCAGTTCCCGCCATCATGGAAACGGAAGTCCATCAAGTAACGCTATAGTAACGCCAGAATTATAAGCGAATTTATAACTCGTTGATTACATCAGAGACATTGTCAAACCATTGTAAAACAGGTGGATATCATTAATAAAGACTGTGTACTTGTTCAAAACTATGATGTCGAGTTAGGTCTCACTCTCTCTCTCTCTCTCTCTCTCTCTCTCTCTCTCACACACACACACACACACACACACACTCTCTCTACATATATATATATGAAATGTGAATGTAGCAAGATATGAAAGAACAAATAACAAGATAGTCAACAAGTCACAGAAGATAGACACAGAAGATAATCAACAAGATAAATAGACAAACAAAAAGAACTTCTGCCACACTTTCAGCTCCTCATGGAGCATAGGCATTCAACAAACAATTTCTAAGCCATTCTGTTTCTTGCCATTCAACATTTAATGTCTTCCTCATCATCTTCATCTCTGCTTCTATCTGTCTTCTCCAAGAAAAAATTTGCTCTTTCTCTTTGTCTCTTCCCCTGGTGACTCCAAACAAGGGCCTATTGTGTAATACTCTCAGTCGGCTTCCGCAGTGTGTCCTATCCAGCGCCATCGTGCTTCGCTGTATCTCTGTATCCACTGGTGTTGACTGGTACATTTCCATAATTCTATGTTAGTGATTTTGTCCTGCCATTTCCATCCTTTTATTCTGCGTAAGCATCCATTAATGAAAGTCTGAAAAATTCGCAGTTTATTATTATTATTATTATTATTACTATTATTAGTACGATATAATTATTACTATTATACTATGATTATTACGATTATTATTATTATTATGACTATTATTATTACTATTATTATTATTATTACTACTATTATAATTACTATTATTATTATTACTATTACTATTATTATTATTATTACTATTATTATATTATTATTATTATTACTACTATTATTATTACTATTTTACTATTATTACTATTACTATTATTATTATTATTATTACTATTTTACTATTATTACTATTATTATTACTACTATTATGATTACTATTATTATTATTATTATTATTATTATTATTATTATTATTTTACTATTTTACTACTATTATTATTATTATTATTACTATTACTATTACTATTATTATTACTATTATTATTATTATTATTATTACTATTACTATTATTATTACTATTATTATTATTATTATTATTATTTTACTATTATTACTATTATTATTATTATTTTATTCTATTATACTATTATTATTATTATTATTATTACTATATTACTATTACTATTATTATTATTATTATTATTACTATTACTATTATTATTATTACTATTACTATTATTATTATTATTACTATTATTACTATTACTATTATTACTATTATTATTATTTATTATTATTAAAACGACCGGATGGTCGGAAAATGAAAAAAGGGGTAGGGGGTACTATCCCATTCAAAACGGAACATTTGGTCAGCGTACACATATACCTCCTCTCATTATTTGGGACCAAATCAATTTATGAGATAACGTCATAATACAACGGCAAATCAACAACATGTATTCGATGTGAACTCTGTACATGTGAACTCTGTACGTGTGATCTCTGTACCTTGTACTTCGCACCAAGACGCAGATAATCTCGTGTGACAACCAACTACAGACGTGCTGACTGTAGCTCTGCTACTGTAATCCTACTCATTGTTGTGTTGTTGCTTGTGTTGCCGTTCCTAAAACTAACACAGCAACAACACTGATGCCTGTAACAGAGGCAGTCAGGGACAATTCAGATTTCAACTGTTTTTCTCTGTGTAAAAGCCGTGTCGCCTGGCCTAGGCGATCACTGATATTCACAACCGTTTGTTTTCTAGCGCAGTGTCGGACAGTCCAGGAGACAAACATGAACAGAAAGGCTTTAATGATATCTCAGTTATACCTGAGGAAATACGTTAAAGTGCTCAAAGATAAGTAACACCAAAGATCATCAGATAAATATTCCAAATTGGCAAGAGTCTAGTAAAGAACGAGGTCACTTTCTCTAGAAATAATAGAGTAGATGTTTGTGTGTGAGTGAACCATGAGAGAGTAGAGGTTTGTGTGAGTGAACACACGAGAGAGTAGAGGTTTGTGTGTGAGTGAACACACGAGAGAGTAGAGGTTTGTGGTGAGTGAACACATGAGAGAGTAGAGGTTTGTGTGTGAGTGAACACACGAGAGAGTAGAGGTTTGTATGTGAGTGAACACATGAGAGAGTAGAGGTTGTGTGTGAGTGAACACATGAGAGAGTAGATGTTGTGTGTGAGTGAACACATGAGAGAGTAGAGGTTTGTGTGTGAGTGAACACATGAGAGAGTAGATGTTTGTGTGTGAGTGAACACATGAGAGAGTAGAGGTTTGTGTGGAGTGAACACATGAGAGAGTAGATGTTTTGTGTGAGTGAACACATGAGAGAGTAGAGGTTTGTGTGTGAGTGAACACTGAGAGAGTAGAGGTTTGTGTGTGAGTGAACACATGAGAGAGTAGAGGTTTGTGTGTGAGTGAACACATGAGAGAGTAGATGTTTGTGTGTGAGTGAACACATGAGGAGAGTAGATGTTTGTGTTTGAGTGAATATATGAGAGAATAGATGTTGTGTGTGATTAAATATATGAGAGAGTAGATATCTGTGTATGAGTGAACACAGCGAGTAGATGTTTGTGTGTGAGTGAACACATAAGAGAATAGATGTTGTGTGTGAGTGAAAACATGAGGGAGTAGATGTCTGTGTGTGAGTGAACACATGAGAGAGTAGAGGTTTGTGTGTGAGTGAACACATGCGAGTAGATGTTTTGTGTGAGTGAACACATAAGAGAGTTAGATGTTTGTGTGTGAGTGAAAAACATGAGGGAGTAGATGTCTGTGTGTGAGTGAACACATGAGAGAGTAGATGTTTGTGTGCGAGTGAGCCCATGAGAGAATATATGTTTGTGTTTGAGTGAATGCATGAGAGAATAGATGTTTGTGTTTGAGTGAATGCATGAGAGATTATATGTTTGTGAGTAAGTGCACACATAAGAGAGTAGATGTTTAGTGTAAGTGAATACATCAGAGATGTATGTTTGTGTGTGAGTGAATACATGAGAGAGTAGATGTTTGTGTGTGAGTGAATACACGAGAGACTAGATGTTTGTGTGTGATTGAGTACATGAGAGAGTACATGAGAGAGAGTAAATGTTTGTGTGTGAGTGAACACATGAGAGAAGGAGAATAGATCTTTGTTCATTTAAAGATCACACGACAACACAAGGACAAAAATCGCCTCAGTAGGGGAGAAGTTGGGCACTTACCCCGAATGCTTGTACCGGAAGTTCTGTAGCTTGATCTCGGAGCAAACAGAGATCAGACGTGGGATTATGTTGAATGTCCTATATGTCCTTCACTTGTGTATGGCGATATGTGTCTGTCTTCTGATCAATGGCACGATGTCACAAGGAAACTTGGCGCAAGTCGTTGTCTCTTCAGTCCATGAAAATCACAAACTCCGACAATTCCGACAAACTCCGACAATCTCCGACAGTCTCCGACAATCTCACATATAATCCTTTTATTATGCGACTACATTTACGTTTTCTGTTATGTCCAGAACAGGTAAAAGTCACTTGCTAAAAAGATAGATAGAGAGATGGTGTTGGATAGGACACACACTACATGTGCTGAAAGTATTTATACACGACAGGTCAAGATTTGGAATCCCCTTGGACTGAGACAAAGAGGACGGTCTTTTCCTCTACCCAAAAATAAATACTCGAGTAGACAGGTGGAAGCAGAGGTGAAAAAGATGGGGAAGGCATGGAGTGATATTTAGAAGAAGATGGGGAAGGCATGGAGTGATATTTTCAAAATGACAAGATGGTACTTGATCAATTTAGATCTGTTAGTGACTTTCGGTCAATATGGCGGATAGGCCGACAGGAAGCATTGAGGCTCAGTTGATAAAGTGTTCCTTGTTGCAGCTTCCTCATATTCCAAGTCTGACTTGTAGCGGGAGCTACTGAGTTAGTGCTCTGTGCACAAGCGTGAGCTGTGTTTTGCATCCGGATCATGTTTCGATATTCCGATTGCTTACGATGAATGATGATATCGTATGACGAAGGACATTTCAGCTGCGTTCAATTTCGATGCCGCTAGGCCTTATGTTTTTGGCATGTGCTGTAGCTGCTATGATGGGGACTGCAGCTGCCTTTCTTTGCTTGGATCGTTCAATTCGATGAGATGTTAATTCGGATGATTCCACTGGCACGGGCGGTTGAGCAATTATGCATTTAATTCGTTGGAGTGATACCGGGGCCTTCGGTTAACTATAAGACCTGCACTCAACGTGGAGTTGAAAGCTTGGTTGTAATTGTCACTGTTGTATTTGCTGTCATTGCTTTTGTTCATTTGCAGACCGTTGCTATTGTTGTTGCTATTGTTGTTGCTATTGTTGTTGCTATTGTTGTTGTTATTGTTGTTGCTATTGTGATGCTATTGTTGCTGCTATTGTTGTTGCTATTGTTGATGCTATTGTTGTTGCTATTGTTGTTGCTATTGTTGTTGTTATTGTTGTTGCTATTGTTGATGCTATTGTTGTTGCTATTATTGCTGCTATTGTTATTGTTATTGTTATTGCTATGTTGTTGCTATTGTTGCTGCTATTGTTGTTGCTATTGCTGATGCTATTGTTGTTGCTATTGTTGTTGCTATTGTTGTTGCTATTGTTGATGCTATTGTTGTTGCTATTGTTGTTGCTGTTGTTGCTGCTATTGTTGTTGATATTGTTGCTGCTATTGTTGTTGCTATTGTTGTTGTTATTGTTGTTGCTATTGTTGCTGCTATTGTTGTTGCTATTGTTGTTGTTATTGTTGTTGCTATTGTTGTTGCTATGTTGATGCTATTGTTGTTGCTATTGTTATTGTTATTGTTGTTGCTATTGTTGTTGCTATTGTGTTTCTATTGTTGTTGTTATTGTTGTTGCTATTGTTGATGATATTGTTGTTGTTATTGTTGTTGCTATTGTTGTTGCTATTGTCGCTGCTATTGTTGTTGCTATTGTTGTTGCTATTGTTTACGCTATTTTTTTTGCTATTGTTGCTGCTATTGTTGTTGTTATTGTTGTTGCCATTGTTGCTGCATTGTTGTTGCTATTGTTGTTGCTATTGCTGATGCTATTGTTGCTGCTATTGTTGTTGATATTGTTGTTGCTATTGTTGCTGCTATTGTTGATGTTATTGTTGTTGCTATTGTTTACGCTATTTTTGTTGCTATTGTTGTTGTTGTTGTTGTTATTGTTGTTGCTATTGTTGTTGTTATTGTTGTTGCTATTGTTGATGTTATTGTTGTTGCTATTGTTGTTGCTATTGTTGTGTTATTGTTGTTGCTATTGTTGTTGCTATTGTTGCTGCTATTGTTGCTGCTATTGTTGTTGCATTGTTGATGTTATTGTTGCTGCTATGTTGTTGCTATTGTTGTTGCTATTGTTTACGCTATTGTTGTTGTTATTGTTGTTGTTATTGTTGTTGCTATTGTTGTTGCTATTGTTGATGCTATTGTTGCTGCTATTGTTGTTGCTATTGTTGCTGCTATTTGTTGTTGCTATTGTGTGTGCTATTGTTGTTGCTTTTGTTGTTGCTATTGTTGTTGCTATTGTTGTTGCTATTGTTGTTGCTATTGTTGTTGCTATTGTTGTTGCTATTGTTGTTGCTATTGCTGATGCTATTGTTGTTGCTATTGTTGCTGCTATTGTTGTTGCTATTGTTGCTGTTATGTTGTTGCTATTGTTGCTGCTATTGTTGTTGTTATTGGTGTTGCTATTGTTGCTGCTATTGTTGTTGATGTGTTGCTGTTATTGTTGTTGCTATTGTTGCTGCTATTGTTGTTATTGTTGTTGCTATTGTTGCTGCTATTGTTGTTGCTATTGTTGTTGCTATTGCTGAGATATTGTTGTTGCTATTGTTGCTGCTATTGTGTTGCTATTGTTGCTGCTATTGTTGCTGCTATTGTTGTTGCTATTGTTGATGCTATGTTGTTGCTATTGTTGCTGCTATTGTTGTTGCTATGTTGCTGCTATTGCTGATGCTATTGTTGTTGCTATTGTTGTTGCTATTGTTGTTGCTATTGTTGTTGCATTGGTAAACTGTTTTCGTTGTATTGTAAATTATTATTGTTGTTGATTCGTGAATTGTAGACAGATACATGTACATGTGGACAGGCACCCCAGAATGTTGAACACATACTTCAAGACTGTACTGAATATAGTAGACTGGTAAAACCCATTGCCCCATAGATTGTACTTTGATAGATTGTACTTTGATAGATTGTACTGTAGATTGCACACCTTATACTATAGTTCGTTCAGAAATTCGTGCTCACAGAATGTATTAATTATCTCGGAAACTGATGAATTTCAACAATTCTTTTTCATGAAATCTGATTTTTTTCCCTACTGTCACGCATTTAGGAAAGATTTTTTTTTCTTTAAGGTATATAAAATTATAAATTTTTTATAAACATTACATGATCTATTGGATAAAATTTGGAGAGGGAAGAAATACCTAAAGACTGGAGAGAAGGTTATATGATCAAACTACCAAAGAAAGGAAGTTTACAGGAGTGCACAAATTATAGGGGAATTATGCTACTATCAGTGCCAGGAAAAATATTAAGCAGAACCATTCTGGAGAGACTAAAAGAGGCTATAGAGAAACACTTTAGAGATGAACAAGCAGGTTTTATGAAGAACAGATCATGTGCTGATCAAATAACTTCTCTACGTATAATAGTTGAACAAAGTTTAGAACTAAAATCCCCACTTATATGGATTCATAAATTACGAAAAGGCATTTGATGGTTAGACAGAAGAATGCTTTGGAAGTTGCTGAGTCATTACGGAATCCCATAAAGTTTATTAACCTGATAAAAACAATGTATGAAGGAACAAAATGTAGTGTGGTGCATGAAGGACAGCTTACAGAAGCATTTGAAATAAGAACAGGAGTAAGACAAGGATGCCTTCTGTCTCCATTTCTGTTTCTACTGGCCATAGATTGGATTATGAAAATAACTCACAAACAACAGAAATGGGATCCAGTGGTCACTGACAAACAACTTGATGATTTAGACTTTGCTGATGACATAGCTCTCCTATCACACAGCCATCAACAGATGCAGGATAAAATGAGTATATTAGATGAGAGATCACAACAGCTAGGACTAAAGATTAATATAGATAAGACCAACATTATGAGAATTAATGCAGTTGGAAATAACCAAATAAAACTACGAGAAATACCTCTACTAGACGTACAATCTTATATATATCTGGGCAGTAATATAGATAAAGAGGCAGGAACAGAAAATGATACCAAAATAAGGATATCAAAAGCAAGAGGAGCTTTCATTGCACTGGGAAACATATGGAAATCCAAAGAAATTAGGCTAAATACAAAAATAAAAATTTTCAACTCAAATGTTAAGTCGGTCCTATTATATGGCTGTGAAACATGGAGAATAACAAAATTGACAATCACGAAGGTACATACTTTCATTAATGGATGCTTGCGCTGAATAAAGGGATGGAAATGGCAAGACAAAGTCACTAACGTGGAATTATGGAAATGTACCGGTCAAATACCAGTGGATAAGAGATACAGCGAAGACCGATGGCGATGGATAGGACACACACTACGAAAGCCAACTGAGTGTATTACACAACAGACCCTTTTTTTAGAATCCCCAGGGGAAAAGACAAAGAGGAAGACCAAGGAATTCTTGGAGAAGACAGATCGAAGCAGAGATGAAGATGATGGGGAAGACATGGAATGATCTTAAAAGAATGGCAAAAAACAGAACGACTTGGAAAGTGTTTGTTGAAGACCTATGCTCCACTGGGAGCTAAAGGTAGAAGAAGATATAAAACTATGATTTTCTTGTTGTCCTAATTTTAAGAGTTTACAATACCCACAATTGTTGTAATAAACTTGTCATTTATAGAAGCAAATTTTATGTTTTTCGCCATACAATCTTGAGCACCAGCTTGCACTTACTGAACCGCAAATGTAAGATGCAACGTTAAGAGGTTGTTTTTTTTCATTTGTTATTTCCAATTTCTTGTTAAATAGTCCAGAGGCGTATTTTGACAAAATATTTACTATTAATGTATATTCCTTCATATGTGATAATTTGTAAGCTGTTGTGAAGTGACTACTTGATTTTAAAACCATGAAGAGTTTAAAGTGTAAATTCATCACTATACAAAAGGTAACTGTGTTATTGTACAGGCACTTTTACAAGTAATCTAATAGGGGTCGGTTATATTACGATATAAAAAAAACCAGAAACAGTAAACGGGCAGCTCTAAATATAAAATATAAAGTCTTTCATCGATGGATAGGACAGAGCTTTGGCTCTGTATGGGCGACGGTCAAGCTTGGAATAAAAAATGAAAGTTGATAATTTTAACAAAGATGTTATTAGACGTGAGATTTTGGTAATGTTTGACTCGAATCAACTTGTTGCACTGCGTAAACTTAAAGTTCGACTACAATTAGAATGTGATATTGACATCTCAAAAAACGACTCTTTGGAAGATCGTAAGAGGCGTTGATTTCACTTTTCGAAAATCTGCTTGTGGTAGAAATATTTTTGTGTGAAAAACCACACCTGATAGCTGTCCGAAGCAAATACCTGAGGCAGATCCGTGAGCGACGAATGGGAGGCTACGATATAGTATATTTGGATGAAACGTGGGTCAATGCTCATCATACATATGAGAAAGAGTGACAATCAGTTGGCAGAGAAAATAAAAGAAGCATTCCCAGCAGCAAAGGACAACACATTATATTGTACATGCTGGCAGTAGAGAGAATTGTCTTGTTAATGACACACAACTTATTTTCAAAGTCTACAGACAATAGGGACTACCACACTGAAATGAATGGACGAATTTTCAGAGACTGGATAGAGGACACTCTACTCCCATTCTGGATAGAACTTCATGTCTTGTAATTGACATTCATCCTATCATAATGTGGTAGACGAAGATATAAAATCAATGAAACATTGTACCTCATCAATGTGATACGGATACGCCTTTGACTTGACTTGTTCGAAAATTTAACGTAATTTACAGTAAAATCTAATGTTTAGAGCACACCGTTTGATATTTTCCTAAAATGATATAACATAAAATAATTTGTGCAAATTCAGACTATCTTTGTACTTAATTGTTATACAATTTTAAGATCTGTTGGGTGGGGGGGGGGGGGGGGGGGGGGGAGAGAGAGAAAGATTTCATGGAAAAGAATTACAGAAATTCATCAAACAATTTTCGAGATAATGATCAATTCAGTGGCACAAATGTCAGAACGAACTATACAGGCAAAACTATATGGGTCACTGCAAGGATTGCAGAAAACAGTAACATTTCTACAAGAAACGACATTGCACCCACAGACAATACTTCAGGCGAACGAACGATAGACCAACAGACGGGTGAAACAGATTAATGGATGGACGGATGGACCGACAGACAGAAGTAGGTAGGTAGATAAGTAGGTAGGTAGGCAGGAGGTAGGCAGACGGGTGGGTGGGTGGGTAGGTAGGTAGGTAGGTAAAGGCTTTAGAAAGTTGGTGTTATAGTTCGCTTCAGATTTTTTGCCTCACTTCAAAAAACCACAGCTCAGCAACCATTTGTGCTACAGTGCTGATATTTTGCATGTAACCTACTGAATCTCATAACGTAATAGAAAAAATAAATTCATTGCAAACAAACTGCTGGTTTTTCTTGTGCGCTTGCTTACCAGGAGGATAAAAGTATGATTAAACGTGGGCACATTTGAATCAAAATTTAAGAGTATTTACCCCTTCCATATCACTTCAAGAATGATTTAAACATCTTCATTTGGGAATTTCCTTTATATGTTGGTGGGTAAAGGCACCGGTTTACACTATTGAATTGCAAATGTCAGATTTTGTCAATATTTGCACATATGTGTAGCAAATTTCTCTTATATCGGTGCGCAATTCTGGTTTTGCACTTACTGGATTAAAATTGTCAACTTTTTGTATCACGTCATTAGTATAACGTCACCAAAAATACAAAATCAAATTATTTACATAGGCGTGTTTTGTGAGTTGTGCCCTTAACAATGAGTTTAAAGTTGAAATTTGTTACTGAACAAAATATTACAAAGAAATTATATTTATATTTTTGTAGAGAGGCAAAACGAGGAGTCTATATCACAGCATATCAAATCCTGAAAAGAGAACGATGCACGTGTTAGGTTTAAGTAAACGGTCGTTTCATAGATCAGTGAAAAATGTTCAATGTGAATGTTCAAGGAAAGAAAGAAGTCGAGGAAGAAAACATTTGTTAGACAGTTTGACAGAGAACTTGTCCGCAGAGAGATTTGTAAAATGTTTGACTTAGGGGAAGAAGTTACCATAAGGAAACTTAAGATTTGGCTTAAAAAGAACACCAGTATTGATGTATCAAAAACCACACTATGGAGAAGTGTGCGGAGTTTAGGCTTCACTTTTAGAAATATTCTTGTGGAAGAAACATCATTTGCGAGAACCTCATTTAGTAGCTGCAAGAAGCAAATATTTACGTGAAGTTAGACAAATGCGTAATGAAGATTATGACATTGTGTACTTGGACGAAACATGGATTAATGCCCACCACACAAATGAAAAGAATGGCAGTCATTAGATGGGACTATTAAAAGGTATGTACCTAGCAGCAAAGGAAAGCGCCTTATAGTGGCACATGCTGGGAGCAAAAATAATGGCCTGGTGGAGAATGCTGAACTTGTTTTATTGCAAAGTCAACTGATAACCAGGATTATCATTCAGAGATGAACAGTCATATGTTCAGAGATTGGATTAAAGACACTCTTTTGCCTTTATTAGATCGACCATCTTGTTTGATCATGGATAATGCATCTACCATAACAAAGTGGCACAAGAAGATAAAGTTCCAACATCATCAAGCACTAAAGCTGAAATAAAGACATGGCTGACAAGGGACAAATACCATTTAACGATAGTATCTCAAGCCTGAATTACTTTCACTTGTAAAACAGATACAACGGCCAAAGATATTTCAAATAGATAAATTAATTGAAGAACATGGTCATAGATGTTTGAGCTGCCTCCATATCACTCACACCTAAATCCTATTGAATTAGTTTGGGCAAAGATCAAAGGGCAAGTAGCATCCGAAAATAAAACTTTCAAATTATCTGATGTTAAAGAGCTTACCAATGTTGCTATTTCAAACATAGACAAAGATTATTGGGCTAGTTGTGAAGACCATGTTATGGTTGAGGAAGATAAGTATTGGAGAAACGATGGTCTGTGGGTTATTCAACCAAAAATGGTAATACGTCTATTAGATTCGGCAGATTCTGAATAAAACTCATTTGTTTGAACTTACTGAAGTGACTTTGTTGGAGTTGGAAACTCTGGATACGGACCACTTCAGGAACTTTTTTTTAGTGAGTTTGACGATGTATTCTGTGTTCTTAAAATAAATAATTTCTATTCGGTGAATGTTCGCCTATTTTGATTTGATTCAATATTAGTTGTATAATTAAAAGAGCCCAATCCAAATGGTAGCATGTTGTGAAAAAGTGCAATTGTGGCGGTTTATTCCCCTATACACCTTCAGGCATGACAGGAACACTTACTTACTTACTCTCTTATTATAAAGTAATAATGTCCTTTATATAAAAATAAAAGTTACGCCTTTTCCTCTAAAAAGTGTAAAAGATCTTCATTTACCGTACATTCTGTTTTTTGTGTCAAAATAAATACAAATATGAAGAGATCAAAGGAAGTTGCCGCTTTGAGGAAACGGTAACACATACGATAATTTAAATGATAAATTCGTTACGTCATTGAAAATCTAAGGTCGCATGCAAAAATCATGGTATTCCATCAGACGGTTTTCGAGATATTACTGGAATTAGGGAGGCAAACAATCTGAAGCGAACTATAATTTATTTGTTACATATCTAGGAACAGTACATGACGAGAAGGCAGAACTGATACGCAACTGATATCGGATGCATCAAACAGCTTCTCTACTAGAAAGCAAAACTGTATTCATTAGCCCGAAGAAACATACAAAGGACATTCACTACCAAAATATGCGAGCAGTGTCAAACATGGACACTCCCGACAGGACAAGAGCAGAAGCTAACCATCACTGTACACAGCTGTCTGCATTAAATACAAAATGATATTTCAGTTACAATTCCCGAAGTATTACATCATTCATGAGTAAGGGTCTATTGGGTCTTCCACATGCCTCTCATTCATGGAATTGATATTTTGTAGGAGCGGTTCAAATTTGTGAAACCATTTTTAAAAGTGTGATTGTTTTGTTCACCTTTATTTGTGTGTTGTGATATTTTAGTGGACTTCAGTTTATGAAAAGAAATATTTTAAAATGTGATTGATTTGTTACTTCACTATGAGAAATATCGAATTCTCCACCACAAGTGGCATTACAAGTGGCATTACAAGTGGAGGTACAAGTGGCATTACAAGTGGACATTACAAGTGGCATTACAAGTGGCATTACAAGTGGAGTACAAGTGGCATTACAAGTGGCATTTACAAGTGGCATTACAAGTGGCATTACAAGTGGAGGTACAAGTGGCATTACAAGTGGCATTCATTACAAGTGGAGGTACAAGTAGCATTACAAGTGGAGGTACAAGTGGCATTACAAGTGGCATTACAACTGGAGGTACAACATTCACAAGGCAACTTGAACAACGAATGACATGGTCAGACGCATGGTAGGAAACGGCATGAGAGATAAGATCAGATATGAAGTACTGAGAAAAAAGCTAGGAATATTCCCGCTACAGAGTACATAAAGAAACAACAGATAAAATGGTTTGATAAGGCACAGATATAACAAATAAAAAAACGAGCCTTCAATAAACGTGCGAGAACACCAGACTCAAGGGTCGACCACGAAAAGATGGATTGATGGAATATTATATTATAGAAACACTAGGAAACAGAACAGTAGGAGAGGACAACAGAAGAGTAAAACATGGATTGATGGAATATTATATTATAGAAACACTAGGAAACAGAACAGTAGGAGAGGACAACAGAAGAGCAAAACATGGATTGATGGAATATTATATTATAGAAACACTAGGAAACATAACAGCAGGAGAGGACAACAGAAGAGTAAAAGATGGATTGATGGAATATTAGAAACACTAGGAAACATAACAGCAGGAGAGGCCAACAGAAGAGCAAAAGATGGATTGATGGAATATTAGAAACAATAGGAAACATAACAGCAGTAGAGGACAACAGAAGAGCAAAAGATGGATTGATGGAATATTAGAAACACTAGGAAACATAACAGTAGGAGAGGTCAACAGGAGAGCAAAAGATGGAATATTAGAAACACTAAGAAACATAACAGCAGGAGAGGCCAACAGAAGAACAAAAGATGGATTGATGGAATATTAGAAACACTAGGAAACATAACAGCAGGAGAGGTCAACAGGAGAGCAAAAGATGGAATATTAGAAACACTAGGAAACATAACAGCAGGAGAGGTCAACAGGAGAGCAAAAGATGGAATATTAGAAACACTAGGAAACATAACAGCAGGAGAGGCCAACAGAATAGCAAAAAATGTGTCATTAGAAGACCACTAGGTTAGGATGAGGATTGTTATCTTAATTAATGCGATTCTTGCCAGACTTTCCAACTCGTACCACGCTTGATTAAAATCCGCCCTATGATCTATATAATGCTTCGCTGAACGTCGTATCCGCACTAAAACTGACACAACTGAATGCCCCCAGTATTTATTCAGCACACACACAAATTATCATCATCATCATCATCGAGTGCCTTCTCCGCAACGAAGGTTGGCTACCATGGATCGCCATTCTACTCTGTTTCTTGCTTTGATGATGCAGGCTGACATAGGTTGACTTGTCCATCTTTTGATGTTACTCGTCCATTTTAGTCTTGGTCTGCCTCTGCCTCTTTTACCTTGTATTTTTCCTTCCAATATTACTTTTAGTAGGCTGTTGTATCTTTTAACAAGCCCCAAAAATTTCATTTGTCTTGTCTTAATTGTATTTAGTAGTTCTCTTTTTATTTTCAGTTGTTTTAAAACTTCATCATTTGTTATCTTTTGTTTCCATCCAATTCTACCTATTCTTCTATATATCCACATTTCAAATACTTCGATTTTCTGTTCTGTTTTCTTGTCTAATGTCCATGTTTCTGCACCATACAGGAATATTGAGAAGACGTAACATTTTGCCATTCTTAGCTTCAGCCCTGCTGAAATTTGTTTTGTTGTTAGTATATTTTTTCATGGCATTAAAATTACTTTTTGCCATACCTATTCTTTTGTTTATTTCAATTTTACATTTTCCATCACTGGTTATAGTATGTCCCAGGTAGTTGTAGCTCTGGACTGTCTCCAGATGTATTCCCATAATACCACATCTAACAAATATGCCCTCGACACCGGCTCGATAGGTCTTTCACATTTTAAAATATCCAAATATTAACCAGTTCACGGAACAAGAATTAACCAGTTTTCACTTCAATAGATGGAACTAATCACGAAGGTCTTGTTCAGACAGATCTACAAGACCAGACAAATACGACAAATTTGCCTTGATACTCACGTGTAACAACACACAACACACACACGCAGTGGAAGACATCAAAGAATTATTAAACGGTCTGTGAAATTTGGCACTAAGCGCAGGAAGGCAGGCCACGTGCCAACTTGAATACATTGGTTACAATATAGGTCATGAGAAAAGGGTGGACCGGGGGGGGGGGTGGAGGGGAAGAGAGAGAGAGACTATTTAAGACAAAACACGCTGGGGGGGGGAACCCTCGCACCTTAGCTCGGTGATTAGCAAAAACTCGGACCTGGTTCATGTACTATCTAAGGTGCTGTCAACATAAATATTATTTGAGAATATGTACATTGTACACAATTAAAGGAGAGAGATATGTACTGTGTACACAATTAGAGGAGAGAGATATGTACTGTGTACACAATTAGAGGAGAGAGATATGTACTGTGTACACAATTAAAGGAGAGAAATATGTACTGTGTACACAATTAGAGGAGAGAGATATGTACTGTGTACACAATTAGAGGAGAGAAATATGTACTGTGTACACAATTAGAGGAGAGAGATATGTACTGTGTACACAATTAGAGGAGAGAGATATGTACTGTGTACACAATTAAAGGAGAGAGATATGTACTGTGTACACAATTAGAGGAGAGAGATATGTACATTGTATACAATTAAAGGAGAGAGATATGTATTGTGTACACAATTAGAGGAGAGAGATATGTACAGTGTACACAATTAGAGGAGAGAGATATGTACAGTGTACACAATTAGAAGAGAGAGATATGTACATTGTACACAATTAAAGGAGAAAAATATGTACTGTGTACACAATTAGAGGAGAGAGATATGTACTGTGTACACAATTAAAGGAGAGAAATATGTACTGTGTACACAATTAGAGGAGAGAGATATGTACTGTGTACACAATTAGAGGAGAGAAATATGTACTGTGTACACAATTAGAGGAGAGAGATATGTACTGTGTACACAATTAGAGGAGAGAGATATGTACTGTGTACACAATTAAAGGAGAGAGATATGTACTGTGTACACAATTAGAGGAGAGAGATATGTACATTGTATACAATTAAAGGAGAGAGATATGTATTGTGTACACAATTAGAGGAGAGAGATATGTACAGTGTACACAATTAGAGGAGAGAGATATGTACAGTGTACACAATTAGAAGAGAGAGATATGTACATTGTACACAATTAAAGGAGAGAAATATGTACTGTGTACACAATTAGAGGAGAGAGATATTTACTGTGTACACAATTAGAAGAGAGAGATATGTACAATGTACACAATTAGAAGAGAGAGATATGTACATTGTACACAATTAGAAGACATAGATATGTACATAGTACACAATTAGAAGACATAGATATGTACATTGTACACAATTAGAAGAGAAAGATATGTACAGTGTACACAATTAGAAGACATAGATATCTACATTGTACACAATTAGAAGACATAGATATGTACATTGTACACAATTAGAAGAGAGAGATATGTACAGTGTACACAATTAGAAGAGAGAGATATGTACATTGTACACAATTAGAAGACATAGATATGTACATTGTACACAATTAGAAGACAGAGATATGTACATAGTACACAATTAGAAGACATAGATATGTACATTGTACACAATTAGAAGAGAAAGATATGTACAGTGTACACAATTAGAAGACATAGATATCTACATTGTACACAATTAGAAGACATAGATATGTACATTGTACACAATTAAAGGAGAAAAATATGTACTGTGTACACAATTAGAGGAGAGAGATATGTACTGTGTACACAATTAAAGGAGAGAAATATGTACTGTGTACACAATTAGAGGAGAGAGATATGTACAGTGTACACAATTAGAGGAGAGAGATATGTACAGTGTACACAATTAGAAGACATAGATATGTACATTGTACACAATTAGAAGAGAAAGATATGTACAGTGTACACAATTAGAAGAGAGAGATATGTACATTGTACACAATTAGAAGACATAGATATCTACATTGTACACAATTAGAAGACATAGATATGTACATTGTACACAATTAGAAGAGAGAGATATGTACAGTGTACACAATTAGAAGAGAGAGATATGTACATTGTACACAATTAGAAGACATAGATATGTACATTGTACACAATTAGAAGACAGAGATATGTACATTGTACACAATTAGAAGACAAAGATATGTACATTGTACACAATTAGAAGACATAGATATGTACATTGTACACAATTAGAAGACATAGATATGTACATTGTACACAATTAGAAGACAGAGATATGTACATTGTACACAATTAGAAGAAAAAGATATGTACATTGTACACAATTAGAAGAAAAAGATATGTACATTGTACACAATTAGAAGAAAAAGATATGTACATTGTACACAATTAGAAGAAAAAGATATGTACATTGTACACAATTAGAAGAAAGAGATATGTACAATGAGACAAAACGATGAACGTGCTAATGAAATCAACTGTCCTGGGGACAGGGCGATGCATTCATGGTTGCCCGTAAGAATGAACAAATCATGGACATTCAACTGTCTGGTAAGAATGAACAAATCATGGACATTCAACTGTCTGGTAAGAATGAACAAATCATGGACATTCAACTGTCTGGTAGAATGAACAAATCATGGACATTCACTCTCAGTTCCACTCTGATCTGTGTGTATGTGTACGACTGGTATTTCAGCTTCAACTTGTATGTTTCAGTTAACAATCTATGCTTCAGTTAACAATCTATGCTTCAGAAACAACCTATGCTTCAGTTAACAATCTATGCTTCAGTAACAATCTATGCTTCAGTTAACAATCTATGCTTCAGTTACAATCTATGCTTCAGTTAACAATCTATGCTTCAGTTACAATCTATGCTTCCGTTAACAATCTATGCTTCAGTTAACAATCTATGCTTCAGTTACAATCTATGCTTCAGTTAACAGTCTATGCTTCAGTTACAATCTATGCTTCAGTTAACAATCTATGCTTCAGTTACAATCTATGCTTCAGTTAACAATCTATGCTTCAGTTAACAATCTATACTTCAGTTAATAATCTATGCTTCAGTTAACAATCTATACTTCAGTTAACAATCTATGCTTCAGTTAACAATCTATGCTTCAGTTACAATCTATGCTTCAGTTAACAATCTATGCTTCAGTTACAATCTATGCTTCAGTTAACAATCTATGCTTCAGTTAACAATCTATGCTTCAGTAACAATCTATGCTTCAGTTAACAATCTATGCTTCAGTTAACAATCTATGCTTCAGTTACAATCTATGCTTCAGTTAACAATCTATGCTTCAGTTACAATCTATGCTTCAGTTAACAATCTATGCTTCAGTTAACAATCTATACTTCAGTTAATAATCTATGCTTCAGTTAACAATCTATACTTCAGTTAACAATCTATGCTTCAGTTAACAATCTATGCTTCAGTTAACAATCTATACTTCAGTTAACAATCTATGCTTCAGTTAACAATCTATACTTCAGTTAACAATCTATGCTTCAGTTAACAATCTATACTTCAGTTAACAATCTATGCTTCAGTTAACAATCTATACTTCAGTTAACAATCTATGCTTCAGTTAACAATCTATGCTTCAGTTACAATCTATGCTTCAGTTAACAATCTATGCTTCAGTTACAATCTATGCTTCAGTTAACAATCTATGCTTCAGTTAACAATCTATGCTTCAGTTAACAATCTATACTTCAGTTAACAATCTATGCTTCAGTTAACAATCTATGCTTCAGTTAACAATCTATGCTTCAGTTAACAATCTATGCTTCAGTTACAATCTATGCTTCAGTTAACAATCTATGCATCAGTTACAATCTATGCTTCAGTTACAATCTATGCTTCAGTTAACAATCTATGCTTCAGTTACAATCTATGCTTCAGTTACAATCTATGCTTCAGTTAACAATCTATGCTTCAGTTAACAATCTATGCTTCCTACAAGGCGCTACACACGCCCTCATCTGGAGAAGAAATACAGAAAAGGGTATTGTTTTTCGGACAAGCGTGTATTTCTTCTGTGTGTGAACTATGTACGGGTTGTCTCAAAACGGGTTGTTAGGGTTGATGTGAACAACCTTGCTGTTGATGCCGGGAGTCCTTTTCAAGAGCTGGGAAATAGTCCTTTTTAAGATGTGGGAAATAGTCCTTTTTAAGAGCTGGGAAATAGTCCTTTTTAAGATCTGGGAAATAGTCCTTTTTAAGATCTGGGAAATAGTCCTTTTTAAGATCTGGAAATAGTCCTTTTTAAGAGCTGGGAAATAGTCCTTTTTAAGAGCTGGGAAATAGTCCTTTTTAAGATCTGGGAAATAGTCCTTTTTAAGACCTGGGAAATAGTCCTTTTTAAGATCTGGGAAATAGTCCTTTTCAAGAGCTGGGAAATAGTCTTTTTTAAGATCTGGGAAATAGTCCTTTTTAAGAGCTGGGAAATAGTCCTTTTTAAGAGCAGGGAAATAGTCCTTTTTAAGAGCTGGGAAATAGTCCTTTTTTAAGATCTGGGAAATAGTTCTTTTCAAGATCTGGGAAATAGTCCTTTTTAAGATCTGGGAAATAGTCCTTTTTAAGAGCTGGGAAATAGTCCTTTTTAAGATCTGGGAAATAGTCCTTTTTCAAGAGCTGGGAAATAGTCCTTTTTAAGAGCTGGGAAATAGTCCTTTTTAAGATGTGGGAAATAGTCCTTTTTAAGAGCTGGGAAATAGTCCTTTTTAAGATCTGGGAAATAGTCCTTTTTAAGATGTGGGAAATAGTCCTTTTAAGAGCTGGGAAATAGTCCTTTTTAAGAGCTGGGAAATAGTCCTTTTTAAGAGCTGGGAAATAGTCCTTTTTAAGAGCTGGGAAATAGTCCTTTTTAAGATCTGGGAAATAGTCCTTTTTAAGATCTGGGAAATAGTCCTTTTTAAGATCTGGGAAATAGTCCTTTTTAAGATCTGGGAAATAGTCCTTTTTAAGAGCTGGGAAATAGTCCTTTTTAAGATCTGGGAAATAGTCCTTTTTAAGAGCTGGGAAATAGTCCTTTTTAAGATCTGGGAAATAGTCCTTTTTAAGAGCTGGGAAATAGTCCTTTTTAAGAGCTGGGAAATAGGATCTCATCAGAATGTGCCAGTAGTCAAATCACACACATTCACTAGTTCGTGCGCAAGCACATATTTCGCAAGAAGGTCGTGTCAATAACGCCAGAGCTTAATCAAAATATAATTCTCATTGTACACTTGGATACCTTCTCAGTGCCAGAGTGGTTAGTGTGCTCGCATTTTGATATGAAGGATTCTGGTTCAATTCCTAGAAGTGGTGGGGTTTTTTTTTCTGACCAACAAGGCTCCGGTGTTCACCCAGCCTTTAAAAATGGGTACCAGAGATTTTTCTGAGAAGTAAAGGCGGCCTGGCGTGATACTGGCCACCTTACCAAAATAAAAGTGCCGCGGTCATGAACAAATATGGTCATGATCACTAACAGCATATCTCTCATGTGCCTAACAAGGCCTGGAGGGAACTGTTACTTTAATCACTGGGTGCCGTCTCCACATCGAAGGTTGCCTACCATGGAGCGACATTTTACTCTTGTCTTGATGGTGCATGTTGTCATTGGTTCACCTGTCCATCTTTTGATGTTATCATCCAACTTCAGTTTTGGTCTGCCTCATCTACCGTGTACCTTCCCTTCCAAGATGACCTCCAGTAGGGTTTTATGTCTCTTCACGTGTCCAACAAATTTCAACTGTCTTGTTTGAATTGTGTTAAGTGGATCTTATTCCATTTTCATCTGTCTGGTTTGAATTGTGTTAAGTGGATCTTATTCCATTTTCATCTGTCTGGTTTGAATTGTGTTAAGTGGATCTTATTCCATTTTCATCTGTCTGGTTTGAATTGTGTTAAGTGGATCTTATTCCATTTTCATCTGTCTGGTTTGAATTGTGTTAAGTGGATCTTATTCCATTTTCATCTGTCTGGTTTGAATTGTGTTAAGTGGATCTTATTCCATTTTCATCTGTCTGGTTTGAATTGTGTTAAGTGGATCTTATTCCATTTTCATCTGTCTGGTTTGAATTGTGTTAAGTGGATCTTTTTCCATTTTCATCTGTCTGGTTTGAATTGTGTTAAGTGGATCTTATTCCATTTTCATCTGTCTGGTTTGAATTGTGTTAAGTGGATCTTATTCCATTTTCATCTGTCTGGTTTGAATTGTGTTAAGTGGATCTTATTCCATTTTCAGCTGTCTGGTTTGAATTGTGTTAAGTGGATCTTATTCCATTTTCATCTGTCTGGTTTGAATTGTGTTAAGTGGATCTTATTCCATTTTCATCTGTCTGGTTTGAATTGTGTTAAGTGGATCTTATTCCATTTTCATCTGTCTGGTTTGAATTGTGTTAAGTGGATCTTATTCCATTTTCAGCTGTCTTGTTTGAATTAAGTGGATCTTATTCCATTTTCCGCTGATTCAGAACTTCCTTGTCGTCTTTACCTTCCACCCAATGCACCCCATTCTCACGTAGATCCACATTTCAAAAGGTTCAATTTCCTTCCCTTTACTTGTGAGACCCAAAATAGGTACATGACCGACAAAATAAAGACAGTTTTATTATAACATTGAGTATCCCTACAGGACTGCCGTTACCTTATCGCTGCTGTAATACACACAGGCATGTGTCTAAACGTAACCGAACTTGAAGGGGCAACTTAAGAATGCCTGCAACTTTCATGTGTCATGGAAAAACGGGACACCAGGACTAAGATCACGTGACATGAATAGTCCGAGTACACCAAACAGGTAAAAGTGTAACGTGATGGAAGTATGGGCTGAAGTCCAGGGTCCAAGCTCTTATTACAGAAGTATGTTCAGGCGCTGATGTTTGCTTTCTGCTACTACGTTTCTTGCTGACTCCGGTATAAGTTACCAATACATGTGTTTGTTTCTTGCTGACTCGGGTATAAGTTACCAATACATGTGTTTGTTTCTTGCTGACGCAGGTATAAGTTACCAATACATGTGTTTGTTTCTTGCTGACTCGGGTATAAGTTACCAATACATGTGTTTGACGACTTGCTGACTCAGGTAAAAGTTACCAATACATGTGTTTGTTTCTTGCTGACTCGGGTATAAGTTACCAATACATGTGTTTGTTTCTTGCTGACTCAGGTATAAGTTACCAATACATGTGTTTGTTTCTTGCTGACTCAGGTATAAGTTACCAATACATGTGTTTGTTTCTTGCTGACTCGGTATAAGTTACCAATACATGTGTTTGTTTCTTGCTGACGCAGGTATAAGTTACCAATACATGTGTTTGTTTCTTGCTGACTCAGGTATAAGATACCAATACATGTGTTTGTTTCTTGCTGACTCAGGTATAAGATACCAATACATGTGTTTGACGACTTGCTGACTCAGGTATAAGTTACCAATACATGTGTTTGTTTCTTGCTGACTCAGGTATAAGTTACCAATACATGTGTTTGTTTCTTGCTGACTCAGGTATAAGTTACCAATACATGTGTTTGTTTCTTGCTGACTCGGGTATAAGTTACCAATACATGTGTTTGTTTCTTGCTGACTCGGGTATAAGTTACCAATACATGTGTTTGTTTCTTGCTGACGCAGGTATAAGTTACCAATACATGTGTTTGTTTCTTGCTGACGCAGGTATAAGTTACCAATACATGTGTTTGTTTCTTGCTGACTCAGGTATAAGATACCAATACATGTGTTTGACGACTTGCTGACGCAGGTATAAGTTACCAATACATGTGTTTGTTTCTTGCTGACGCAGGTATAAGTTACCAATACATGTGTTTGACGACTTGCTGACGCAGGTATAAGATACCAATACATGTGTTTGACGACTTGCTGACGCAGGTATAAGTTACCAATACATGTGTTTGACGACTTGCTGACTCAGGTATAATTTACCAATACATGTGTTTGACGACTTGTTGACTCGGGTATAAGTTACCAATACATGTGTTTGCTGACTCAGGTATACGTTACCAATACATGTGTTTGTTTCTTGCTGACACAGGTATAAGTTACCAATACATGTGTTTGACGACTTGCTGACTCAGGTATAAGTTACCAATACATGTGTTTGTTTCTTGCTGACTCGGGTATAAGTTACCAATACATGTGTTTGTTTCTTGCTGACTCGGGTATAAGTTACCAATACATGTGTTTGACGACTTGCTGACTCAGGTATAAGTTACCAATACATGTGTTTGTTTCTTGCTGACTCGGGTATAAGTTACCAATACATGTGTTTGACGACTTGCTGACTCAGGTATAAGTTACCAATACATGTGTTTGTTTCTTGCTGACGCAGGTATAAGTTACCAATACATGTGTTTGTTTCTTGCTGACTCAGGTATAAGTTACCAATACATGTGTTTGTTTCTTGCTGACTCAGGTATAAGATACCAATACATGTGTTTGTTTCTTGCTGACTCAGGTATAAGTTACCAATACATGTGTTTGTTTCTTGCTGACTCAGGTATAAGTTACCAATACATGTGTTTGTTTCTTGCTGACGCAGGTATAAGTTACCAATACATGTGTTTGTTTCTTGCTGACTCAGGTATAAGTTACCAATACATGTGTTGCTGACTCAGGTATAAGTTACCAATACATGTGTTTGTTTCTTGCTGACTCGGGTATAAGTTACCAATACATGTGTTTGTTTCTTGCTGACTCAGGTATAAGTTACCAATACATGTGTTTGTTTCTTGCTGACTCAGGTATAAGTTACCAATACATGTGTTTGACGACTTGCTGACGCAGGTATAAGTTACCAATACATGTGTTTGACGACTTGCTGACTCAGGTATAAGTTACCAATACATGTGTTTGACGACTTGCTGACTCGGGTATAAGTTACCAATACATGTGTTTGCTGACTCAGGTATAAGTTACCAATACATGTGTTTGTTTCTTGCTGACTCGGGTATAAGTTACCAATACATGTGTTTGACGACTTGCTGACTCAGGTAAAAGTTACCAATACATGTGTTTGTTTCTTGCTGACTCGGGTATAAGTTACCAATACATGTGTTTGACGACTTGCTGACTCAGGTATAAGTTACCAATACATGTGTTTGTTTCTTGCTGACTCAGGTATAAGTTACCAATACATGTGTTTGTTTCTTGCTGACGCAGGTATAAGTTACCAATACATGTGTTTGTTTCTTGCTGACTCAGGTATAAGTTACCAATACATGTGTTTGACGACTTGCTGACGCAGGTATAAGTTACCAATACATGTGTTTGTTTCTTGCTGACTCAGGTATAAGATACCAATACATGTGTTTGACGACTTGCTGACGCAGGTATAAGTTACCAATACATTTGTTTGTTTCTTGCTGACGCAGGTATAAGTTACCAATACATGTGTTTGTTTCTTGCTGACTCAGGTATAAGTTACCAATACATGTGTTTGTTTCTTGCTGACTCAGGTATAAGTTACCAATACATGTGTTTGACGACTTGCTGACGCAGGTATAAGTTACCAATACATGTGTTTGACGACTTGCTGACTCAGGTATAATTTACCAATACATGTGTTTGACGACTTGCTGACTCGGGTATAAGTTACCAATACATGTGTTTGCTGACTCAGGTATACGTTACCAATACATGTGTTTGTTTCTTGCTGACACAGGTATAAGTTACCAATACATGTGTTTGACGACTTGCTGACTCAGGTATAAGTTACCAATACATGTGTTTGTTTCTTGCTGACTCGGGTATAAGTTACCAATACATGTGTTTGTTTCTTGCTGACTCGGGTATAAGTTACCAATACATGTGTTTGACGACTTGCTGACTCAGGTAAAAGTTACCAATACATGTGTTTGTTTCTTGCTGACTCGGGTATAAGTTACCAATACATGTGTTTGACGACTTGCTGACTCAGGTATAAGTTACCAATACATGTGTTTGACGACTTGCTGACTCGGGTATAAGTTACCAATACATGTGTTTGACGACTTGCTGACTCAGGTATAAGTTACCAATACATGTGTTTGTTTCTTGCTGACTCGGGTATAAGTTACCAATACATGTGTTTGTTTCTTGCTGACGCAGGTAAAAGTTACCAATACATGTGTTTGTTTCTTGCTGACTCGGGTATAAGTTACCAATACATGTGTTTGACGACTTGCTGACTCAGGTATAAGTTACCAATACATGTGTTTGTTTCTTGCTGACTCGGGTATAAGTTACCAATACATGTGTTTGACGACTTGCTGACTCAGGTATAAGTTACCAATACATGTGTTTGTTTCTTGCTGACGCAGGTATAAGTTACCAATACATGTGTTTGTTTCTTGCTGACGCAGGTATAAGTTACCAATACATGTGTTTGACGACTTGCTGACTCAGGTATAAGTTACCAATACATGTGTTTGACGACTTGCTGACTCAGGTATAAGTTACCAATACATGTGTTTGTTTCTTGCTGACGCAGGTATAAGTTACCAATACATGTGTTTGTTTCTTGCTGACTCAGGTATAAGTTACCAATACATGTGTTTGACGACTTGCTGACGCAGGTATAAGTTACCAATACATGTGTTTGACGACTTGCTGACTCAGGTATAAGTTACCAATACATGTGTTTGTTTCTTGCTGACGCAGGTATAAGTTACCAATACATGTGTTTGACGACTTGCTGACTCAGGTATAAGTTACCAATACATGTGTTTGACGACTTGCTGACTCAGGTATAAGTTACCAATACATGTGTTTGACGACTTGCTGACTCAGGTATAAGTTACCAATACATGTGTTTGACGACTTGCTGACTCAGGTATAAGTTACCAATACATGTGTTTGTTTCTTGCTGACGCAGGTATAAGTTACCAATACATGTGTTTGTTTCTTGCTGACGCAGGTATAAGTTACCAATACATGTGTTTGTTTCTTGCTGACTCAGGTATAAGTTACCAATACATGTGTTTGACGACTTGCTGACTCAGGTATAAGTTACCAATACATGTGTTTGTTTCTTGCTGACTCAGGTATAAGTTACCAATACATGTGTTTGTTTCTTGCTGACGCAGGTATAAGTTACCAATACATGTGTTTGTTTCTTGCTGACTCGGGTATAAGTTACCAATACATGTGTTTGTTTCTTGCTGACTCAGGTATAAGTTACCAATACATGTGTTTGTTTCTTGCTGACTCAGGTATAAGTTACCAATACATGTGTTTGTTTCTTGCTGACTCAGGTATAAGTTACCAATACATGTGTTTGTTTCTTGCTGACTCAGGTATAAGTTACCAATACATGTGTTTGTTTCTTGCTGACTCAGGTATAAGTTACCAATACATGTGTTTGTTTCTTGCTGACTCAGGTATAAGTTACCAATACATGTGTTTGACGACTTGCTGACGCAGGTATAAGTTACCAATACATGTGTTTGACGACTTGCTGACTCAGGTATAAGTTACCAATACATGTGTTTGTTTCTTGCTGACGCAGGTATAAGTTACCAATACATGTGTTTGACGACTTGCTGACTCAGGTATAAGTTACCAATACATGTGTTTGACGACTTGCTGACTCAGGTATAAGTTACCAATACATGTGTTTGTTTCTTGCTGACTCGGGTATAAGTTACCAATACATGTGTTTGACGACTTGCTGACTCAGGTATAAGTTACCAATACATGTGTTTGTTTCTTGCTGACTCGGGTATAAGTTACCAATACATGTGTTTGACGACTTGCTGACTCAGGTATAAGTTACCAATACATGTGTTTGACGACTTGCTGACTCGGGTATAAGTTACCAATACATGTGTTTGACGACTTGCTGACTCAGGTATAAGTTACCAATACATGTGTTTGTTTCTTGCTGACTCGGTATAAGTTACCAATACATGTGTTTGTTTCTTGCTGACGCAGGTAAAAGTTACCAATACATGTGTTTGTTTCTTGCTGACTCGGTATAAGTTACCAATACATGTGTTTGACGACTTGCTGACTCAGGTATAAGTTACCAATACATGTGTTTGTTTCTTGCTGACTCGGGTATAAGTTACCAATACATGTGTTTGACGACTTGCTGACTCAGGTATAAGTTACCAATACATGTGTTTGTTTCTTGCTGACGCAGGTATAAGTTACCAATACATGTGTTTGTTTCTTGCTGACGCAGGTATAAGTTACCAATACATGTGTTTGACGACTTGCTGACTCAGGTATAAGTTACCAATACATGTGTTTGACGACTTGCTGACTCAGGTATAAGTTACCAATACATGTGTTTGTTTCTTGCTGACGCAGGTATAAGTTACCAATACATGTGTTTGTTTCTTGCTGACTCAGGTATAAGTTACCAATACATGTGTTTGACGACTTGCTGACGCAGGTATAAGTTACCAATACATGTGTTTGACGACTTGCTGACTCAGGTATAAGTTACCAATACATGTGTTTGTTTCTTGCTGACGCAGGTATAAGTTACCAATACATGTGTTTGACGACTTGCTGACTCAGGTATAAGTTACCAATACATGTGTTTGACGACTTGCTGACTCAGGTATAAGTTACCAATACATGTGTTTGACGACTTGCTGACTCAGGTATAAGTTACCAATACATGTGTTTGACGACTTGCTGACTCAGGTATAAGTTACCAATACATGTGTTTGTTTCTTGCTGACGCAGGTATAAGTTACCAATACATGTGTTTGTTTCTTGCTGACGCAGGTATAAGTTACCAATACATGTGTTTGTTTCTTGCTGACTCAGGTATAAGTTACCAATACATGTGTTTGACGACTTGCTGACTCAGGTATAAGTTACCAATACATGTGTTTGTTTCTTGCTGACTCAGGTATAAGTTACCAATACATGTGTTTGTTTCTTGCTGACGCAGGTATAAGTTACCAATACATGTGTTTGTTTCTTGCTGACTCGGGTATAAGTTACCAATACATGTGTTTGACGACTTGCTGACTCAGGTATAAGTTACCAATACATGTGTTTGTTTCTTGCTGACTCAGGTATAAGTTACCAATACATGTGTTTGTTTCTTGCTGACTCAGGTATAAGTTACCAATACATGTGTTTGTTTCTTGCTGACTCAGGTATAAGTTACCAATACATGTGTTTGTTTCTTGCTGACTCAGGTATAAGTTACCAATACATGTGTTTGTTTCTTGCTGACTCAGGTATAAGTTACCAATACATGTGTTTGTTTCTTGCTGACTCAGGTATAAGTTACCAATACATGTGTTTGTTTCTTGCTGACTCAGGTATAAGTTACCAATACATGTGTTTGTTTCTTGCTGACTCGGGTATAAGTTACCAATACATGTGTTTGTTTCTTGCTGACTCAGGTATAAGTTACCAATACATGTGTTTGTTTCTTGCTGACTCAGGTATAAGTTACCAATACATGTGTTTGTTTCTTGCTGACTCAGGTATAAGTTACCAATACATGTGTTTGTTTCTTGCTGACTCAGGTATAAGTTACCAATACATGTGTTTGACGACTTGCTGACTCGGGTATAAGTTACCAATACATGTGTTTGTTTCTTGCTGACGCAGGTATAAGTTACCAATACATGTGTTTGTTTCTTGCTGACGCAGGTATAAGTTACCAATACATGTGTTTGTTACTTGCTGACGCAGGTATAAGTTACCAATACATGTGTTTGACGACTCGCTGACTCGGGTATAAGTTACCAATACATGTGTTTGTTTCTTGCTGACTCAGGTATAAGTTACCAATACATGTGTTTGACGACTTGCTGACTCAGGTATAAGTTACCAATACATGTGTTTGACGACTTGCTGACTCAGGTATAAGTTACCAATACATGTGTTTGACGACTTGCTGACTCAGGTATAAGTTACCAATACATGTGTTTGTTTCTTGCTGACTCAGGTATAAGTTACCAATACATGTGTTTGTTTCTTGCTGACGCAGGTATAAGTTACCAATACATGTGTTTGTTTCTTGCTGACTCAGGTATAAGTTACCAATACATGTGTTTCATTCTTGCTGACTCAGGTATAAGTTACCAATACATGTGTTTGACGACTTGCTGACTCAGGTATAAGTTACCAATACATGTGTTTGTTTCTTGCTGACTCGGGTATAAGTTACCAATACATGTGTTTGTTTCTTGCTGACGCAGGTATAAGTTACCAATACATGTGTTTGTTTCTTGCTGACTCAGGTATAAGTTACCAATACATGTGTTTGGCGACTTGCTGACTCAGGTATAAGTTACCAATACATGTGTTTGACGACTTGCTGACTCAGGTATAAGTTACCAATACATGTGTTTGACGACTTGCTGACGCAGGTATAAGTTACCAATACATGTGTTTGACGACTTGCTGACTCAGGTATAAGTTACCAATACATGTGTTTGTTTCTTGCTGACTCAGGTATAAGTTACCAATACATGTGTTTGACGACTTGCTGACGCAGGTATAAGTTACCAATACATGTGTTTGTTTCTTGCTGACTCGGGTATAAGTTACCAATACATGTGTTTGACGACTTGCTGACTCAGGTATAAGTTACCAATACATGTGTTTGTTTCTTGCTGACTCAGGTATAAGTTACCAATACATGTGTTTGTTTCTTGCTGACTCGGGTATAAGTTACCAATACATGTGTTTGTTTCTTGCTGACGCAGGTATAAGTTACCAATACATGTGTTTGTTTCTTGCTGACTCAGGTATAAGTTACCAATACATGTGTTTGACGACTTGCTGACGCAGGTATAAGTTACCAATACATGTGTTTGTTTCTTGCTGACTCAGGTATAAGTTACCAATACATGTGTTTGACGACTTGCTGACGCAGGTATAAGTTACCAATACATGTGTTTGTTTCTTGCTGACGCAGGTATAAGTTACCAATACATGTGTTTGTTTCTTGCTGACTCAGGTATAAGTTACCAATACATGTGTTTGTTTCTTGCTGACTCAGGTATAAGTTACCAATACATGTGTTTGACGACTTGCTGACGCAGGTATAAGTTACCAATACATGTGTTTGACGACTTGCTGACTCAGGTATAAGTTACCAATACATGTGTTTGACGACTTGCTGACTCGGGTATAAGTTACCAATACATGTGTTTGCTGACTCAGGTATAAGTTACCAATACATGTGTTTGTTTCTTGCTGACTCAGGTATAAGTTACCAATACATGTGTTTGACGACTTGCTGACTCAGGTATAAGTTACCAATACATGTGTTTGTTTCTTGCTGACTCGGTATAAGTTACCAATACATGTGTTTGTTTCTTGCTGACTCGGGTATAAGTTACCAATACATGTGTTTGACGACTTGCTGACTCAGGTATAAGTTACCAATACATGTGTTTGTTTCTTGCTGACTCAGGTATAAGTTACCAATACATGTGTTTGACGACTTGCTGACTCAGGTATAAGTTACCAATACATGTGTTTGACGACTTGCTGACTCGGGTATAAGTTACCAATACATGTGTTTGACGACTTGCTGACTCAGGTATAAGTTACCAATACATGTGTTTGTTTCTTGCTGACTCGGGTATAAGTTACCAATACATGTGTTTGACGACTTGCTGACTCAGGTAAAAGTTACCAATACATGTGTTTGTTTCTTGCTGACTCGGGTATAAGTTACCAATACATGTGTTTGACGACTTGCTGACTCAGGTATAAGTTACCAATACATGTGTTTGTTTCTTGCTGACTCGGGTATAAGTTACCAATACATGTGTTTGACGACTTGCTGACTCAGGTATAAGTTACCAATACATGTGTTTGTTTCTTGCTGACGCAGGTATAAGTTACCAATACATGTGTTTGTTTCTTGCTGACGCAGGTATAAGTTACCAATACATGTGTTTGACGACTTGCTGACTCAGGTATAAGTTACCAATACATGTGTTTGACGACTTGCTGACTCAGGTATAAGTTACCAATACATGTGTTTGTTTCTTGCTGACGCAGGTATAAGTTACCAATACATGTGTTTGTTTCTTGCTGACTCAGGTATAAGTTACCAATACATGTGTTTGACGACTTGCTGACGCAGGTATAAGTTACCAATACATGTGTTTGACGACTTGCTGACTCAGGTATAAGTTACCAATACATGTGTTTGTTTCTTGCTGACGCAGGTATAAGTTACCAATACATGTGTTTGACGACTTGCTGACTCAGGTATAAGTTACCAATACATGTGTTTGACGACTTGCTGACTCAGGTATAAGTTACCAATACATGTGTTTGACGACTTGCTGACTCAGGTATAAGTTACCAATACATGTGTTTGACGACTTGCTGACTCAGGTATAAGTTACCAATACATGTGTTTGTTTCTTGCTGACGCAGGTATAAGTTACCAATACATGTGTTTGTTTCTTGCTGACGCAGGTATAAGTTACCAATACATGTGTTTGTTTCTTGCTGACTCAGGTATAAGTTACCAATACATGTGTTTGACGACTTGCTGACTCAGGTATAAGTTACCAATACATGTGTTTGTTTCTTGCTGACTCAGGTATAAGTTACCAATACATGTGTTTGTTTCTTGCTGACGCAGGTATAAGTTACCAATACATGTGTTTGTTTCTTGCTGACTCAGGTATAAGTTACCAATACATGTGTTTGTTTCTTGCTGACTCAGGTATAAGTTACCAATACATGTGTTTGTTTCTTGCTGACTCAGGTATAAGTTACCAATACATGTGTTTGTTTCTTGCTGACTCAGGTATAAGTTACCAATACATGTGTTTGTTTCTTGCTGACTCAGGTATAAGTTACCAATACATGTGTTTGTTTCTTGCTGACTCAGGTATAAGTTACCAATACATGTGTTTGTTTCTTGCTGACGCAGGTATAAGTTACCAATACATGTGTTTGACGACTTGCTGACTCAGGTATAAGTTACCAATACATGTGTTTGACGACTTGCTGACTCAGGTATAAGTTACCAATACATGTGTTTGTTTCTTGCTGACTCAGGTATAAGTTACCAATACATGTGTTTGTTTCTTGCTGACTCAGGTATAAGTTACCAATACATGTGTTTGACGACTTGCTGACTCAGGTATAAGTTACCAATACATGTGTTTGACGACTTGCTGACTCAGGTATAAGTTACCAATACATGTGTTTGTTTCTTGCTGACTCAGGTATAAGTTACCAATACATGTGTTTGACGACTTGCTGACTCAGGTATAAGTTACCAATACATGTGTTTGACGACTTGCTGACTCAGGTATAAGTTACCAATACATGTGTTTGACGACTTGCTGACTCAGGTATAAGTTACCAATACATGTGTTTGACGACTTGCTGACTCAGGTATAAGTTACCAATACATGTGTTTGTTTCTTGCTGACGCAGGTATAAGTTACCAATACATGTGTTTGTTTCTTGCTGACTCAGGTATAAGTTACCAATACATGTGTTTGTTTCTTGCTGACTCAGGTATAAGTTACCAATACATGTGTTTGTTTCTTGCTGACTCAGGTATAAGTTACCAATACATGTGTTTGTTTCTTGCTGACTCAGGTATAAGTTACCAATACATGTGTTTGTTTCTTGCTGACTCAGGTATAAGTTACCAATACATGTGTTTGTTTCTTGCTGACTCAGGTATAAGTTACCAATACATGTGTTTGTTTCTTGCTGACTCAGGTATAAGTTACCAATACATGTGTTTGTTTCTTGCTGACTCAGGTATAAGTTACCAATACATGTGTTTGTTTCTTGCTGACTCAGGTATAAGTTACCAATACATGTGTTTGTTTCTTGCTGACTCAGGTATAAGTTACCAATACATGTGTTTGTTTCTTGCTGACTCAGGTATAAGTTACCAATACATGTGTTTGTTTCTTGCTGACTCAGGTATAAGTTACCAATACATGTGTTTGTTTCTTGCTGACTCAGGTATAAGTTACCAATACATGTGTTTGTTTCTTGCTGACTCAGGTATAAGTTACCAATACATGTGTTTGTTTCTTGCTGACTCAGGTATAAGTTACCAATACATGTGTTTGTTTCTTGCTGACTCAGGTATAAGTTACCAATACATGTGTTTGTTTCTTGCTGACGCAGGTATAAGTTACCAATACATGTGTTTGTTTCTTGCTGACTCAGGTATAAGTTACCAATACATGTGTTTGTTTCTTGCTGACTCAGGTATAAGTTACCAATACATGTGTTTGTTTCTTGCTGACTCAGGTATAAGTTACCAATACATGTGTTTGTTTCTTGCTGACGCAGGTATAAGTTACCAATACATGTGTTTGTTTCTTGCTGACTCAGGTATAAGTTACCAATACATGTGTTTGTTTCTTGCTGACTCAGGTATAAGTTACCAATACATGTGTTTGTTTCTTGCTGACTCAGGTATAAGTTACCAATACATGTGTTTGACGACTTGCTGACTCAGGTATAAGTTACCAATACATGTGTTTGTTTCTTGCTGACGCAGGTATAAGTTACCAATACATGTGTTTGTTTCTTGCTGACGCAGGTATAAGTTACCAATACATGTGTTTGTTTCTTGCTGACTCAGGTATAAGTTACCAATACATGTGTTTGACGACTTGCTGACTCAGGTATAAGTTACCAATACATGTGTTTGTTTCTTGCTGACTCAGGTATAAGTTACCAATACATGTGTTTGTTTCTTGCTGACGCAGGTATAAGTTACCAATACATGTGTTTGTTTCTTGCTGACTCAGGTATAAGTTACCAATACATGTGTTTGTTTCTTGCTGACTCAGGTATAAGTTACCAATACATGTGTTTGTTTCTTGCTGACTCAGGTATAAGTTACCAATACATGTGTTTGTTTCTTGCTGACTCAGGTATAAGTTACCAATACATGTGTTTGTTTCTTGCTGACTCAGGTATAAGTTACCAATACATGTGTTTGTTTCTTGCTGACTCAGGTATAAGTTACCAATACATGTGTTTGTTTCTTGCTGACTCAGGTATAAGTTACCAATACATGTGTTTGTTTCTTGCTGACGCAGGTATAAGTTACCAATACATGTGTTTGTTTCTTGCTGACTCGGTATAAGTTACCAATACATGTGTTTGTTTCTTGCTGACTCAGGTATAAGTTACCAATACATGTGTTTGTTTCTTGCTGACGCAGGTATAAGTTACCAATACATGTGTTTGTTTCTTGCTGACTCAGGTATAAGTTACCAATACATGTGTTTGTTTCTTGCTGACTCAGGTATAAGTTACCAATACATGTGTTTGTTTCTTGCTGACTCAGGTATAAGTTACCAATACATGTGTTTGTTTCTTGCTGACTCAGGTATAAGTTACCAATACATGTGTTTGTTTCTTGCTGACTCAGGTATAAGTTACCAATACATGTGTTTGTTTCTTGCTGACTCAGGTATAAGTTACCAATACATGTGTTTGTTTCTTGCTGACTCAGGTATAAGTTACCAATACATGTGTTTGTTTCTTGCTGACTCAGGTATAAGTTACCAATACATGTGTTTGACGACTTGCTGACTCAGGTATAAGTTACCAATACATGTGTTTGTTTCTTGCTGACGCAGGTATAAGTTACCAATACATGTGTTTGTTTCTTGCTGACTCAGGTATAAGTTACCAATACATGTGTTTGTTTCTTGCTGACTCAGGTATAAGTTACCAATACATGTGTTTGACGACTTGCTGACTCAGGTATAAGTTACCAATACATGTGTTTGTTTCTTGCTGACTCAGGTATAAGTTACCAATACATGTGTTTGTTTCTTGCTGACGCAGGTATAAGTTACCAATACATGTGTTTGTTTCTTGCTGACTCAGGTATAAGTTACCAATACATGTGTTTGTTTCTTGCTGACTCAGGTATAAGTTACCAATACATGTGTTTGTTTCTTGCTGACTCAGGTATAAGTTACCAATACATGTGTTTGTTTCTTGCTGACTCAGGTATAAGTTACCAATACATGTGTTTGTTTCTTGCTGACTCAGGTATAAGTTACCAATACATGTGTTTGTTTCTTGCTGACTCAGGTATAAGTTACCAATACATGTGTTTGTTTCTTGCTGACTCAGGTATAAGTTACCAATACATGTGTTTGTTTCTTGCTGACTCAGGTATAAGTTACCAATACATGTGTTTGTTTCTTGCTGACTCAGGTATAAGTTACCAATACATGTGTTTGTTTCTTGCTGACTCAGGTATAAGTTACCAATACATGTGTTTGTTTCTTGCTGACTCAGGTATAAGTTACCAATACATGTGTTTGTTTCTTGCTGACTCAGGTATAAGTTACCAATACATGTGTTTGTTTCTTGCTGACTCAGGTATAAGTTACCAATACATGTGTTTGTTTCTTGCTGACTCAGGTATAAGTTACCAATACATGTGTTTGTTTCTTGCTGACTCAGGTATAAGTTACCAATACATGTGTTTGTTTCTTGCTGACTCAGGTATAAGTTACCAATACATGTGTTTGTTTCTTGCTGACTCAGGTATAAGTTACCAATACATGTGTTTGTTTCTTGCTGACTCAGGTATAAGTTACCAATACATGTGTTTGTTTCTTGCTGACTCAGGTATAAGTTACCAATACATGTGTTTGTTTCTTGCTGACTCAGGTATAAGTTACCAATACATGTGTTTGTTTCTTGCTGACTCAGGTATAAGTTACCAATACATGTGTTTGTTTCTTGCTGACTCAGGTATAAGTTACCAATACATGTGTTTGTTTCTTGCTGACTCAGGTATAAGTTACCAATACATGTGTTTGTTTCTTGCTGACTCAGGTATAAGTTACCAATACATGTGTTTGTTTCTTGCTGACTCAGGTATAAGTTACCAATACATGTGTTTGTTTCTTGCTGACTCAGGTATAAGTTACCAATACATGTGTTTGTTTCTTGCTGACTCAGGTATAAGTTACCAATACATGTGTTTGTTTCTTGCTGACTCAGGTATAAGTTACCAATACATGTGTTTGTTTCTTGCTGACTCAGGTATAAGTTACCAATACATGTGTTTGTTTCTTGCTGACTCAGGTATAAGTTACCAATACATGTGTTTGTTTCTTGCTGACTCAGGTATAAGTTACCAATACATGTGTTTGTTTCTTGCTGACTCAGGTATAAGTTACCAATACATGTGTTTGTTTCTTGCTGACTCAGGTATAAGTTACCAATACATGTGTTTGTTTCTTGCTGACTCAGGTATAAGTTACCAATACATGTGTTTGTTTCTTGCTGACTCAGGTATAAGTTACCAATACATGTGTTTGTTTCTTGCTGACTCAGGTATAAGTTACCAATACATGTGTTTGTTTCTTGCTGACTCAGGTATAAGTTACCAATACATGTGTTTGTTTCTTGCTGACTCAGGTATAAGTTACCAATACATGTGTTTGTTTCTTGCTGACTCAGGTATAAGTTACCAATACATGTGTTTGTTTCTTGCTGACTCAGGTATAAGTTACCAATACATGTGTTTGTTTCTTGCTGACTCAGGTATAAGTTACCAATACATGTGTTTGACGACTTGCTGACTCAGGTATAAGTTACCAATACATGTGTTTGTTTCTTGCTGACGCAGGTATAAGTTACCAATACATGTGTTTGTTTCTTGCTGACTCAGGTATAAGTTACCAATACATGTGTTTGTTTCTTGCTGACTCAGGTATAAGTTACCAATACATGTGTTTGTTTCTTGCTGACTCAGGTATAAGTTACCAATACATGTGTTTGTTTCTTGCTGACTCAGGTATAAGTTACCAATACATGTGTTTGTTTCTTGCTGACTCAGGTATAAGTTACCAATACATGTGTTTGTTTCTTGCTGACTCAGGTATAAGTTACCAATACATGTGTTTGTTTCTTGCTGACTCAGGTATAAGTTACCAATACATGTGTTTGTTTCTTGCTGACTCAGGTATAAGTTACCAATACATGTGTTTGTTTCTTGCTGACTCAGGTATAAGTTACCAATACATGTGTTTGTTTCTTGCTGACTCAGGTATAAGTTACCAATACATGTGTTTGTTTCTTGCTGACTCAGGTATAAGTTACCAATACATGTGTTTGTTTCTTGCTGACTCAGGTATAAGTTACCAATACATGTGTTTGTTTCTTGCTGACTCAGGTATAAGTTACCAATACATGTGTTTGTTTCTTGCTGACTCAGGTATAAGTTACCAATACATGTGTTTGTTTCTTGCTGACTCAGGTATAAGTTACCAATACATGTGTTTGTTTCTTGCTGACTCAGGTATAAGTTACCAATACATGTGTTTGTTTCTTGCTGACTCAGGTATAAGTTACCAATACATGTGTTTGTTTCTTGCTGACTCAGGTATAAGTTACCAATACATGTGTTTGTTTCTTGCTGACTCAGGTATAAGTTACCAATACATGTGTTTGTTTCTTGCTGACTCAGGTATAAGTTACCAATACATGTGTTTGTTTCTTGCTGACTCAGGTATAAGTTACCAATACATGTGTTTGTTTCTTGCTGACTCAGGTATAAGTTACCAATACATGTGTTTGTTTCTTGCTGACTCAGGTATAAGTTACCAATACATGTGTTTGTTTCTTGCTGACTCAGGTATAAGTTACCAATACATGTGTTTGACGACTTGCTGACTCAGGTATAAGTTACCAATACATGTGTTTGTTTCTTGCTGACTCAGGTATAAGTTACCAATACATGTGTTTGTTTCTTGCTGACTCAGGTATAAGTTACCAATACATGTGTTTGTTTCTTGCTGACTCAGGTATAAGTTACCAATACATGTGTTTGACGACTTGCTGACTCAGGTATAAGTTACCAATACATGTGTTTGTTTCTTGCTGACTCAGGTATAAGTTACCAATACATGTGTTTGTTTCTTGCTGACGCAGGTATAAGTTACCAATACATGTGTTTGTTTCTTGCTGACTCAGGTATAAGTTACCAATACATGTGTTTGTTTCTTGCTGACTCAGGTATAAGTTACCAATACATGTGTTTGTTTCTTGCTGACTCAGGTATAAGTTACCAATACATGTGTTTGTTTCTTGCTGACTCAGGTATAAGTTACCAATACATGTGTTTGTTTCTTGCTGACTCAGGTATAAGTTACCAATACATGTGTTTGTTTCTTGCTGACTCAGGTATAAGTTACCAATACATGTGTTTGTTTCTTGCTGACTCAGGTATAAGTTACCAATACATGTGTTTGTTTCTTGCTGACGCAGGTATAAGTTACCAATACATGTGTTTGTTTCTTGCTGACTCAGGTATAAGTTACCAATACATGTGTTTGTTTCTTGCTGACTCAGGTATAAGTTACCAATACATGTGTTTGTTTCTTGCTGACTCAGGTATAAGTTACCAATACATGTGTTTGTTTCTTGCTGACTCAGGTATAAGTTACCAATACATGTGTTTGTTTCTTGCTGACTCAGGTATAAGTTACCAATACATGTGTTTGTTTCTTGCTGACTCAGGTATAAGTTACCAATACATGTGTTTGTTTCTTGCTGACTCAGGTATAAGTTACCAATACATGTGTTTGTTTCTTGCTGACTCAGGTATAAGTTACCAATACATGTGTTTGTTTCTTGCTGACTCAGGTATAAGTTACCAATACATGTGTTTGTTTCTTGCTGACTCAGGTATAAGTTACCAATACATGTGTTTGTTTCTTGCTGACTCAGGTATAAGTTACCAATACATGTGTTTGACGACTTGCTGACTCAGGTATAAGTTACCAATACATGTGTTTGTTTCTTGCTGACTCAGGTATAAGTTACCAATACATGTGTTTGTTTCTTGCTGACTCAGGTATAAGTTACCAATACATGTGTTTGTTTCTTGCTGACTCAGGTATAAGTTACCAATACATGTGTTTGACGACTTGCTGACTCAGGTATAAGTTACCAATACATGTGTTTGTTTCTTGCTGACTCAGGTATAAGTTACCAATACATGTGTTTGTTTCTTGCTGACTCAGGTATAAGTTACCAATACATGTGTTTGTTTCTTGCTGACTCAGGTATAAGTTACCAATACATGTGTTTGTTTCTTGCTGACTCAGGTATAAGTTACCAATACATGTGTTTGTTTCTTGCTGACTCAGGTATAAGTTACCAATACATGTGTTTGTTTCTTGCTGACTCAGGTATAAGTTACCAATACATGTGTTTGTTTCTTGCTGACTCAGGTATAAGTTACCAATACATGTGTTTGTTTCTTGCTGACTCAGGTATAAGTTACCAATACATGTGTTTGTTTCTTGCTGACTCAGGTATAAGTTACCAATACATGTGTTTGTTTCTTGCTGACTCAGGTATAAGTTACCAATACATGTGTTTGTTTCTTGCTGACTCAGGTATAAGTTACCAATACATGTGTTTGTTTCTTGCTGACTCAGGTATAAGTTACCAATACATGTGTTTGTTTCTTGCTGACTCAGGTATAAGTTACCAATACATGTGTTTGTTTCTTGCTGACGCAGGTATAAGTTACCAATACATGTGTTTGTTTCTTGCTGACTCAGGTATAAGTTACCAATACATGTGTTTGTTTCTTGCTGACTCAGGTATAAGTTACCAATACATGTGTTTGTTTCTTGCTGACTCAGGTATAAGTTACCAATACATGTGTTTGTTTCTTGCTGACTCAGGTATAAGTTACCAATACATGTGTTTGTTTCTTGCTGACTCAGGTATAAGTTACCAATACATGTGTTTGTTTCTTGCTGACTCAGGTATAAGTTACCAATACATGTGTTTGTTTCTTGCTGACTCAGGTATAAGTTACCAATACATGTGTTTGTTTCTTGCTGACTCAGGTATAAGTTACCAATACATGTGTTTGTTTCTTGCTGACTCAGGTATAAGTTACCAATACATGTGTTTGTTTCTTGCTGACTCAGGTATAAGTTACCAATACATGTGTTTGTTTCTTGCTGACTCAGGTATAAGTTACCAATACATGTGTTTGTTTCTTGCTGACTCAGGTATAAGTTACCAATACATGTGTTTGTTTCTTGCTGACTCAGGTATAAGTTACCAATACATGTGTTTGTTTCTTGCTGACTCAGGTATAAGTTACCAATACATGTGTTTGTTTCTTGCTGACTCAGGTATAAGTTACCAATACATGTGTTTGTTTCTTGCTGACTCAGGTATAAGTTACCAATACATGTGTTTGTTTCTTGCTGACTCAGGTATAAGTTACCAATACATGTGTTTGTTTCTTGCTGACTCAGGTATAAGTTACCAATACATGTGTTTGTTTCTTGCTGACTCAGGTATAAGTTACCAATACATGTGTTTGTTTCTTGCTGACTCAGGTATAAGTTACCAATACATGTGTTTGTTTCTTGCTGACTCAGGTATAAGTTACCAATACATGTGTTTGTTTCTTGCTGACTCAGGTATAAGTTACCAATACATGTGTTTGTTTCTTGCTGACTCAGGTATAAGTTACCAATACATGTGTTTGTTTCTTGCTGACTCAGGTATAAGTTACCAATACATGTGTTTGTTTCTTGCTGACTCAGGTATAAGTTACCAATACATGTGTTTGTTTCTTGCTGACTCAGGTATAAGTTACCAATACATGTGTTTGTTTCTTGCTGACTCAGGTATAAGTTACCAATACATGTGTTTGTTTCTTGCTGACTCAGGTATAAGTTACCAATACATGTGTTTGTTTCTTGCTGACTCAGGTATAAGTTACCAATACATGTGTTTGTTTCTTGCTGACTCAGGTATAAGTTACCAATACATGTGTTTGTTTCTTGCTGACTCAGGTATAAGTTACCAATACATGTGTTTGTTTCTTGCTGACTCAGGTATAAGTTACCAATACATGTGTTTGACGACTTGCTGACTCAGGTATAAGTTACCAATACATGTGTTTGTTTCTTGCTGACGCAGGTATAAGTTACCAATACATGTGTTTGTTTCTTGCTGACGCAGGTATAAGTTACCAATACATGTGTTTGACGACTTGCTGACTCAGGTATAAGTTACCAATACATGTGTTTGTTTCTTGCTGACTCAGGTATAAGTTACCAATACATGTGTTTGGCGACTTGCTGACTCAGGTATAAGTTACCAATACATGTGTTTGACGACTTGCTGACTCAGGTATAAGTTACCAATACATGTGTTTGACGACTTGCTGACTCAGGTATAAGTTACCAATACATGTGTTTGTTTCTTGCTGACTCAGGTATAAGTTACCAATACATGTGTTTGTTTCTTGCTGACTCAGGTATAAGTTACCAATACATGTGTTTGTTTCTTGCTGACTCAGGTATAAGTTACCAATACATGTGTTTGTTTCTTGCTGACTCAGGTATAAGTTACCAATACATGTGTTTGACGACTTGCTGACTCAGGTATAAGTTACCAATACATGTGTTTGTTTCTTGCTGACTCAGGTATAAGTTACCAATACATGTGTTTGTTTCTTGCTGACGCAGGTATAAGTTACCAATACATGTGTTTGTTTCTTGCTGACTCAGGTATAAGTTACCAATACATGTGTTTGGCGACTTGCTGACTCAGGTATAAGTTACCAATACATGTGTTTGACGACTTGCTGACTCAGGTATAAGTTACCAATACATGTGTTTGACGACTTGCTGACTCAGGTATAAGTTACCAATACATGTGTTTGACGACTTGCTGACTCAGGTATAAGTTACCAATACATGTGTTTGTTTCTTGCTGACTCAGGTATAAGTTACCAATACATGTGTTTGACGACTTGCTGACTCAGGTATAAGTTACCAATACATGTGTTTGTTTCTTGCTGACTCAGGTATAAGTTACCAATACATGTGTTTGACGACTTGCTGACTCAGGTATAAGTTACCAATACATGTGTTTGTTTCTTGCTGACTCAGGTATAAGTTACCAATACATGTGTTTGTTTCTTGCTGACTCAGGTATAAGTTACCAATACATGTGTTTGTTTCTTGCTGACGCAGGTATAAGTTACCAATACATGTGTTTGTTTCTTGCTGACTCAGGTATAAGTTACCAATACATGTGTTTGACGACTTGCTGACTCAGGTATAAGTTACCAATACATGTGTTTGTTTCTTGCTGACTCAGGTATAAGTTACCAATACATGTGTTTGACGACTTGCTGACGCAGGTATAAGTTACCAATACATGTGTTTGTTTCTTGCTGACGCAGGTATAAGTTACCAATACATGTGTTTGTTTCTTGCTGACTCAGGTATAAGTTACCAATACATGTGTTTGTTTCTTGCTGACTCAGGTATAAGTTACCAATACATGTGTTTGACGACTTGCTGACTCAGGTATAAGTTACCAATACATGTGTTTGACGACTTGCTGACTCAGGTATAAGTTACCAATACATGTGTTTGACGACTTGCTGACTCAGGTATAAGTTACCAATACATGTGTTTGCTGACTCAGGTATAAGTTACCAATACATGTGTTTGTTTCTTGCTGACTCAGGTATAAGTTACCAATACATGTGTTTGACGACTTGCTGACTCAGGTATAAGTTACCAATACATGTGTTTGTTTCTTGCTGACTCAGGTATAAGTTACCAATACATGTGTTTGTTTCTTGCTGACTCGGGTATAAGTTACCAATACATGTGTTTGACGACTTGCTGACTCAGGTATAAGTTACCAATACATGTGTTTGTTTCTTGCTGACTCAGGTATAAGTTACCAATACATGTGTTTGACGACTTGCTGACTCAGGTATAAGTTACCAATACATGTGTTTGACGACTTGCTGACTCAGGTATAAGTTACCAATACATGTGTTTGACGACTTGCTGACTCAGGTATAAGTTACCAATACATGTGTTTGTTTCTTGCTGACTCAGGTATAAGTTACCAATACATGTGTTTGACGACTTGCTGACTCAGGTATAAGTTACCAATACATGTGTTTGTTTCTTGCTGACTCGGGTATAAGTTACCAATACATGTGTTTGACGACTTGCTGACTCAGGTATAAGTTACCAATACATGTGTTTGTTTCTTGCTGACTCAGGTATAAGTTACCAATACATGTGTTTGACGACTTGCTGACTCAGGTATAAGTTACCAATACATGTGTTTGTTTCTTGCTGACGCAGGTATAAGTTACCAATACATGTGTTTGTTTCTTGCTGACGCAGGTATAAGTTACCAATACATGTGTTTGACGACTTGCTGACTCAGGTATAAGTTACCAATACATGTGTTTGACGACTTGCTGACTCAGGTATAAGTTACCAATACATGTGTTTGTTTCTTGCTGACGCAGGTATAAGTTACCAATACATGTGTTTGTTTCTTGCTGACTCAGGTATAAGTTACCAATACATGTGTTTGACGACTTGCTGACGCAGGTATAAGTTACCAATACATGTGTTTGACGACTTGCTGACTCAGGTATAAGTTACCAATACATGTGTTTGTTTCTTGCTGACGCAGGTATAAGTTACCAATACATGTGTTTGACGACTTGCTGACTCAGGTATAAGTTACCAATACATGTGTTTGACGACTTGCTGACTCAGGTATAAGTTACCAATACATGTGTTTGACGACTTGCTGACTCAGGTATAAGTTACCAATACATGTGTTTGACGACTTGCTGACTCAGGTATAAGTTACCAATACATGTGTTTGTTTCTTGCTGACGCAGGTATAAGTTACCAATACATGTGTTTGTTTCTTGCTGACTCAGGTATAAGTTACCAATACATGTGTTTGTTTCTTGCTGACTCAGGTATAAGTTACCAATACATGTGTTTGACGACTTGCTGACTCAGGTATAAGTTACCAATACATGTGTTTGTTTCTTGCTGACTCAGGTATAAGTTACCAATACATGTGTTTGTTTCTTGCTGACTCAGGTATAAGTTACCAATACATGTGTTTGTTTCTTGCTGACTCAGGTATAAGTTACCAATACATGTGTTTGTTTCTTGCTGACTCAGGTATAAGTTACCAATACATGTGTTTGTTTCTTGCTGACTCAGGTATAAGTTACCAATACATGTGTTTGTTTCTTGCTGACTCAGGTATAAGTTACCAATACATGTGTTTGTTTCTTGCTGACTCAGGTATAAGTTACCAATACATGTGTTTGTTTCTTGCTGACTCAGGTATAAGTTACCAATACATGTGTTTGTTTCTTGCTGACTCAGGTATAAGTTACCAATACATGTGTTTGTTTCTTGCTGACTCAGGTATAAGTTACCAATACATGTGTTTGTTTCTTGCTGACTCAGGTATAAGTTACCAATACATGTGTTTGACGACTTGCTGACTCAGGTATAAGTTACCAATACATGTGTTTGTTTCTTGCTGACTCAGGTATAAGTTACCAATACATGTGTTTGTTTCTTGCTGACTCAGGTATAAGTTACCAATACATGTGTTTGTTTCTTGCTGACTCAGGTATAAGTTACCAATACATGTGTTTGACGACTTGCTGACTCAGGTATAAGTTACCAATACATGTGTTTGTTTCTTGCTGACTCAGGTATAAGTTACCAATACATGTGTTTGTTTCTTGCTGACTCAGGTATAAGTTACCAATACATGTGTTTGTTTCTTGCTGACTCAGGTATAAGTTACCAATACATGTGTTTGTTTCTTGCTGACTCAGGTATAAGTTACCAATACATGTGTTTGTTTCTTGCTGACTCAGGTATAAGTTACCAATACATGTGTTTGTTTCTTGCTGACTCAGGTATAAGTTACCAATACATGTGTTTGTTTCTTGCTGACTCAGGTATAAGTTACCAATACATGTGTTTGTTTCTTGCTGACTCAGGTATAAGTTACCAATACATGTGTTTGTTTCTTGCTGACTCAGGTATAAGTTACCAATACATGTGTTTGTTTCTTGCTGACTCAGGTATAAGTTACCAATACATGTGTTTGTTTCTTGCTGACTCAGGTATAAGTTACCAATACATGTGTTTGTTTCTTGCTGACTCAGGTATAAGTTACCAATACATGTGTTTGTTTCTTGCTGACTCAGGTATAAGTTACCAATACATGTGTTTGTTTCTTGCTGACTCAGGTATAAGTTACCAATACATGTGTTTGTTTCTTGCTGACTCAGGTATAAGTTACCAATACATGTGTTTGTTTCTTGCTGACTCAGGTATAAGTTACCAATACATGTGTTTGTTTCTTGCTGACTCAGGTATAAGTTACCAATACATGTGTTTGTTTCTTGCTGACTCAGGTATAAGTTACCAATACATGTGTTTGTTTCTTGCTGACTCAGGTATAAGTTACCAATACATGTGTTTGTTTCTTGCTGACTCAGGTATAAGTTACCAATACATGTGTTTGTTTCTTGCTGACTCAGGTATAAGTTACCAATACATGTGTTTGTTTCTTGCTGACTCAGGTATAAGTTACCAATACATGTGTTTGTTTCTTGCTGACTCAGGTATAAGTTACCAATACATGTGTTTGTTTCTTGCTGACTCAGGTATAAGTTACCAATACATGTGTTTGTTTCTTGCTGACTCAGGTATAAGTTACCAATACATGTGTTTGTTTCTTGCTGACTCAGGTATAAGTTACCAATACATGTGTTTGTTTCTTGCTGACTCAGGTATAAGTTACCAATACATGTGTTTGTTTCTTGCTGACTCAGGTATAAGTTACCAATACATGTGTTTGTTTCTTGCTGACTCAGGTATAAGTTACCAATACATGTGTTTGTTTCTTGCTGACTCAGGTATAAGTTACCAATACATGTGTTTGTTTCTTGCTGACTCAGGTATAAGTTACCAATACATGTGTTTGTTTCTTGCTGACTCAGGTATAAGTTACCAATACATGTGTTTGTTTCTTGCTGACTCAGGTATAAGTTACCAATACATGTGTTTGTTTCTTGCTGACTCAGGTATAAGTTACCAATACATGTGTTTGTTTCTTGCTGACTCAGGTATAAGTTACCAATACATGTGTTTGACGACTTGCTGACTCAGGTATAAGTTACCAATACATGTGTTTGTTTCTTGCTGACTCAGGTATAAGTTACCAATACATGTGTTTGTTTCTTGCTGACTCAGGTATAAGTTACCAATACATGTGTTTGTTTCTTGCTGACTCAGGTATAAGTTACCAATACATGTGTTTGACGACTTGCTGACTCAGGTATAAGTTACCAATACATGTGTTTGTTTCTTGCTGACTCAGGTATAAGTTACCAATACATGTGTTTGTTTCTTGCTGACTCAGGTATAAGTTACCAATACATGTGTTTGTTTCTTGCTGACTCAGGTATAAGTTACCAATACATGTGTTTGTTTCTTGCTGACTCAGGTATAAGTTACCAATACATGTGTTTGTTTCTTGCTGACTCAGGTATAAGTTACCAATACATGTGTTTGTTTCTTGCTGACTCAGGTATAAGTTACCAATACATGTGTTTGTTTCTTGCTGACTCAGGTATAAGTTACCAATACATGTGTTTGTTTCTTGCTGACTCAGGTATAAGTTACCAATACATGTGTTTGTTTCTTGCTGACTCAGGTATAAGTTACCAATACATGTGTTTGTTTCTTGCTGACTCAGGTATAAGTTACCAATACATGTGTTTGTTTCTTGCTGACTCAGGTATAAGTTACCAATACATGTGTTTGTTTCTTGCTGACTCAGGTATAAGTTACCAATACATGTGTTTGTTTCTTGCTGACTCAGGTATAAGTTACCAATACATGTGTTTGTTTCTTGCTGACTCAGGTATAAGTTACCAATACATGTGTTTGTTTCTTGCTGACTCAGGTATAAGTTACCAATACATGTGTTTGTTTCTTGCTGACTCAGGTATAAGTTACCAATACATGTGTTTGTTTCTTGCTGACTCAGGTATAAGTTACCAATACATGTGTTTGTTTCTTGCTGACTCAGGTATAAGTTACCAATACATGTGTTTGTTTCTTGCTGACTCAGGTATAAGTTACCAATACATGTGTTTGTTTCTTGCTGACTCAGGTATAAGTTACCAATACATGTGTTTGTTTCTTGCTGACTCAGGTATAAGTTACCAATACATGTGTTTGACGACTTGCTGACTCAGGTATAAGTTACCAATACATGTGTTTGTTTCTTGCTGACTCAGGTATAAGTTACCAATACATGTGTTTGTTTCTTGCTGACTCAGGTATAAGTTACCAATACATGTGTTTGTTTCTTGCTGACTCAGGTATAAGTTACCAATACATGTGTTTGACGACTTGCTGACTCAGGTATAAGTTACCAATACATGTGTTTGTTTCTTGCTGACTCAGGTATAAGTTACCAATACATGTGTTTGTTTCTTGCTGACTCAGGTATAAGTTACCAATACATGTGTTTGTTTCTTGCTGACTCAGGTATAAGTTACCAATACATGTGTTTGTTTCTTGCTGACTCAGGTATAAGTTACCAATACATGTGTTTGTTTCTTGCTGACTCAGGTATAAGTTACCAATACATGTGTTTGTTTCTTGCTGACTCAGGTATAAGTTACCAATACATGTGTTTGTTTCTTGCTGACTCAGGTATAAGTTACCAATACATGTGTTTGTTTCTTGCTGACTCAGGTATAAGTTACCAATACATGTGTTTGTTTCTTGCTGACTCAGGTATAAGTTACCAATACATGTGTTTGTTTCTTGCTGACTCAGGTATAAGTTACCAATACATGTGTTTGTTTCTTGCTGACTCAGGTATAAGTTACCAATACATGTGTTTGTTTCTTGCTGACTCAGGTATAAGTTACCAATACATGTGTTTGTTTCTTGCTGACTCAGGTATAAGTTACCAATACATGTGTTTGTTTCTTGCTGACTCAGGTATAAGTTACCAATACATGTGTTTGTTTCTTGCTGACTCAGGTATAAGTTACCAATACATGTGTTTGTTTCTTGCTGACTCAGGTATAAGTTACCAATACATGTGTTTGTTTCTTGCTGACTCAGGTATAAGTTACCAATACATGTGTTTGTTTCTTGCTGACTCAGGTATAAGTTACCAATACATGTGTTTGTTTCTTGCTGACTCAGGTATAAGTTACCAATACATGTGTTTGTTTCTTGCTGACTCAGGTATAAGTTACCAATACATGTGTTTGTTTCTTGCTGACTCAGGTATAAGTTACCAATACATGTGTTTGTTTCTTGCTGACTCAGGTATAAGTTACCAATACATGTGTTTGTTTCTTGCTGACTCAGGTATAAGTTACCAATACATGTGTTTGTTTCTTGCTGACTCAGGTATAAGTTACCAATACATGTGTTTGTTTCTTGCTGACTCAGGTATAAGTTACCAATACATGTGTTTGTTTCTTGCTGACTCAGGTATAAGTTACCAATACATGTGTTTGTTTCTTGCTGACTCAGGTATAAGTTACCAATACATGTGTTTGTTTCTTGCTGACTCAGGTATAAGTTACCAATACATGTGTTTGTTTCTTGCTGACTCAGGTATAAGTTACCAATACATGTGTTTGTTTCTTGCTGACTCAGGTATAAGTTACCAATACATGTGTTTGTTTCTTGCTGACTCAGGTATAAGTTACCAATACATGTGTTTGTTTCTTGCTGACTCAGGTATAAGTTACCAATACATGTGTTTGTTTCTTGCTGACTCAGGTATAAGTTACCAATACATGTGTTTGTTTCTTGCTGACTCAGGTATAAGTTACCAATACATGTGTTTGTTTCTTGCTGACTCAGGTATAAGTTACCAATACATGTGTTTGTTTCTTGCTGACTCAGGTATAAGTTACCAATACATGTGTTTGTTTCTTGCTGACTCAGGTATAAGTTACCAATACATGTGTTTGTTTCTTGCTGACTCAGGTATAAGTTACCAATACATGTGTTTGTTTCTTGCTGACTCAGGTATAAGTTACCAATACATGTGTTTGTTTCTTGCTGACTCAGGTATAAGTTACCAATACATGTGTTTGTTTCTTGCTGACTCAGGTATAAGTTACCAATACATGTGTTTGTTTCTTGCTGACTCAGGTATAAGTTACCAATACATGTGTTTGTTTCTTGCTGACTCAGGTATAAGTTACCAATACATGTGTTTGTTTCTTGCTGACTCAGGTATAAGTTACCAATACATGTGTTTGTTTCTTGCTGACTCAGGTATAAGTTACCAATACATGTGTTTGTTTCTTGCTGACTCAGGTATAAGTTACCAATACATGTGTTTGTTTCTTGCTGACTCAGGTATAAGTTACCAATACATGTGTTTGTTTCTTGCTGACTCAGGTATAAGTTACCAATACATGTGTTTGTTTCTTGCTGACTCAGGTATAAGTTACCAATACATGTGTTTGTTTCTTGCTGACTCAGGTATAAGTTACCAATACATGTGTTTGTTTCTTGCTGACTCAGGTATAAGTTACCAATACATGTGTTTGTTTCTTGCTGACTCAGGTATAAGTTACCAATACATGTGTTTGTTTCTTGCTGACTCAGGTATAAGTTACCAATACATGTGTTTGTTTCTTGCTGACTCAGGTATAAGTTACCAATACATGTGTTTGACGACTTGCTGACTCAGGTATAAGTTACCAATACATGTGTTTGTTTCTTGCTGACTCAGGTATAAGTTACCAATACATGTGTTTGTTTCTTGCTGACTCAGGTATAAGTTACCAATACATGTGTTTGTTTCTTGCTGACTCAGGTATAAGTTACCAATACATGTGTTTGACGACTTGCTGACTCAGGTATAAGTTACCAATACATGTGTTTGTTTCTTGCTGACTCAGGTATAAGTTACCAATACATGTGTTTGTTTCTTGCTGACTCAGGTATAAGTTACCAATACATGTGTTTGTTTCTTGCTGACTCAGGTATAAGTTACCAATACATGTGTTTGTTTCTTGCTGACTCAGGTATAAGTTACCAATACATGTGTTTGTTTCTTGCTGACTCAGGTATAAGTTACCAATACATGTGTTTGTTTCTTGCTGACTCAGGTATAAGTTACCAATACATGTGTTTGTTTCTTGCTGACTCAGGTATAAGTTACCAATACATGTGTTTGTTTCTTGCTGACTCAGGTATAAGTTACCAATACATGTGTTTGTTTCTTGCTGACTCAGGTATAAGTTACCAATACATGTGTTTGTTTCTTGCTGACTCAGGTATAAGTTACCAATACATGTGTTTGTTTCTTGCTGACTCAGGTATAAGTTACCAATACATGTGTTTGTTTCTTGCTGACTCAGGTATAAGTTACCAATACATGTGTTTGTTTCTTGCTGACTCAGGTATAAGTTACCAATACATGTGTTTGTTTCTTGCTGACTCAGGTATAAGTTACCAATACATGTGTTTGTTTCTTGCTGACTCAGGTATAAGTTACCAATACATGTGTTTGTTTCTTGCTGACTCAGGTATAAGTTACCAATACATGTGTTTGTTTCTTGCTGACTCAGGTATAAGTTACCAATACATGTGTTTGTTTCTTGCTGACTCAGGTATAAGTTACCAATACATGTGTTTGTTTCTTGCTGACTCAGGTATAAGTTACCAATACATGTGTTTGTTTCTTGCTGACTCAGGTATAAGTTACCAATACATGTGTTTGTTTCTTGCTGACTCAGGTATAAGTTACCAATACATGTGTTTGTTTCTTGCTGACTCAGGTATAAGTTACCAATACATGTGTTTGTTTCTTGCTGACTCAGGTATAAGTTACCAATACATGTGTTTGTTTCTTGCTGACTCAGGTATAAGTTACCAATACATGTGTTTGTTTCTTGCTGACTCAGGTATAAGTTACCAATACATGTGTTTGTTTCTTGCTGACTCAGGTATAAGTTACCAATACATGTGTTTGTTTCTTGCTGACTCAGGTATAAGTTACCAATACATGTGTTTGTTTCTTGCTGACTCAGGTATAAGTTACCAATACATGTGTTTGTTTCTTGCTGACTCAGGTATAAGTTACCAATACATGTGTTTGTTTCTTGCTGACTCAGGTATAAGTTACCAATACATGTGTTTGTTTCTTGCTGACTCAGGTATAAGTTACCAATACATGTGTTTGTTTCTTGCTGACTCAGGTATAAGTTACCAATACATGTGTTTGTTTCTTGCTGACTCAGGTATAAGTTACCAATACATGTGTTTGTTTCTTGCTGACTCAGGTATAAGTTACCAATACATGTGTTTGTTTCTTGCTGACTCAGGTATAAGTTACCAATACATGTGTTTGACGACTTGCTGACTCAGGTATAAGTTACCAATACATGTGTTTGTTTCTTGCTGACTCAGGTATAAGTTACCAATACATGTGTTTGTTTCTTGCTGACTCAGGTATAAGTTACCAATACATGTGTTTGTTTCTTGCTGACTCAGGTATAAGTTACCAATACATGTGTTTGACGACTTGCTGACTCAGGTATAAGTTACCAATACATGTGTTTGTTTCTTGCTGACTCAGGTATAAGTTACCAATACATGTGTTTGGCGACTTGCTGACTCAGGTATAAGTTACCAATACATGTGTTTGACGACTTGCTGACTCAGGTATAAGTTACCAATACATGTGTTTGTTTCTTGCTGACTCAGGTATAAGTTACCAATACATGTGTTTGTTTCTTGCTGACTCAGGTATAAGTTACCAATACATGTGTTTGACGACTTGCTGACTCAGGTATAAGTTACCAATACATGTGTTTGACGACTTGCTGACTCAGGTATAAGTTACCAATACATGTGTTTGTTTCTTGCTGACTCAGGTATAAGTTACCAATACATGTGTTTGACGACTTGCTGACTCAGGTATAAGTTACCAATACATGTGTTTGACGACTTGCTGACTCAGGTATAAGTTACCAATACATGTGTTTGACGACTTGCTGACTCAGGTATAAGTTACCAATACATGTGTTTGTTTCTTGCTGACTCAGGTATAAGTTACCAATACATGTGTTTGTTTCTTGCTGACTCAGGTATAAGTTACCAATACATGTGTTTGTTTCTTGCTGACTCAGGTATAAGTTACCAATACATGTGTTTGACGACTTGCTGACTCAGGTATAAGTTACCAATACATGTGTTTGTTTCTTGCTGACTCAGGTATAAGTTACCAATACATGTGTTTGTTTCTTGCTGACGCAGGTATAAGTTACCAATACATGTGTTTGTTTCTTGCTGACTCAGGTATAAGTTACCAATACATGTGTTTGACGACTTGCTGACTCAGGTATAAGTTACCAATACATGTGTTTGACGACTTGCTGACGCAGGTATAAGTTACCAATACATGTGTTTGACGACTTGCTGACTCAGGTATAAGTTACCAATACATGTGTTTGTTTCTTGCTGACTCAGGTATAAGTTACCAATACATGTGTTTGACGACTTGCTGACTCAGGTATAAGTTACCAATACATGTGTTTGTTTCTTGCTGACTCAGGTATAAGTTACCAATACATGTGTTTGACGACTTGCTGACTCAGGTATAAGTTACCAATACATGTGTTTGTTTCTTGCTGACTCAGGTATAAGTTACCAATACATGTGTTTGTTTCTTGCTGACTCAGGTATAAGTTACCAATACATGTGTTTGTTTCTTGCTGACTCAGGTATAAGTTACCAATACATGTGTTTGTTTCTTGCTGACTCAGGTATAAGTTACCAATACATGTGTTTGACGACTTGCTGACTCAGGTATAAGTTACCAATACATGTGTTTGACGACTTGCTGACTCAGGTATAAGTTACCAATACATGTGTTTGACGACTTGCTGACTCAGGTATAAGTTACCAATACATGTGTTTGTTTCTTGCTGACTCAGGTATAAGTTACCAATACATGTGTTTGTTTCTTGCTGACTCAGGTATAAGTTACCAATACATGTGTTTGTTTCTTGCTGACTCAGGTATAAGTTACCAATACATGTGTTTGACGACTTGCTGACTCAGGTATAAGTTACCAATACATGTGTTTGTTTCTTGCTGACTCAGGTATAAGTTACCAATACATGTGTTTGTTTCTTGCTGACTCAGGTATAAGTTACCAATACATGTGTTTGTTTCTTGCTGACTCAGGTATAAGTTACCAATACATGTGTTTGTTTCTTGCTGACTCAGGTATAAGTTACCAATACATGTGTTTGTTTCTTGCTGACTCAGGTATAAGTTACCAATACATGTGTTTGTTTCTTGCTGACTCAGGTATAAGTTACCAATACATGTGTTTGTTTCTTGCTGACTCAGGTATAAGTTACCAATACATGTGTTTGTTTCTTGCTGACTCAGGTATAAGTTACCAATACATGTGTTTGTTTCTTGCTGACTCAGGTATAAGTTACCAATACATGTGTTTGTTTCTTGCTGACTCAGGTATAAGTTACCAATACATGTGTTTGTTTCTTGCTGACTCAGGTATAAGTTACCAATACATGTGTTTGTTTCTTGCTGACTCAGGTATAAGTTACCAATACATGTGTTTGTTTCTTGCTGACTCAGGTATAAGTTACCAATACATGTGTTTGTTTCTTGCTGACTCAGGTATAAGTTACCAATACATGTGTTTGTTTCTTGCTGACTCAGGTATAAGTTACCAATACATGTGTTTGTTTCTTGCTGACTCAGGTATAAGTTACCAATACATGTGTTTGACGACTTGCTGACTCAGGTATAAGTTACCAATACATGTGTTTGTTTCTTGCTGACGCAGGTATAAGTTACCAATACATGTGTTTGTTTCTTGCTGACGCAGGTATAAGTTACCAATACATGTGTTTGTTACTTGCTGACTCAGGTATAAGTTACCAATACATGTGTTTGACGACTTGCTGACTCAGGTATAAGTTACCAATACATGTGTTTGTTTCTTGCTGACTCAGGTATAAGTTACCAATACATGTGTTTGGCGACTTGCTGACTCAGGTATAAGTTACCAATACATGTGTTTGACGACTTGCTGACTCAGGTATAAGTTACCAATACATGTGTTTGACGACTTGCTGACTCAGGTATAAGTTACCAATACATGTGTTTGTTTCTTGCTGACGCAGGTATAAGTTACCAATACATGTGTTTGTTTCTTGCTGACTCAGGTATAAGTTACCAATACATGTGTTTGTTTCTTGCTGACTCAGGTATAAGTTACCAATACATGTGTTTGACGACTTGCTGACTCAGGTATAAGTTACCAATACATGTGTTTGTTTCTTGCTGACTCAGGTATAAGTTACCAATACATGTGTTTGTTTCTTGCTGACGCAGGTATAAGTTACCAATACATGTGTTTGTTTCTTGCTGACTCAGGTATAAGTTACCAATACATGTGTTTGTTTCTTGCTGACTCAGGTATAAGTTACCAATACATGTGTTTGACGACTTGCTGACTCAGGTATAAGTTACCAATACATGTGTTTGACGACTTGCTGACTCAGGTATAAGTTACCAATACATGTGTTTGTTTCTTGCTGACTCAGGTATAAGTTACCAATACATGTGTTTGACGACTTGCTGACTCAGGTATAAGTTACCAATACATGTGTTTGTTTCTTGCTGACTCAGGTATAAGTTACCAATACATGTGTTTGACGACTTGCTGACTCAGGTATAAGTTACCAATACATGTGTTTGTTTCTTGCTGACTCAGGTATAAGTTACCAATACATGTGTTTGTTTCTTGCTGACTCAGGTATAAGTTACCAATACATGTGTTTGTTTCTTGCTGACTCAGGTATAAGTTACCAATACATGTGTTTGTTTCTTGCTGACTCAGGTATAAGTTACCAATACATGTGTTTGACGACTTGCTGACGCAGGTATAAGTTACCAATACATGTGTTTGTTTCTTGCTGACTCAGGTATAAGTTACCAATACATGTGTTTGACGACTTGCTGACTCAGGTATAAGTTACCAATACATGTGTTTGTTTCTTGCTGACTCAGGTATAAGTTACCAATACATGTGTTTGTTTCTTGCTGACTCAGGTATAAGTTACCAATACATGTGTTTGACGACTTGCTGACTCAGGTATAAGTTACCAATACATGTGTTTGACGACTTGCTGACTCAGGTATAAGTTACCAATACATGTGTTTGACGACTTGCTGACTCAGGTATAAGTTACCAATACATGTGTTTGCTGACTCAGGTATAAGTTACCAATACATGTGTTTGTTTCTTGCTGACTCAGGTATAAGTTACCAATACATGTGTTTGACGACTTGCTGACTCAGGTATAAGTTACCAATACATGTGTTTGTTTCTTGCTGACTCGGGTATAAGTTACCAATACATGTGTTTGTTTCTTGCTGACTCAGGTATAAGTTACCAATACATGTGTTTGACGACTTGCTGACTCAGGTATAAGTTACCAATACATGTGTTTGTTTCTTGCTGACTCGGGTATAAGTTACCAATACATGTGTTTGACGACTTGCTGACTCAGGTATAAGTTACCAATACATGTGTTTGACGACTTGCTGACTCAGGTATAAGTTACCAATACATGTGTTTGACGACTTGCTGACTCAGGTATAAGTTACCAATACATGTGTTTGTTTCTTGCTGACTCAGGTATAAGTTACCAATACATGTGTTTGACGACTTGCTGACTCAGGTATAAGTTACCAATACATGTGTTTGTTTCTTGCTGACTCAGGTATAAGTTACCAATACATGTGTTTGACGACTTGCTGACTCAGGTATAAGTTACCAATACATGTGTTTGTTTCTTGCTGACTCAGGTATAAGTTACCAATACATGTGTTTGACGACTTGCTGACTCAGGTATAAGTTACCAATACATGTGTTTGTTTCTTGCTGACGCAGGTATAAGTTACCAATACATGTGTTTGTTTCTTGCTGACGCAGGTATAAGTTACCAATACATGTGTTTGACGACTTGCTGACTCAGGTATAAGTTACCAATACATGTGTTTGACGACTTGCTGACTCAGGTATAAGTTACCAATACATGTGTTTGTTTCTTGCTGACGCAGGTATAAGTTACCAATACATGTGTTTGACGACTTGCTGACTCAGGTATAAGTTACCAATACATGTGTTTGTTTCTTGCTGACGCAGGTATAAGTTACCAATACATGTGTTTGACGACTTGCTGACTCAGGTATAAGTTACCAATACATGTGTTTGTTTCTTGCTGACGCAGGTATAAGTTACCAATACATGTGTTTGACGACTTGCTGACTCAGGTATAAGTTACCAATACATGTGTTTGACGACTTGCTGACTCAGGTATAAGTTACCAATACATGTGTTTGACGACTTGCTGACTCAGGTATAAGTTACCAATACATGTGTTTGTTTCTTGCTGACTCAGGTATAAGTTACCAATACATGTGTTTGACGACTTGCTGACTCAGGTATAAGTTACCAATACATGTGTTTGTTTCTTGCTGACTCAGGTATAAGTTACCAATACATGTGTTTGACGACTTGCTGACTCAGGTATAAGTTACCAATACATGTGTTTGTTTCTTGCTGACTCAGGTATAAGTTACCAATACATGTGTTTGTTTCTTGCTGACTCAGGTATAAGTTACCAATACATGTGTTTGTTTCTTGCTGACTCAGGTATAAGTTACCAATACATGTGTTTGTTTCTTGCTGACTCAGGTATAAGTTACCAATACATGTGTTTGACGACTTGCTGACTCAGGTATAAGTTACCAATACATGTGTTTGTTTCTTGCTGACTCAGGTATAAGTTACCAATACATGTGTTTGTTTCTTGCTGACTCAGGTATAAGTTACCAATACATGTGTTTGACGACTTGCTGACTCAGGTATAAGTTACCAATACATGTGTTTGTTTCTTGCTGACTCAGGTATAAGTTACCAATACATGTGTTTGACGACTTGCTGACTCAGGTATAAGTTACCAATACATGTGTTTGTTTCTTGCTGACTCAGGTATAAGTTACCAATACATGTGTTTGTTTCTTGCTGACTCAGGTATAAGTTACCAATACATGTGTTTGACGACTTGCTGACTCAGGTATAAGTTACCAATACATGTGTTTGACGACTTGCTGACTCAGGTATAAGTTACCAATACATGTGTTTGACGACTTGCTGACTCAGGTATAAGTTACCAATACATGTGTTTGTTTCTTGCTGACTCAGGTATAAGTTACCAATACATGTGTTTGTTTCTTGCTGACTCAGGTATAAGTTACCAATACATGTGTTTGTTTCTTGCTGACTCAGGTATAAGTTACCAATACATGTGTTTGTTTCTTGCTGACTCAGGTATAAGTTACCAATACATGTGTTTGTTTCTTGCTGACTCAGGTATAAGTTACCAATACATGTGTTTGTTTCTTGCTGACTCAGGTATAAGTTACCAATACATGTGTTTGACGACTTGCTGACTCAGGTATAAGTTACCAATACATGTGTTTGTTTCTTGCTGACTCAGGTATAAGTTACCAATACATGTGTTTGTTTCTTGCTGACTCAGGTATAAGTTACCAATACATGTGTTTGTTTCTTGCTGACTCAGGTATAAGTTACCAATACATGTGTTTGGCGACTTGCTGACTCAGGTATAAGTTACCAATACATGTGTTTGACGACTTGCTGACTCAGGTATAAGTTACCAATACATGTGTTTGACGACTTGCTGACTCAGGTATAAGTTACCAATACATGTGTTTGTTTCTTGCTGACTCAGGTATAAGTTACCAATACATGTGTTTGACGACTTGCTGACTCAGGTATAAGTTACCAATACATGTGTTTGTTTCTTGCTGACTCAGGTATAAGTTACCAATACATGTGTTTGACGACTTGCTGACTCAGGTATAAGTTACCAATACATGTGTTTGTTTCTTGCTGACTCAGGTATAAGTTACCAATACATGTGTTTGTTTCTTGCTGACTCAGGTATAAGTTACCAATACATGTGTTTGTTTCTTGCTGACTCAGGTATAAGTTACCAATACATGTGTTTGTTTCTTGCTGACTCAGGTATAAGTTACCAATACATGTGTTTGACGACTTGCTGACTCAGGTATAAGTTACCAATACATGTGTTTGTTTCTTGCTGACTCAGGTATAAGTTACCAATACATGTGTTTGTTTCTTGCTGACTCAGGTATAAGTTACCAATACATGTGTTTGACGACTTGCTGACTCAGGTATAAGTTACCAATACATGTGTTTGTTTCTTGCTGACTCAGGTATAAGTTACCAATACATGTGTTTGACGACTTGCTGACTCAGGTATAAGTTACCAATACATGTGTTTGTTTCTTGCTGACTCAGGTATAAGTTACCAATACATGTGTTTGTTTCTTGCTGACTCAGGTATAAGTTACCAATACATGTGTTTGACGACTTGCTGACTCAGGTATAAGTTACCAATACATGTGTTTGACGACTTGCTGACTCAGGTATAAGTTACCAATACATGTGTTTGACGACTTGCTGACTCAGGTATAAGTTACCAATACATGTGTTTGCTGACTCAGGTATAAGTTACCAATACATGTGTTTGTTTCTTGCTGACTCAGGTATAAGTTACCAATACATGTGTTTGACGACTTGCTGACTCAGGTATAAGTTACCAATACATGTGTTTGTTTCTTGCTGACTCAGGTATAAGTTACCAATACATGTGTTTGTTTCTTGCTGACTCAGGTATAAGTTACCAATACATGTGTTTGACGACTTGCTGACTCAGGTATAAGTTACCAATACATGTGTTTGTTTCTTGCTGACTCAGGTATAAGTTACCAATACATGTGTTTGACGACTTGCTGACTCAGGTATAAGTTACCAATACATGTGTTTGACGACTTGCTGACTCAGGTATAAGTTACCAATACATGTGTTTGACGACTTGCTGACTCAGGTATAAGTTACCAATACATGTGTTTGTTTCTTGCTGACTCAGGTATAAGTTACCAATACATGTGTTTGACGACTTGCTGACTCAGGTATAAGTTACCAATACATGTGTTTGTTTCTTGCTGACTCAGGTATAAGTTACCAATACATGTGTTTGACGACTTGCTGACTCAGGTATAAGTTACCAATACATGTGTTTGTTTCTTGCTGACTCAGGTATAAGTTACCAATACATGTGTTTGACGACTTGCTGACTCAGGTATAAGTTACCAATACATGTGTTTGTTTCTTGCTGACTCAGGTATAAGTTACCAATACATGTGTTTGACGACTTGCTGACTCAGGTATAAGTTACCAATACATGTGTTTGTTTCTTGCTGACTCAGGTATAAGTTACCAATACATGTGTTTGACGACTTGCTGACTCAGGTATAAGTTACCAATACATGTGTTTGACGACTTGCTGACTCAGGTATAAGTTACCAATACATGTGTTTGTTTCTTGCTGACTCAGGTATAAGTTACCAATACATGTGTTTGTTTCTTGCTGACGCAGGTATAAGTTACCAATACATGTGTTTGTTTCTTGCTGACTCAGGTATAAGTTACCAATACATGTGTTTGACGACTTGCTGACTCAGGTATAAGTTACCAATACATGTGTTTGTTTCTTGCTGACTCAGGTATAAGTTACCAATACATGTGTTTGTTTCTTGCTGACGCAGGTATAAGTTACCAATACATGTGTTTGTTTCTTGCTGACTCAGGTATAAGTTACCAATACATGTGTTTGTTTCTTGCTGACTCAGGTATAAGTTACCAATACATGTGTTTGTTTCTTGCTGACTCAGGTATAAGTTACCAATACATGTGTTTGTTTCTTGCTGACTCAGGTATAAGTTACCAATACATGTGTTTGTTTCTTGCTGACTCAGGTATAAGTTACCAATACATGTGTTTGTTTCTTGCTGACTCAGGTATAAGTTACCAATACATGTGTTTGTTTCTTGCTGACTCAGGTATAAGTTACCAATACATGTGTTTGTTTCTTGCTGACTCAGGTATAAGTTACCAATACATGTTTGTTTCTTGCTGACTCAGGTATAAGTTACCAATACATGTGTTTGACGACTTGCTGACTCAGGTATAAGTTACCAATACATGTGTTTGTTTCTTGCTGACTCAGGTATAAGTTACCAATACATGTGTTTGTTTCTTGCTGACTCAGGTATAAGTTACCAATACATGTGTTTGTTTCTTGCTGACTCAGGTATAAGTTACCAATACATGTGTTTGCGACTTGCTGACTCAGGTATAAGTTACCAATACATGTGTTTGACGACTTGCTGACTCAGGTATAAGTTACCAATACATGTGTTTGACGACTTGCTGACTCAGGTATAAGTTACCAATACATGTGTTTGTTTCTTGCTGACTCAGGTATAAGTTACCAATACATGTGTTTGACGACTTGCTGACGCAGGTATAAGTTACCAATACATGTGTTTGTTTCTTGCTGACTCAGGTATAAGTTACCAATACATGTGTTTGACGACTTGCTGACTCAGGTATAAGTTACCAATACATGTGTTTGTTTCTTGCTGACTCAGGTATAAGTTACCAATACATGTGTTTGTTTCTTGCTGACTCAGGTATAAGTTACCAATACATGTGTTTGTTTCTTGCTGACTCAGGTATAAGTTACCAATACATGTGTTTGTTTCTTGCTGACTCAGGTATAAGTTACCAATACATGTGTTTGACGACTTGCTGACTCAGGTATAAGTTACCAATACATGTGTTTGTTTCTTGCTGACTCAGGTATAAGTTACCAATACATGTGTTTGTTTCTTGCTGACTCAGGTATAAGTTACCAATACATGTGTTTGACGACTTGCTGACTCAGGTATAAGTTACCAATACATGTGTTTGTTTCTTGCTGACTCAGGTATAAGTTACCAATACATGTGTTTGACGACTTGCTGACTCAGGTATAAGTTACCAATACATGTGTTTGTTTCTTGCTGACGCAGGTATAAGTTACCAATACATGTGTTTGTTTCTTGCTGACTCAGGTATAAGTTACCAATACATGTGTTTGTTTCTTGCTGACTCAGGTATAAGTTACCAATACATGTGTTTGACGACTTGCTGACTCAGGTATAAGTTACCAATACATGTGTTTGACGACTTGCTGACTCAGGTATAAGTTACCAATACATGTGTTTGACGACTTGCTGACTCAGGTATAAGTTACCAATACATGTGTTTGCTGACTCAGGTATAAGTTACCAATACATGTGTTTGTTTCTTGCTGACTCAGGTATAAGTTACCAATACATGTGTTTGACGACTTGCTGACTCAGGTATAAGTTACCAATACATGTGTTTGTTTCTTGCTGACTCAGGTATAAGTTACCAATACATGTGTTTGTTTCTTGCTGACTCAGGTATAAGTTACCAATACATGTGTTTGACGACTTGCTGACTCAGGTATAAGTTACCAATACATGTGTTTGTTTCTTGCTGACTCAGGTATAAGTTACCAATACATGTGTTTGACGACTTGCTGACTCAGGTATAAGTTACCAATACATGTGTTTGACGACTTGCTGACTCAGGTATAAGTTACCAATACATGTGTTTGACGACTTGCTGACTCAGGTATAAGTTACCAATACATGTGTTTGTTTCTTGCTGACTCAGGTATAAGTTACCAATACATGTGTTTGACGACTTGCTGACTCAGGTATAAGTTACCAATACATGTGTTTGTTTCTTGCTGACTCAGGTATAAGTTACCAATACATGTGTTTGACGACTTGCTGACTCAGGTATAAGTTACCAATACATGTGTTTGTTTCTTGCTGACTCAGGTATAAGTTACCAATACATGTGTTTGACGACTTGCTGACTCAGGTATAAGTTACCAATACATGTGTTTGTTTCTTGCTGACGCAGGTATAAGTTACCAATACATGTGTTTGTTTCTTGCTGACGCAGGTATAAGTTACCAATACATGTGTTTGACGACTTGCTGACTCAGGTATAAGTTACCAATACATGTGTTTGACGACTTGCTGACTCAGGTATAAGTTACCAATACATGTGTTTGTTTCTTGCTGACGCAGGTATAAGTTACCAATACATGTGTTTGACGACTTGCTGACTCAGGTATAAGTTACCAATACATGTGTTTGTTTCTTGCTGACGCAGGTATAAGTTACCAATACATGTGTTTGACGACTTGCTGACTCAGGTATAAGTTACCAATACATGTGTTTGTTTCTTGCTGACTCAGGTATAAGTTACCAATACATGTGTTTGACGACTTGCTGACTCAGGTATAAGTTACCAATACATGTGTTTGACGACTTGCTGACTCAGGTATAAGTTACCAATACATGTGTTTGACGACTTGCTGACTCAGGTATAAGTTACCAATACATGTGTTTGACGACTTGCTGACTCAGGTATAAGTTACCAATACATGTGTTTGTTTCTTGCTGACGCAGGTATAAGTTACCAATACATGTGTTTGTTTCTTGCTGACGCAGGTATAAGTTACCAATACATGTGTTTGTTTCTTGCTGACTCAGGTATAAGTTACCAATACATGTGTTTGACGACTTGCTGACTCAGGTATAAGTTACCAATACATGTGTTTGTTTCTTGCTGACTCAGGTATAAGTTACCAATACATGTGTTTGTTTCTTGCTGACTCAGGTATAAGTTACCAATACATGTGTTTGACGACTTGCTGACTCAGGTATAAGTTACCAATACATGTGTTTGTTTCTTGCTGACTCAGGTATAAGTTACCAATACATGTGTTTGTTTCTTGCTGACTCAGGTATAAGTTACCAATACATGTGTTTGTTTCTTGCTGACTCAGGTATAAGTTACCAATACATGTGTTTGTTTCTTGCTGACTCAGGTATAAGTTACCAATACATGTGTTTGACGACTTGCTGACTCAGGTATAAGTTACCAATACATGTGTTTGTTTCTTGCTGACTCAGGTATAAGTTACCAATACATGTGTTTGTTTCTTGCTGACTCAGGTATAAGTTACCAATACATGTGTTTGACGACTTGCTGACTCAGGTATAAGTTACCAATACATGTGTTTGTTTCTTGCTGACTCAGGTATAAGTTACCAATACATGTGTTTGACGACTTGCTGACTCAGGTATAAGTTACCAATACATGTGTTTGACGACTTGCTGACTCAGGTATAAGTTACCAATACATGTGTTTTTGCTGACTCAGGTATAAGTTACCAATACATGTGTTTGTTTCTTGCTGACTCAGGTATAAGTTACCAATACATGTGTTTGACGACTTGCTGACTCAGGTATAAGTTACCAATACATGTGTTTGTTTCTTGCTGACTCAGGTATAAGTTACCAATACATGTGTTTGTTTCTTGCTGACTCAGGTATAAGTTACCAATACATGTGTTTGACGACTTGCTGACTCAGGTATAAGTTACCAATACATGTGTTTGTTTCTTGCTGACTCAGGTATAAGTTACCAATACATGTGTTTGACGACTTGCTGACTCAGGTATAAGTTACCAATACATGTGTTTGACGACTTGCTGACTCAGGTATAAGTTACCAATACATGTGTTTGACGACTTGCTGACTCAGGTATAAGTTACCAATACATGTGTTTGTTTCTTGCTGACTCAGGTATAAGTTACCAATACATGTGTTTGACGACTTGCTGACTCAGGTATAAGTTACCAATACATGTGTTTGTTTCTTGCTGACTCAGGTATAAGTTACCAATACATGTGTTTGACGACTTGCTGACTCAGGTATAAGTTACCAATACATGTGTTTGTTTCTTGCTGACTCGGGTATAAGTTACCAATACATGTGTTTGACGACTTGCTGACTCAGGTATAAGTTACCAATACATGTGTTTGTTTCTTGCTGACTCAGGTATAAGTTACCAATACATGTGTTTGTTTCTTGCTGACTCAGGTATAAGTTACCAATACATGTGTTTGACGACTTGCTGACTCAGGTATAAGTTACCAATACATGTGTTTGACGACTTGCTGACTCAGGTATAAGTTACCAATACATGTGTTTGTTTCTTGCTGACTCAGGTATAAGTTACCAATACATGTGTTTGACGACTTGCTGACTCAGGTATAAGTTACCAATACATGTGTTTGTTTCTTGCTGACTCAGGTATAAGTTACCAATACATGTGTTTGACGACTTGCTGACTCAGGTATAAGTTACCAATACATGTGTTTGTTTCTTGCTGACTCAGGTATAAGTTACCAATACATGTGTTTGACGACTTGCTGACTCAGGTATAAGTTACCAATACATGTGTTTGACGACTTGCTGACTCAGGTATAAGTTACCAATACATGTGTTTGACGACTTGCTGACTCAGGTATAAGTTACCAATACATGTGTTTGACGACTTGCTGACTCAGGTATAAGTTACCAATACATGTGTTTGTTTCTTGCTGACTCAGGTATAAGTTACCAATACATGTGTTTGTTTCTTGCTGACTCAGGTATAAGTTACCAATACATGTGTTTGTTTCTTGCTGACTCAGGTATAAGTTACCAATACATGTGTTTGACGACTTGCTGACTCAGGTATAAGTTACCAATACATGTGTTTGTTTCTTGCTGACTCAGGTATAAGTTACCAATACATGTGTTTGTTTCTTGCTGACTCAGGTATAAGTTACCAATACATGTGTTTGACGACTTGCTGACTCAGGTATAAGTTACCAATACATGTGTTTGTTTCTTGCTGACTCAGGTATAAGTTACCAATACATGTGTTTGTTTCTTGCTGACTCAGGTATAAGTTACCAATACATGTGTTTGTTTCTTGCTGACTCAGGTATAAGTTACCAATACATGTGTTTGACGACTTGCTGACTCAGGTATAAGTTACCAATACATGTGTTTGTTTCTTGCTGACTCAGGTATAAGTTACCAATACATGTGTTTGTTTCTTGCTGACTCAGGTATAAGTTACCAATACATGTGTTTGACGACTTGCTGACTCAGGTATAAGTTACCAATACATGTGTTTGACGACTTGCTGACTCAGGTATAAGTTACCAATACATGTGTTTGTTTCTTGCTGACGCAGGTATAAGTTACCAATACATGTGTTTGTTTCTTGCTGACGCAGGTATAAGTTACCAATACATGTGTTTGTTTCTTGCTGACGCAGGTATAAGTTACCAATACATGTGTTTGACGACTTGCTGACTCAGGTATAAGTTACCAATACATGTGTTTGTTTCTTGCTGACTCAGGTATAAGTTACCAATACATGTGTTTGGCGACTTGCTGACAGGTATAAGTTACCAATACATGTGTTTGACGACTTGCTGACTCAGGTATAAGTTACCAATACATGTGTTTGCTGACTCAGGTATAAGTTACCAATACATGTGTTTGTTTCTTGCTGACTCAGGTATAAGTTACCAATACATGTGTTTGTTTCTTGCTGACTCAGGTATAAGTTACCAATACATGTGTTTGTTTCTTGCTGACTCAGGTATAAGTTACCAATACATGTGTTTGGCGACTTGCTGACTCAGGTATAAGTTACCAATACATGTGTTTGGCGACTTGCTGACTCAGGTATAAGTTACCAATACATGTGTTTGACGACTTGCTGACTCAGGTATAAGTTACCAATACATGTGTTTGGCGACTTGCTGACTCAGGTATAAGTTACCAATACATGTGTTTGTTTCTTGCTGACTCAGGTATAAGTTACCAATACATGTGTTTGACGACTTGCTGACTCAGGTATAAGTTACCAATACATGTGTTTGCTGACTCAGGTATAAGTTACCAATACATGTGTTTGTTTCTTGCTGACTCAGGTATAAGTTACCAATACATGTGTTTGTTTCTTGCTGACTCAGGTATAAGTTACCAATACATGTGTTTGTTTCTTGCTGACTCAGGTATAAGTTACCAATACATGTGTTTGACGACTTGCTGACTCAGGTATAAGTTACCAATACATGTGTTTGTTTCTTGCTGACTCAGGTATAAGTTACCAATACATGTGTTTGTTTCTTGCTGACTCAGGTATAAGTTACCAATACATGTGTTTGTTTCTTGCTGACTCAGGTATAAGTTACCAATACATGTGTTTGTTTCTTGCTGACTCAGGTATAAGTTACCAATACATGTGTTTGTTTCTTGCTGACTCAGGTATAAGTTACCAATACATGTGTTTGTTTCTTGCTGACTCAGGTATAAGTTACCAATACATGTGTTTGTTTCTTGCTGACTCAGGTATAAGTTACCAATACATGTGTTTGTTTCTTGCTGACTCAGGTATAAGTTACCAATACATGTGTTTGACGACTTGCTGACTCAGGTATAAGTTACCAATACATGTGTTTGTTTCTTGCTGACTCAGGTATAAGTTACCAATACATGTGTTTGTTTCTTGCTGACGCAGGTATAAGTTACCAATACATGTGTTTGTTTCTTGCTGACGCAGGTATAAGTTACCAATACATGTGTTTGTTTCTTGCTGACGCAGGTATAAGTTACCAATACATGTGTTTGTTACTTGCTGACGCAGGTATAAGTTACCAATACATGTGTTTGACGACTTGCTGACTCAGGTATAAGTTACCAATACATGTGTTTGTTTCTTGCTGACTCAGGTATAAGTTACCAATACATGTGTTTGGCGACTTGCTGACTCAGGTATAAGTTACCAATACATGTGTTTGACGACTTGCTGACTCAGGTATAAGTTACCAATACATGTGTTTGACGACTTGCTGACTCAGGTATAAGTTACCAATACATGTGTTTGTTTCTTGCTGACTCAGGTATAAGTTACCAATACATGTGTTTGTTTCTTGCTGACTCAGGTATAAGTTACCAATACATGTGTTTGTTTCTTGCTGACTCAGGTATAAGTTACCAATACATGTGTTTGTTTCTTGCTGACTCAGGTATAAGTTACCAATACATGTGTTTGACGACTTGCTGACTCAGGTATAAGTTACCAATACATGTGTTTGTTTCTTGCTGACTCAGGTATAAGTTACCAATACATGTGTTTGTTTCTTGCTGACGCAGGTATAAGTTACCAATACATGTGTTTGTTTCTTGCTGACTCAGGTATAAGTTACCAATACATGTGTTTGGCGACTTGCTGACTCAGGTATAAGTTACCAATACATGTGTTTGACGACTTGCTGACTCAGGTATAAGTTACCAATACATGTGTTTGACGACTTGCTGACTCAGGTATAAGTTACCAATACATGTGTTTGTTTCTTGCTGACTCAGGTATAAGTTACCAATACATGTGTTTGACGACTTGCTGACGCAGGTATAAGTTACCAATACATGTGTTTGTTTCTTGCTGACTCAGGTATAAGTTACCAATACATGTGTTTGACGACTTGCTGACTCAGGTATAAGTTACCAATACATGTGTTTGTTTCTTGCTGACTCAGGTATAAGTTACCAATACATGTGTTTGTTTCTTGCTGACTCAGGTATAAGTTACCAATACATGTGTTTGTTTCTTGCTGACGCAGGTATAAGTTACCAATACATGTGTTTGTTTCTTGCTGACTCAGGTATAAGTTACCAATACATGTGTTTGACGACTTGCTGACGCAGGTATAAGTTACCAATACATGTGTTTGTTTCTTGCTGACTCAGGTATAAGTTACCAATACATGTGTTTGACGACTTGCTGACGCAGGTATAAGTTACCAATACATGTGTTTGTTTCTTGCTGACGCAGGTATAAGTTACCAATACATGTGTTTGTTTCTTGCTGACTCAGGTATAAGTTACCAATACATGTGTTTGACGACTTGCTGACTCAGGTATAAGTTACCAATACATGTGTTTGACGACTTGCTGACTCAGGTATAAGTTACCAATACATGTGTTTGACGACTTGCTGACTCGGTATAAGTTACCAATACATGTGTTTGCTGACTCAGGTATAAGTTACCAATACATGTGTTTGTTTCTTGCTGACTCAGGTATAAGTTACCAATACATGTGTTTGACGACTTGCTGACTCAGGTATAAGTTACCAATACATGTGTTTGTTTCTTGCTGACTCAGGTATAAGTTACCAATACATGTGTTTGTTTCTTGCTGACTCAGGTATAAGTTACCAATACATGTGTTTGACGACTTGCTGACTCAGGTATAAGTTACCAATACATGTGTTTGTTTCTTGCTGACTCAGGTATAAGTTACCAATACATGTGTTTGACGACTTGCTGACTCAGGTATAAGTTACCAATACATGTGTTTGACGACTTGCTGACTCAGGTATAAGTTACCAATACATGTGTTTGACGACTTGCTGACTCAGGTATAAGTTACCAATACATGTGTTTGTTTCTTGCTGACTCGGGTATAAGTTACCAATACATGTGTTTGACGACTTGCTGACTCAGGTATAAGTTACCAATACATGTGTTTGTTTCTTGCTGACTCAGGTATAAGTTACCAATACATGTGTTTGACGACTTGCTGACTCAGGTATAAGTTACCAATACATGTGTTTGACGACTTGCTGACAGGTATAAGTTACCAATACATGTGTTTGACGACTTGCTGACTCAGGTATAAGTTACCAATACATGTGTTTGACGACTTGCTGACGCAGGTATAAGTTACCAATACATGTGTTTGACGACTTGCTGACTCAGGTATAAGTTACCAATACATGTGTTTGTTTCTTGCTGACTCAGGTATAAGTTACCAATACATGTGTTTGTTTCTTGCTGACTCAGGTATAAGTTACCAATACATGTGTTTGTTTCTTGCTGACGCAGGTATAAGTTACCAATACATGTGTTTGTTTCTTGCTGACTCAGGTATAAGTTACCAATACATGTGTTTGTTTCTTGCTGACGCAGGTATAAGTTACCAATACATGTGTTTGACGACTTGCTGACGCAGGTATAAGTTACCAATACATGTGTTTGACGACTTGCTGACTCAGGTATAAGTTACCAATACATGTGTTTGTTTCTTGCTGACGCAGGTATAAGTTACCAATACATGTGTTTGTTTCTTGCTGACGCAGGTATAAGTTACCAATACATGTGTTTGTTACTTGCTGACTCAGGTATAAGTTACCAATACATGTGTTTGACGACTTGCTGACTCAGGTATAAGTTACCAATACATGTGTTTGTTTCTTGCTGACTCAGGTATAAGTTACCAATACATGTGTTTGCGACTTGCTGACAGGTATAAGTTACCAATACATGTGTTTGACGACTTGCTGACTCAGGTATAAGTTACCAATACATGTGTTTGCTGACTCAGGTATAAGTTACCAATACATGTGTTTGTTTCTTGCTGACTCAGGTATAAGTTACCAATACATGTGTTTGTTTCTTGCTGACTCAGGTATAAGTTACCAATACATGTGTTTGTTTCTTGCTGACTCAGGTATAAGTTACCAATACATGTGTTTGGCGACTTGCTGACTCAGGTATAAGTTACCAATACATGTGTTTGGCGACTTGCTGACTCAGGTATAAGTTACCAATACATGTGTTTGACGACTTGCTGACTCAGGTATAAGTTACCAATACATGTGTTTGGCGACTTGCTGACTCAGGTATAAGTTACCAATACATGTGTTTGGCGACTTGCTGACTCAGGTATAAGTTACCAATACATGTGTTTGACGACTTGCTGACTCAGGTATAAGTTACCAATACATGTGTTTGTTTCTTGCTGACTCAGGTATAAGTTACCAATACATGTGTTTGTTTCTTGCTGACTCAGGTATAAGTTACCAATACATGTGTTTGTTTCTTGCTGACTCAGGTATAAGTTACCAATACATGTGTTTGACGACTTGCTGACTCAGGTATAAGTTACCAATACATGTGTTTGTTTCTTGCTGACTCAGGTATAAGTTACCAATACATGTGTTTGTTTCTTGCTGACTCAGGTATAAGTTACCAATACATGTGTTTGTTTCTTGCTGACTCAGGTATAAGTTACCAATACATGTGTTTGTTTCTTGCTGACTCAGGTATAAGTTACCAATACATGTGTTTGTTTCTTGCTGACTCAGGTATAAGTTACCAATACATGTGTTTGTTTCTTGCTGACTCAGGTATAAGTTACCAATACATGTGTTTGTTTCTTGCTGACTCAGGTATAAGTTACCAATACATGTGTTTGACGACTTGCTGACTCAGGTATAAGTTACCAATACATGTGTTTGACGACTTGCTGACTCAGGTATAAGTTACCAATACATGTGTTTGTTTCTTGCTGACTCAGGTATAAGTTACCAATACATGTGTTTGTTTCTTGCTGACTCAGGTATAAGTTACCAATACATGTGTTTGTTTCTTGCTGACTCAGGTATAAGTTACCAATACATGTGTTTGTTTCTTGCTGACTCAGGTATAAGTTACCAATACATGTGTTTGACGACTTGCTGACTCAGGTATAAGTTACCAATACATGTGTTTGACGACTTGCTGACTCAGGTATAAGTTACCAATACATGTGTTTGTTTCTTGCTGACTCAGGTATAAGTTACCAATACATGTGTTTGCGACTTGCTGACTCAGGTATAAGTTACCAATACATGTGTTTGACGACTTGCTGACTCAGGTATAAGTTACCAATACATGTGTTTGACGACTTGCTGACTCAGGTATAAGTTACCAATACATGTGTTTGTTTCTTGCTGACTCAGGTATAAGTTACCAATACATGTGTTTGTTTCTTGCTGACTCAGGTATAAGTTACCAATACATGTGTTTGTTTCTTGCTGACTCAGGTATAAGTTACCAATACATGTGTTTGTTTCTTGCTGACTCAGGTATAAGTTACCAATACATGTGTTTGACGACTTGCTGACTCAGGTATAAGTTACCAATACATGTGTTTGCTGACTCAGGTATAAGTTACCAATACATGTGTTTGTTTCTTGCTGACTCAGGTATAAGTTACCAATACATGTGTTTGTTTCTTGCTGACTCAGGTATAAGTTACCAATACATGTGTTTGTTTCTTGCTGACTCAGGTATAAGTTACCAATACATGTGTTTGTTTCTTGCTGACTCAGGTATAAGTTACCAATACATGTGTTTGACGACTTGCTGACTCAGGTATAAGTTACCAATACATGTGTTTGACGACTTGCTGACTCAGGTATAAGTTACCAATACATGTGTTTGCGACTTGCTGACTCAGGTATAAGTTACCAATACATGTGTTTGGCGACTTGCTGACTCAGGTATAAGTTACCAATACATGTGTTTGACGACTTGCTGACTCAGGTATAAGTTACCAATACATGTGTTTGTTTCTTGCTGACTCAGGTATAAGTTACCAATACATGTGTTTGTTTCTTGCTGACTCAGGTATAAGTTACCAATACATGTGTTTGTTTCTTGCTGACTCAGGTATAAGTTACCAATACATGTGTTTGACGACTTGCTGACTCAGGTATAAGTTACCAATACATGTGTTTGTTTCTTGCTGACTCAGGTATAAGTTACCAATACATGTGTTTGTTTCTTGCTGACTCAGGTATAAGTTACCAATACATGTGTTTGTTTCTTGCTGACTCAGGTATAAGTTACCAATACATGTGTTTGTTTCTTGCTGACTCAGGTATAAGTTACCAATACATGTGTTTGTTTCTTGCTGACTCAGGTATAAGTTACCAATACATGTGTTTGTTTCTTGCTGACTCAGGTATAAGTTACCAATACATGTGTTTGTTTCTTGCTGACTCAGGTATAAGTTACCAATACATGTGTTTGACGACTTGCTGACTCAGGTATAAGTTACCAATACATGTGTTTGACGACTTGCTGACTCAGGTATAAGTTACCAATACATGTGTTTGTTTCTTGCTGACTCAGGTATAAGTTACCAATACATGTGTTTGTTTCTTGCTGACTCAGGTATAAGTTACCAATACATGTGTTTGTTTCTTGCTGACTCAGGTATAAGTTACCAATACATGTGTTTGTTTCTTGCTGACTCAGGTATAAGTTACCAATACATGTGTTTGACGACTTGCTGACTCAGGTATAAGTTACCAATACATGTGTTTGACGACTTGCTGACTCAGGTATAAGTTACCAATACATGTGTTTGTTTCTTGCTGACTCAGGTATAAGTTACCAATACATGTGTTTGGCGACTTGCTGACTCAGGTATAAGTTACCAATACATGTGTTTGACGACTTGCTGACTCAGGTATAAGTTACCAATACATGTGTTTGACGACTTGCTGACTCAGGTATAAGTTACCAATACATGTGTTTGTTTCTTGCTGACTCAGGTATAAGTTACCAATACATGTGTTTGTTTCTTGCTGACTCAGGTATAAGTTACCAATACATGTGTTTGTTTCTTGCTGACTCAGGTATAAGTTACCAATACATGTGTTTGTTTCTTGCTGACTCAGGTATAAGTTACCAATACATGTGTTTGACGACTTGCTGACTCAGGTATAAGTTACCAATACATGTGTTTGCTGACTCAGGTATAAGTTACCAATACATGTGTTTGTTTCTTGCTGACTCAGGTATAAGTTACCAATACATGTGTTTGTTTCTTGCTGACTCAGGTATAAGTTACCAATACATGTGTTTGTTTCTTGCTGACTCAGGTATAAGTTACCAATACATGTGTTTGTTTCTTGCTGACTCAGGTATAAGTTACCAATACATGTGTTTGACGACTTGCTGACTCAGGTATAAGTTACCAATACATGTGTTTGTTTCTTGCTGACTCAGGTATAAGTTACCAATACATGTGTTTGACGACTTGCTGACTCAGGTATAAGTTACCAATACATGTGTTTGACGACTTGCTGACTCAGGTATAAGTTACCAATACATGTGTTTGACGACTTGCTGACTCAGGTATAAGTTACCAATACATGTGTTTGTTTCTTGCTGACTCAGGTATAAGTTACCAATACATGTGTTTGACGACTTGCTGACTCAGGTATAAGTTACCAATACATGTGTTTGTTTCTTGCTGACTCAGGTATAAGTTACCAATACATGTGTTTGACGACTTGCTGACTCAGGTATAAGTTACCAATACATGTGTTTGTTTCTTGCTGACTCAGGTATAAGTTACCAATACATGTGTTTGACGACTTGCTGACTCAGGTATAAGTTACCAATACATGTGTTTGTTTCTTGCTGACTCAGGTATAAGTTACCAATACATGTGTTTGTTTCTTGCTGACTCAGGTATAAGTTACCAATACATGTGTTTGACGACTTGCTGACTCAGGTATAAGTTACCAATACATGTGTTTGTTTCTTGCTGACTCAGGTATAAGTTACCAATACATGTGTTTGTTTCTTGCTGACTCAGGTATAAGTTACCAATACATGTGTTTGTTTCTTGCTGACTCAGGTATAAGTTACCAATACATGTGTTTGTTTCTTGCTGACTCAGGTATAAGTTACCAATACATGTGTTTGTTTCTTGCTGACTCAGGTATAAGTTACCAATACATGTGTTTGACGACTTGCTGACTCAGGTATAAGTTACCAATACATGTGTTTGACGACTTGCTGACTCAGGTATAAGTTACCAATACATGTGTTTGTTTCTTGCTGACTCAGGTATAAGTTACCAATACATGTGTTTGTTTCTTGCTGACTCAGGTATAAGTTACCAATACATGTGTTTGTTTCTTGCTGACTCAGGTATAAGTTACCAATACATGTGTTTGTTTCTTGCTGACTCAGGTATAAGTTACCAATACATGTGTTTGACGACTTGCTGACTCAGGTATAAGTTACCAATACATGTGTTTGACGACTTGCTGACTCAGGTATAAGTTACCAATACATGTGTTTGACGACTTGCTGACTCAGGTATAAGTTACCAATACATGTGTTTGTTTCTTGCTGACTCAGGTATAAGTTACCAATACATGTGTTTGTTTCTTGCTGACTCAGGTATAAGTTACCAATACATGTGTTTGTTTCTTGCTGACTCAGGTATAAGTTACCAATACATGTGTTTGTTTCTTGCTGACTCAGGTATAAGTTACCAATACATGTGTTTGTTTCTTGCTGACTCAGGTATAAGTTACCAATACATGTGTTTGACGACTTGCTGACTCAGGTATAAGTTACCAATACATGTGTTTGACGACTTGCTGACTCAGGTATAAGTTACCAATACATGTGTTTGTTTCTTGCTGACTCAGGTATAAGTTACCAATACATGTGTTTGTTTCTTGCTGACTCAGGTATAAGTTACCAATACATGTGTTTGTTTCTTGCTGACGCAGGTATAAGTTACCAATACATGTGTTTGACGACTTGCTGACTCAGGTATAAGTTACCAATACATGTGTTTGTTTCTTGCTGACTCAGGTATAAGTTACCAATACATGTGTTTGACGACTTGCTGACAGGTATAAGTTACCAATACATGTGTTTGACGACTTGCTGACTCAGGTATAAGTTACCAATACATGTGTTTTTGCTGACTCAGGTATAAGTTACCAATACATGTGTTTGTTTCTTGCTGACTCAGGTATAAGTTACCAATACATGTGTTTGACGACTTGCTGACTCAGGTATAAGTTACCAATACATGTGTTTGTTTCTTGCTGACTCAGGTATAAGTTACCAATACATGTGTTTGTTTCTTGCTGACTCAGGTATAAGTTACCAATACATGTGTTTGTTTCTTGCTGACTCAGGTATAAGTTACCAATACATGTGTTTGTTTCTTGCTGACTCAGGTATAAGTTACCAATACATGTGTTTGACGACTTGCTGACTCAGGTATAAGTTACCAATACATGTGTTTGCTGACTCAGGTATAAGTTACCAATACATGTGTTTGTTTCTTGCTGACTCAGGTATAAGTTACCAATACATGTGTTTGACGACTTGCTGACTCAGGTATAAGTTACCAATACATGTGTTTGTTTCTTGCTGACTCAGGTATAAGTTACCAATACATGTGTTTGTTTCTTGCTGACTCAGGTATAAGTTACCAATACATGTGTTTTTCGACTTGCTGACTCAGGTATAAGTTACCAATACATGTGTTTGTTTCTTGCTGACTCAGGTATAAGTTACCAATACATGTGTTTGACGACTTGCTGACTCAGGTATAAGTTACCAATACATGTGTTTGACGACTTGCTGACTCAGGTATAAGTTACCAATACATGTGTTTGACGACTTGCTGACTCAGGTATAAGTTACCAATACATGTGTTTGTTTCTTGCTGACTCAGGTATAAGTTACCAATACATGTGTTTGTTTCTTGCTGACTCAGGTATAAGTTACCAATACATGTGTTTGTTTCTTGCTGACTCAGGTATAAGTTACCAATACATGTGTTTGTTTCTTGCTGACTCAGGTATAAGTTACCAATACATGTGTTTGTTTCTTGCTGACTCAGGTATAAGTTACCAATACATGTGTTTGTTTCTTGCTGACTCAGGTATAAGTTACCAATACATGTGTTTGACGACTTGCTGACTCAGGTATAAGTTACCAATACATGTGTTTGACGACTTGCTGACTCAGGTATAAGTTACCAATACATGTGTTTGTTTCTTGCTGACGCAGGTATAAGTTACCAATACATGTGTTTGTTTCTTGCTGACTCAGGTATAAGTTACCAATACATGTGTTTGTTTCTTGCTGACTCAGGTATAAGTTACCAATACATGTGTTTGTTTCTTGCTGACTCAGGTATAAGTTACCAATACATGTGTTTGTTTCTTGCTGACTCAGGTATAAGTTACCAATACATGTGTTTGACGACTTGCTGACTCAGGTATAAGTTACCAATACATGTGTTTGTTTCTTGCTGACTCAGGTATAAGTTACCAATACATGTGTTTGTTTCTTGCTGACTCAGGTATAAGTTACCAATACATGTGTTTGACGACTTGCTGACTCAGGTATAAGTTACCAATACATGTGTTTGACGACTTGCTGACTCAGGTATAAGTTACCAATACATGTGTTTGTTTCTTGCTGACTCAGGTATAAGTTACCAATACATGTGTTTGTTTCTTGCTGACTCAGGTATAAGTTACCAATACATGTGTTTGTTTCTTGCTGACTCAGGTATAAGTTACCAATACATGTGTTTGTTTCTTGCTGACTCAGGTATAAGTTACCAATACATGTGTTTGACGACTTGCTGACTCAGGTATAAGTTACCAATACATGTGTTTGCTGACTCAGGTATAAGTTACCAATACATGTGTTTGTTTCTTGCTGACTCAGGTATAAGTTACCAATACATGTGTTTGACGACTTGCTGACTCAGGTATAAGTTACCAATACATGTGTTTGTTTCTTGCTGACTCAGGTATAAGTTACCAATACATGTGTTTGTTTCTTGCTGACTCAGGTATAAGTTACCAATACATGTGTTTGACGACTTGCTGACTCAGGTATAAGTTACCAATACATGTGTTTGTTTCTTGCTGACTCAGGTATAAGTTACCAATACATGTGTTTGACGACTTGCTGACTCAGGTATAAGTTACCAATACATGTGTTTGACGACTTGCTGACTCAGGTATAAGTTACCAATACATGTGTTTGACGACTTGCTGACTCAGGTATAAGTTACCAATACATGTGTTTGTTTCTTGCTGACTCAGGTATAAGTTACCAATACATGTGTTTGACGACTTGCTGACTCAGGTATAAGTTACCAATACATGTGTTTGTTTCTTGCTGACTCAGGTATAAGTTACCAATACATGTGTTTGACGACTTGCTGACTCAGGTATAAGTTACCAATACATGTGTTTGTTTCTTGCTGACTCAGGTATAAGTTACCAATACATGTGTTTGACGACTTGCTGACTCAGGTATAAGTTACCAATACATGTGTTTGTTTCTTGCTGACGCAGGTATAAGTTACCAATACATGTGTTTGTTTCTTGCTGACGCAGGTATAAGTTACCAATACATGTGTTTGACGACTTGCTGACTCAGGTATAAGTTACCAATACATGTGTTTGACGACTTGCTGACTCAGGTATAAGTTACCAATACATGTGTTTGTTTCTTGCTGACTCAGGTATAAGTTACCAATACATGTGTTTGACGACTTGCTGACTCAGGTATAAGTTACCAATACATGTGTTTGTTTCTTGCTGACTCAGGTATAAGTTACCAATACATGTGTTTGACGACTTGCTGACTCAGGTATAAGTTACCAATACATGTGTTTGTTTCTTGCTGACTCAGGTATAAGTTACCAATACATGTGTTTGACGACTTGCTGACTCAGGTATAAGTTACCAATACATGTGTTTGTTTCTTGCTGACTCAGGTATAAGTTACCAATACATGTGTTTGTTTCTTGCTGACTCAGGTATAAGTTACCAATACATGTGTTTGTTTCTTGCTGACTCAGGTATAAGTTACCAATACATGTGTTTGTTTCTTGCTGACTCAGGTATAAGTTACCAATACATGTGTTTGTTTCTTGCTGACTCAGGTATAAGTTACCAATACATGTGTTTGACGACTTGCTGACTCAGGTATAAGTTACCAATACATGTGTTTGTTTCTTGCTGACTCAGGTATAAGTTACCAATACATGTGTTTGTTTCTTGCTGACTCAGGTATAAGTTACCAATACATGTGTTTGTTTCTTGCTGACTCAGGTATAAGTTACCAATACATGTGTTTGACGACTTGCTGACTCAGGTATAAGTTACCAATACATGTGTTTGTTTCTTGCTGACTCAGGTATAAGTTACCAATACATGTGTTTGCGACTTGCTGACTCAGGTATAAGTTACCAATACATGTGTTTGACGACTTGCTGACTCAGGTATAAGTTACCAATACATGTGTTTGACGACTTGCTGACTCAGGTATAAGTTACCAATACATGTGTTTGTTTCTTGCTGACTCAGGTATAAGTTACCAATACATGTGTTTGTTTCTTGCTGACTCAGGTATAAGTTACCAATACATGTGTTTGTTTCTTGCTGACTCAGGTATAAGTTACCAATACATGTGTTTGTTTCTTGCTGACTCAGGTATAAGTTACCAATACATGTGTTTGACGACTTGCTGACTCAGGTATAAGTTACCAATACATGTGTTTGTTTCTTGCTGACTCAGGTATAAGTTACCAATACATGTGTTTGTTTCTTGCTGACTCAGGTATAAGTTACCAATACATGTGTTTGTTTCTTGCTGACTCAGGTATAAGTTACCAATACATGTGTTTGACGACTTGCTGACTCAGGTATAAGTTACCAATACATGTGTTTGTTTCTTGCTGACTCAGGTATAAGTTACCAATACATGTGTTTGACGACTTGCTGACTCAGGTATAAGTTACCAATACATGTGTTTGACGTCTTGCTGACTCAGGTATAAGTTACCAATACATGTGTTTGTTTCTTGCTGACGCAGGTATAAGTTACCAATACATGTGTTTGTTTCTTGCTGACGCAGGTATAAGTTACCAATACATGTGTTTGTTTCTTGCTGACTCAGGTATAAGTTACCAATACATGTGTTTGACGACTTGCTGACTCAGGTATAAGTTACCAATACATGTGTTTGTTTCTTGCTGACGCAGGTATAAGTTACCAATACATGTGTTTGTTTCTTGCTGACTCAGGTATAAGTTACCAATACATGTGTTTGACGACTTGCTGACTCAGGTATAAGTTACCAATACATGTGTTTGACGACTTGCTGACTCAGGTATAAGTTACCAATACATGTGTTTGTTTCTTGCTGACTCAGGTATAAGTTACCAATACATGTGTTTGACGACTTGCTGACTCAGGTATAAGTTACCAATACATGTGTTTGTTTCTTGCTGACTCAGGTATAAGTTACCAATACATGTGTTTGTTTCTTGCTGACTCAGGTATAAGTTACCAATACATGTGTTTGACGACTTGCTGACTCAGGTATAAGTTACCAATACATGTGTTTGTTTCTTGCTGACTCAGGTATAAGTTACCAATACATGTGTTTGTTTCTTGCTGACTCAGGTATAAGTTACCAATACATGTGTTTGTTTCTTGCTGACTCAGGTATAAGTTACCAATACATGTGTTTGACGACTTGCTGACTCAGGTATAAGTTACCAATACATGTGTTTGGCGACTTGCTGACTCAGGTATAAGTTACCAATACATGTGTTTGTTTCTTGCTGACTCAGGTATAAGTTACCAATACATGTGTTTGCGACTTGCTGACTCAGGTATAAGTTACCAATACATGTGTTTGCGACTTGCTGACTCAGGTATAAGTTACCAATACATGTGTTTGTTTCTTGCTGACTCAGGTATAAGTTACCAATACATGTGTTTGACGACTTGCTGACTCAGGTATAAGTTACCAATACATGTGTTTGTTTCTTGCTGACTCAGGTATAAGTTACCAATACATGTGTTTGTTTCTTGCTGACTCAGGTATAAGTTACCAATACATGTGTTTGTTTCTTGCTGACTCAGGTATAAGTTACCAATACATGTGTTTGTTTCTTGCTGACTCAGGTATAAGTTACCAATACATGTGTTTGCGACTTGCTGACTCAGGTATAAGTTACCAATACATGTGTTTGTTTCTTGCTGACTCAGGTATAAGTTACCAATACATGTGTTTGACGACTTGCTGACAGGTATAAGTTACCAATACATGTGTTTGACGACTTGCTGACTCAGGTATAAGTTACCAATACATGTGTTTGACGACTTGCTGACTCAGGTATAAGTTACCAATACATGTGTTTGACGACTTGCTGACTCAGGTATAAGTTACCAATACATGTGTTTGTTTCTTGCTGACTCAGGTATAAGTTACCAATACATGTGTTTGTTTCTTGCTGACTCAGGTATAAGTTACCAATACATGTGTTTGTTTCTTGCTGACGCAGGTATAAGTTACCAATACATGTGTTTGTTTCTTGCTGACTCAGGTATAAGTTACCAATACATGTGTTTGTTTCTTGCTGACTCAGGTATAAGTTACCAATACATGTGTTTGACGACTTGCTGACTCAGGTATAAGTTACCAATACATGTGTTTGCTGACTCAGGTATAAGTTACCAATACATGTGTTTGTTTCTTGCTGACTCAGGTATAAGTTACCAATACATGTGTTTGACGACTTGCTGACTCAGGTATAAGTTACCAATACATGTGTTTGTTTCTTGCTGACTCAGGTATAAGTTACCAATACATGTGTTTGTTTCTTGCTGACTCAGGTATAAGTTACCAATACATGTGTTTTACGACTTGCTGACTCAGGTATAAGTTACCAATACATGTGTTTGTTTCTTGCTGACTCAGGTATAAGTTACCAATACATGTGTTTGACGACTTGCTGACTCAGGTATAAGTTACCAATACATGTGTTTGACGACTTGCTGACTCAGGTATAAGTTACCAATACATGTGTTTGACGACTTGCTGACTCAGGTATAAGTTACCAATACATGTGTTTGTTTCTTGCTGACTCAGGTATAAGTTACCAATACATGTGTTTGTTTCTTGCTGACTCAGGTATAAGTTACCAATACATGTGTTTGTTTCTTGCTGACTCAGGTATAAGTTACCAATACATGTGTTTGACGACTTGCTGACTCAGGTATAAGTTACCAATACATGTGTTTGTTTCTTGCTGACTCAGGTATAAGTTACCAATACATGTGTTTGACGACTTGCTGACTCAGGTATAAGTTACCAATACATGTGTTTGTTTCTTGCTGACGCAGGTATAAGTTACCAATACATGTGTTTGTTTCTTGCTGACTCAGGTATAAGTTACCAATACATGTGTTTGACGACTTGCTGACTCAGGTATAAGTTACCAATACATGTGTTTGACGACTTGCTGACTCAGGTATAAGTTACCAATACATGTGTTTGTTTCTTGCTGACGCAGGTATAAGTTACCAATACATGTGTTTGACGACTTGCTGACTCAGGTATAAGTTACCAATACATGTGTTTGTTTCTTGCTGACGCAGGTATAAGTTACCAATACATGTGTTTGACGACTTGCTGACTCAGGTATAAGTTACCAATACATGTGTTTGTTTCTTGCTGACTCAGGTATAAGTTACCAATACATGTGTTTGACGACTTGCTGACTCAGGTATAAGTTACCAATACATGTGTTTGTTTCTTGCTGACTCAGGTATAAGTTACCAATACATGTGTTTGTTTCTTGCTGACTCAGGTATAAGTTACCAATACATGTGTTTGTTTCTTGCTGACTCAGGTATAAGTTACCAATACATGTGTTTGTTTCTTGCTGACTCAGGTATAAGTTACCAATACATGTGTTTGTTTCTTGCTGACTCAGGTATAAGTTACCAATACATGTGTTTGACGACTTGCTGACTCAGGTATAAGTTACCAATACATGTGTTTGTTTCTTGCTGACTCAGGTATAAGTTACCAATACATGTGTTTGTTTCTTGCTGACTCAGGTATAAGTTACCAATACATGTGTTTGTTTCTTGCTGACTCAGGTATAAGTTACCAATACATGTGTTTGTTTCTTGCTGACTCAGGTATAAGTTACCAATACATGTGTTTGACGACTTGCTGACTCAGGTATAAGTTACCAATACATGTGTTTGTTTCTTGCTGACTCAGGTATAAGTTACCAATACATGTGTTTGACGACTTGCTGACTCAGGTATAAGTTACCAATACATGTGTTTGTTTCTTGCTGACTCAGGTATAAGTTACCAATACATGTGTTTGACGACTTGCTGACTCAGGTATAAGTTACCAATACATGTGTTTGTTTCTTGCTGACTCAGGTATAAGTTACCAATACATGTGTTTGTTTCTTGCTGACTCAGGTATAAGTTACCAATACATGTGTTTGTTTCTTGCTGACTCAGGTATAAGTTACCAATACATGTGTTTGTTTCTTGCTGACTCAGGTATAAGTTACCAATACATGTGTTTGTTTCTTGCTGACTCAGGTATAAGTTACCAATACATGTGTTTGACGACTTGCTGACTCAGGTATAAGTTACCAATACATGTGTTTGTTTCTTGCTGACTCAGGTATAAGTTACCAATACATGTGTTTGTTTCTTGCTGACTCAGGTATAAGTTACCAATACATGTGTTTGTTTCTTGCTGACGCAGGTATAAGTTACCAATACATGTGTTTGACGACTTGCTGACTCAGGTATAAGTTACCAATACATGTGTTTGTTTCTTGCTGACTCAGGTATAAGTTACCAATACATGTGTTTGGCGACTTGCTGACTCAGGTATAAGTTACCAATACATGTGTTTGACGACTTGCTGACTCAGGTATAAGTTACCAATACATGTGTTTGACGACTTGCTGACTCAGGTATAAGTTACCAATACATGTGTTTGTTTCTTGCTGACTCAGGTATAAGTTACCAATACATGTGTTTGTTTCTTGCTGACGCAGGTATAAGTTACCAATACATGTGTTTGTTTCTTGCTGACTCAGGTATAAGTTACCAATACATGTGTTTGTTTCTTGCTGACTCAGGTATAAGTTACCAATACATGTGTTTGACGACTTGCTGACTCAGGTATAAGTTACCAATACATGTGTTTGTTTCTTGCTGACTCAGGTATAAGTTACCAATACATGTGTTTGTTTCTTGCTGACGCAGGTATAAGTTACCAATACATGTGTTTGTTTCTTGCTGACTCAGGTATAAGTTACCAATACATGTGTTTGGCGACTTGCTGACTCAGGTATAAGTTACCAATACATGTGTTTGTTTCTTGCTGACTCAGGTATAAGTTACCAATACATGTGTTTGACGACTTGCTGACGCAGGTATAAGTTACCAATACATGTGTTTGACGTCTTGCTGACTCAGGTATAAGTTACCAATACATGTGTTTGTTTCTTGCTGACTCAGGTATAAGTTACCAATACATGTGTTTGTTTCTTGCTGACGCAGGTATAAGTTACCAATACATGTGTTTGTTTCTTGCTGACTCAGGTATAAGTTACCAATACATGTGTTTGACGACTTGCTGACTCAGGTATAAGTTACCAATACATGTGTTTGTTTCTTGCTGACTCAGGTATAAGTTACCAATACATGTGTTTGTTTCTTGCTGACTCAGGTATAAGTTACCAATACATGTGTTTGACGACTTGCTGACGCAGGTATAAGTTACCAATACATGTGTTTGACGACTTGCTGACTCAGGTATAAGTTACCAATACATGTGTTTGTTTCTTGCTGACTCAGGTATAAGTTACCAATACATGTGTTTGACGACTTGCTGACTCAGGTATAAGTTACCAATACATGTGTTTGTTTCTTGCTGACGCAGGTATAAGTTACCAATACATGTGTTTGTTTCTTGCTGACTCAGGTATAAGTTACCAATACATGTGTTTGACGACTTGCTGACTCAGGTATAAGTTACCAATACATGTGTTTGTTTCTTGCTGACTCAGGTATAAGTTACCAATACATGTGTTTGTTTCTTGCTGACTCAGGTATAAGTTACCAATACATGTGTTTGTTTCTTGCTGACTCAGGTATAAGTTACCAATACATGTGTTTGACGACTTGCTGACTCAGGTATAAGTTACCAATACATGTGTTTGCGACTTGCTGACTCAGGTATAAGTTACCAATACATGTGTTTGACGACTTGCTGACTCAGGTATAAGTTACCAATACATGTGTTTGGCGACTTGCTGACTCAGGTATAAGTTACCAATACATGTGTTTGGCGACTTGCTGACTCAGGTATAAGTTACCAATACATGTGTTTGTTTCTTGCTGACTCAGGTATAAGTTACCAATACATGTGTTTGACGACTTGCTGACTCAGGTATAAGTTACCAATACATGTGTTTGTTTCTTGCTGACTCAGGTATAAGTTACCAATACATGTGTTTGTTTCTTGCTGACTCAGGTATAAGTTACCAATACATGTGTTTGTTTCTTGCTGACTCAGGTATAAGTTACCAATACATGTGTTTGTTTCTTGCTGACTCAGGTATAAGTTACCAATACATGTGTTTTTTCTTGCTGACTCAGGTATAAGTTACCAATACATGTGTTTGTTTCTTGCTGACTCAGGTATAAGTTACCAATACATGTGTTTGACGACTTGCTGACAGGTATAAGTTACCAATACATGTGTTTGACGACTTGCTGACTCAGGTATAAGTTACCAATACATGTGTTTGACGACTTGCTGACGCAGGTATAAGTTACCAATACATGTGTTTGACGACTTGCTGACTCAGGTATAAGTTACCAATACATGTGTTTGTTTCTTGCTGACTCAGGTATAAGTTACCAATACATGTGTTTGTTTCTTGCTGACTCAGGTATAAGTTACCAATACATGTGTTTGTTTCTTGCTGACTCAGGTATAAGTTACCAATACATGTGTTTGTTTCTTGCTGACTCAGGTATAAGTTACCAATACATGTGTTTGTTTCTTGCTGACTCAGGTATAAGTTACCAATACATGTGTTTGACGACTTGCTGACTCAGGTATAAGTTACCAATACATGTGTTTGCTGACTCAGGTATAAGTTACCAATACATGTGTTTGTTTCTTGCTGACTCAGGTATAAGTTACCAATACATGTGTTTGACGACTTGCTGACTCAGGTATAAGTTACCAATACATGTGTTTGTTTCTTGCTGACTCAGGTATAAGTTACCAATACATGTGTTTGTTTCTTGCTGACTCAGGTATAAGTTACCAATACATGTGTTTTACGACTTGCTGACTCAGGTATAAGTTACCAATACATGTGTTTGTTTCTTGCTGACTCAGGTATAAGTTACCAATACATGTGTTTGACGACTTGCTGACTCAGGTATAAGTTACCAATACATGTGTTTGACGACTTGCTGACTCAGGTATAAGTTACCAATACATGTGTTTGACGACTTGCTGACTCAGGTATAAGTTACCAATACATGTGTTTGTTTCTTGCTGACTCAGGTATAAGTTACCAATACATGTGTTTGACGACTTGCTGACTCAGGTATAAGTTACCAATACATGTGTTTGTTTCTTGCTGACTCAGGTATAAGTTACCAATACATGTGTTTGACGACTTGCTGACTCAGGTATAAGTTACCAATACATGTGTTTGTTTCTTGCTGACTCAGGTATAAGTTACCAATACATGTGTTTGACGACTTGCTGACTCAGGTATAAGTTACCAATACATGTGTTTGTTTCTTGCTGACTCAGGTATAAGTTACCAATACATGTGTTTGTTTCTTGCTGACTCAGGTATAAGTTACCAATACATGTGTTTGACGACTTGCTGACTCAGGTATAAGTTACCAATACATGTGTTTGACGACTTGCTGACTCAGGTATAAGTTACCAATACATGTGTTTGTTTCTTGCTGACTCAGGTATAAGTTACCAATACATGTGTTTGACGACTTGCTGACTCAGGTATAAGTTACCAATACATGTGTTTGTTTCTTGCTGACGCAGGTATAAGTTACCAATACATGTGTTTGACGACTTGCTGACTCAGGTATAAGTTACCAATACATGTGTTTGTTTCTTGCTGACTCAGGTATAAGTTACCAATACATGTGTTTGACGACTTGCTGACTCAGGTATAAGTTACCAATACATGTGTTTGTTTCTTGCTGACTCAGGTATAAGTTACCAATACATGTGTTTGTTTCTTGCTGACTCAGGTATAAGTTACCAATACATGTGTTTGTTTCTTGCTGACTCAGGTATAAGTTACCAATACATGTGTTTGTTTCTTGCTGACTCAGGTATAAGTTACCAATACATGTGTTTGTTTCTTGCTGACTCAGGTATAAGTTACCAATACATGTGTTTGACGACTTGCTGACTCAGGTATAAGTTACCAATACATGTGTTTGTTTCTTGCTGACTCAGGTATAAGTTACCAATACATGTGTTTGTTTCTTGCTGACTCAGGTATAAGTTACCAATACATGTGTTTGACGACTTGCTGACTCAGGTATAAGTTACCAATACATGTGTTTGTTTCTTGCTGACTCAGGTATAAGTTACCAATACATGTGTTTGACGACTTGCTGACTCAGGTATAAGTTACCAATACATGTGTTTGTTTCTTGCTGACTCAGGTATAAGTTACCAATACATGTGTTTGACGACTTGCTGACTCAGGTATAAGTTACCAATACATGTGTTTGTTTCTTGCTGACTCAGGTATAAGTTACCAATACATGTGTTTGACGACTTGCTGACTCAGGTATAAGTTACCAATACATGTGTTTGTTTCTTGCTGACTCAGGTATAAGTTACCAATACATGTGTTTGTTTCTTGCTGACTCAGGTATAAGTTACCAATACATGTGTTTGTTTCTTGCTGACTCAGGTATAAGTTACCAATACATGTGTTTGTTTCTTGCTGACTCAGGTATAAGTTACCAATACATGTGTTTGTTTCTTGCTGACTCAGGTATAAGTTACCAATACATGTGTTTGACGACTTGCTGACTCAGGTATAAGTTACCAATACATGTGTTTGTTTCTTGCTGACTCAGGTATAAGTTACCAATACATGTGTTTGTTTCTTGCTGACTCAGGTATAAGTTACCAATACATGTGTTTGTTTCTTGCTGACTCAGGTATAAGTTACCAATACATGTGTTTGACGACTTGCTGACTCAGGTATAAGTTACCAATACATGTGTTTGTTTCTTGCTGACTCAGGTATAAGTTACCAATACATGTGTTTGCGACTTGCTGACTCAGGTATAAGTTACCAATACATGTGTTTGACGACTTGCTGACTCAGGTATAAGTTACCAATACATGTGTTTGACGACTTGCTGACTCAGGTATAAGTTACCAATACATGTGTTTGTTTCTTGCTGACTCAGGTATAAGTTACCAATACATGTGTTTGTTTCTTGCTGACGCAGGTATAAGTTACCAATACATGTGTTTGTTTCTTGCTGACTCAGGTATAAGTTACCAATACATGTGTTTGTTTCTTGCTGACTCAGGTATAAGTTACCAATACATGTGTTTGACGACTTGCTGACTCAGGTATAAGTTACCAATACATGTGTTTGTTTCTTGCTGACTCAGGTATAAGTTACCAATACATGTGTTTGTTTCTTGCTGACTCAGGTATAAGTTACCAATACATGTGTTTGTTTCTTGCTGACTCAGGTATAAGTTACCAATACATGTGTTTGACGACTTGCTGACTCAGGTATAAGTTACCAATACATGTGTTTGTTTCTTGCTGACTCAGGTATAAGTTACCAATACATGTGTTTGACGACTTGCTGACTCAGGTATAAGTTACCAATACATGTGTTTGACGTCTTGCTGACTCAGGTATAAGTTACCAATACATGTGTTTGTTTCTTGCTGACGCAGGTATAAGTTACCAATACATGTGTTTGTTTCTTGCTGACTCAGGTATAAGTTACCAATACATGTGTTTGTTTCTTGCTGACTCAGGTATAAGTTACCAATACATGTGTTTGACGACTTGCTGACTCAGGTATAAGTTACCAATACATGTGTTTGTTTCTTGCTGACTCAGGTATAAGTTACCAATACATGTGTTTGTTTCTTGCTGACTCAGGTATAAGTTACCAATACATGTGTTTGACGACTTGCTGACTCAGGTATAAGTTACCAATACATGTGTTTGACGACTTGCTGACTCAGGTATAAGTTACCAATACATGTGTTTGTTTCTTGCTGACTCAGGTATAAGTTACCAATACATGTGTTTGACGACTTGCTGACTCAGGTATAAGTTACCAATACATGTGTTTGTTTCTTGCTGACTCAGGTATAAGTTACCAATACATGTGTTTGTTTCTTGCTGACTCAGGTATAAGTTACCAATACATGTGTTTGACGACTTGCTGACTCAGGTATAAGTTACCAATACATGTGTTTGTTTCTTGCTGACTCAGGTATAAGTTACCAATACATGTGTTTGTTTCTTGCTGACTCAGGTATAAGTTACCAATACATGTGTTTGTTTCTTGCTGACTCAGGTATAAGTTACCAATACATGTGTTTGACGACTTGCTGACTCAGGTATAAGTTACCAATACATGTGTTTGGCGACTTGCTGACTCAGGTATAAGTTACCAATACATGTGTTTGACGACTTGCTGACTCAGGTATAAGTTACCAATACATGTGTTTGCGACTTGCTGACTCAGGTATAAGTTACCAATACATGTGTTGGCGACTTGCTGACTCAGGTATAAGTTACCAATACATGTGTTTGTGACTTGCTGACTCAGGTATAAGTTACCAATACATGTGTTTGACGACTTGCTGACTCAGGTATAAGTTACCAATACATGTGTTTGTTTCTTGCTGACTCAGGTATAAGTTACCAATACATGTGTTTGTTTCTTGCTGACTCAGGTATAAGTTACCAATACATGTGTTTGTTTCTTGCTGACTCAGGTATAAGTTACCAATACATGTGTTTGTTTCTTGCTGACTCAGGTATAAGTTACCAATACATGTGTTTGGCGACTTGCTGACTCAGGTATAAGTTACCAATACATGTGTTTGTTTCTTGCTGACTCAGGTATAAGTTACCAATACATGTGTTTGACGACTTGCTGACAGGTATAAGTTACCAATACATGTGTTTGACGACTTGCTGACTCAGGTATAAGTTACCAATACATGTGTTTGACGACTTGCTGACTCAGGTATAAGTTACCAATACATGTGTTTGACGACTTGCTGACTCAGGTATAAGTTACCAATACATGTGTTTGTTTCTTGCTGACTCAGGTATAAGTTACCAATACATGTGTTTGTTTCTTGCTGACTCAGGTATAAGTTACCAATACATGTGTTTGTTTCTTGCTGACTCAGGTATAAGTTACCAATACATGTGTTTGTTTCTTGCTGACTCAGGTATAAGTTACCAATACATGTGTTTGTTTCTTGCTGACTCAGGTATAAGTTACCAATACATGTGTTTGACGACTTGCTGACTCAGGTATAAGTTACCAATACATGTGTTTGCTGACTCAGGTATAAGTTACCAATACATGTGTTTGTTTCTTGCTGACTCAGGTATAAGTTACCAATACATGTGTTTGACGACTTGCTGACTCAGGTATAAGTTACCAATACATGTGTTTGTTTCTTGCTGACTCAGGTATAAGTTACCAATACATGTGTTTGTTTCTTGCTGACTCAGGTATAAGTTACCAATACATGTGTTTTGACGACTTGCTGACTCAGGTATAAGTTACCAATACATGTGTTTGTTTCTTGCTGACTCAGGTATAAGTTACCAATACATGTGTTTGACGACTTGCTGACTCAGGTATAAGTTACCAATACATGTGTTTGACGACTTGCTGACTCAGGTATAAGTTACCAATACATGTGTTTGACGACTTGCTGACTCAGGTATAAGTTACCAATACATGTGTTTGTTTCTTGCTGACTCAGGTATAAGTTACCAATACATGTGTTTGACGACTTGCTGACTCAGGTATAAGTTACCAATACATGTGTTTGTTTCTTGCTGACTCAGGTATAAGTTACCAATACATGTGTTTGACGACTTGCTGACTCAGGTATAAGTTACCAATACATGTGTTTGTTTCTTGCTGACTCAGGTATAAGTTACCAATACATGTGTTTGACGACTTGCTGACTCAGGTATAAGTTACCAATACATGTGTTTGTTTCTTGCTGACTCAGGTATAAGTTACCAATACATGTGTTTGTTTCTTGCTGACTCAGGTATAAGTTACCAATACATGTGTTTGACGACTTGCTGACTCAGGTATAAGTTACCAATACATGTGTTTGACGACTTGCTGACTCAGGTATAAGTTACCAATACATGTGTTTGTTTCTTGCTGACGCAGGTATAAGTTACCAATACATGTGTTTGACGACTTGCTGACTCAGGTATAAGTTACCAATACATGTGTTTGTTTCTTGCTGACTCAGGTATAAGTTACCAATACATGTGTTTGACGACTTGCTGACTCAGGTATAAGTTACCAATACATGTGTTTGTTTCTTGCTGACTCAGGTATAAGTTACCAATACATGTGTTTGACGACTTGCTGACTCAGGTATAAGTTACCAATACATGTGTTTGTTTCTTGCTGACTCAGGTATAAGTTACCAATACATGTGTTTGTTTCTTGCTGACTCAGGTATAAGTTACCAATACATGTGTTTGTTTCTTGCTGACTCAGGTATAAGTTACCAATACATGTGTTTGTTTCTTGCTGACTCAGGTATAAGTTACCAATACATGTGTTTGTTTCTTGCTGACTCAGGTATAAGTTACCAATACATGTGTTTGACGACTTGCTGACTCAGGTATAAGTTACCAATACATGTGTTTGTTTCTTGCTGACTCAGGTATAAGTTACCAATACATGTGTTTGTTACTTGCTGACTCAGGTATAAGTTACCAATACATGTGTTTGACGACTTGCTGACTCAGGTATAAGTTACCAATACATGTGTTTGTTTCTTGCTGACTCAGGTATAAGTTACCAATACATGTGTTTGCGACTTGCTGACTCAGGTATAAGTTACCAATACATGTGTTTGACGACTTGCTGACTCAGGTATAAGTTACCAATACATGTGTTTGACGACTTGCTGACTCAGGTATAAGTTACCAATACATGTGTTTGTTTCTTGCTGACTCAGGTATAAGTTACCAATACATGTGTTTGTTTCTTGCTGACTCAGGTATAAGTTACCAATACATGTGTTTGTTTCTTGCTGACTCAGGTATAAGTTACCAATACATGTGTTTGTTTCTTGCTGACTCAGGTATAAGTTACCAATACATGTGTTTGACGACTTGCTGACTCAGGTATAAGTTACCAATACATGTGTTTGTTTCTTGCTGACTCAGGTATAAGTTACCAATACATGTGTTTGTTTCTTGCTGACTCAGGTATAAGTTACCAATACATGTGTTTGTTTCTTGCTGACTCAGGTATAAGTTACCAATACATGTGTTTGCGACTTGCTGACTCAGGTATAAGTTACCAATACATGTGTTTGTTTCTTGCTGACTCAGGTATAAGTTACCAATACATGTGTTTGACGACTTGCTGACGCAGGTATAAGTTACCAATACATGTGTTTGTTTCTTGCTGACTCAGGTATAAGTTACCAATACATGTGTTTGTTTCTTGCTGACTCAGGTATAAGTTACCAATACATGTGTTTGTTTCTTGCTGACTCAGGTATAAGTTACCAATACATGTGTTTGTTTCTTGCTGACTCAGGTATAAGTTACCAATACATGTGTTTGACGACTTGCTGACTCAGGTATAAGTTACCAATACATGTGTTTGTTTCTTGCTGACTCAGGTATAAGTTACCAATACATGTGTTTGTTTCTTGCTGACTCAGGTATAAGTTACCAATACATGTGTTTGTTTCTTGCTGACTCAGGTATAAGTTACCAATACATGTGTTTGACGACTTGCTGACTCAGGTATAAGTTACCAATACATGTGTTTGTTTCTTGCTGACTCAGGTATAAGTTACCAATACATGTGTTTGACGACTTGCTGACTCAGGTATAAGTTACCAATACATGTGTTTGTTTCTTGCTGACTCAGGTATAAGTTACCAATACATGTGTTTGTTTCTTGCTGACTCAGGTATAAGTTACCAATACATGTGTTTGACGACTTGCTGACTCAGGTATAAGTTACCAATACATGTGTTTGTTTCTTGCTGACTCAGGTATAAGTTACCAATACATGTGTTTGTTTCTTGCTGACTCAGGTATAAGTTACCAATACATGTGTTTGTTTCTTGCTGACTCAGGTATAAGTTACCAATACATGTGTTTGTTTCTTGCTGACTCAGGTATAAGTTACCAATACATGTGTTTGTTTCTTGCTGACTCAGGTATAAGTTACCAATACATGTGTTTGACGACTTGCTGACTCAGGTATAAGTTACCAATACATGTGTTTGTTTCTTGCTGACTCAGGTATAAGTTACCAATACATGTGTTTGACGACTTGCTGACTCAGGTATAAGTTACCAATACATGTGTTTGTTTCTTGCTGACTCAGGTATAAGTTACCAATACATGTGTTTGTTTCTTGCTGACTCAGGTATAAGTTACCAATACATGTGTTTGTTTCTTGCTGACTCAGGTATAAGTTACCAATACATGTGTTTGTTTCTTGCTGACTCAGGTATAAGTTACCAATACATGTGTTTGACGACTTGCTGACAGGTATAAGTTACCAATACATGTGTTTGACGACTTGCTGACTCAGGTATAAGTTACCAATACATGTGTTTGTTTCTTGCTGACTCAGGTATAAGTTACCAATACATGTGTTTGACGACTTGCTGACTCAGGTATAAGTTACCAATACATGTGTTTGTTTCTTGCTGACTCAGGTATAAGTTACCAATACATGTGTTTGTTTCTTGCTGACTCAGGTATAAGTTACCAATACATGTGTTTGTTTCTTGCTGACTCAGGTATAAGTTACCAATACATGTGTTTGTTTCTTGCTGACTCAGGTATAAGTTACCAATACATGTGTTTGTTTCTTGCTGACTCAGGTATAAGTTACCAATACATGTGTTTGGCGACTTGCTGACTCAGGTATAAGTTACCAATACATGTGTTTGACGACTTGCTGACTCAGGTATAAGTTACCAATACATGTGTTTGACGACTTGCTGACTCAGGTATAAGTTACCAATACATGTGTTTGTTTCTTGCTGACTCAGGTATAAGTTACCAATACATGTGTTTGTTTCTTGCTGACTCAGGTATAAGTTACCAATACATGTGTTTGTTTCTTGCTGACTCAGGTATAAGTTACCAATACATGTGTTTGTTTCTTGCTGACTCAGGTATAAGTTACCAATACATGTGTTTGACGACTTGCTGACTCAGGTATAAGTTACCAATACATGTGTTTGTTTCTTGCTGACTCGGGTATAAGTTACCAATACATGTGTTTGTTTCTTGCTGACTCAGGTATAAGTTACCAATACATGTGTTTGTTTCTTGCTGACTCAGGTATAAGTTACCAATACATGTGTTTGACGACTTGCTGACTCAGGTATAAGTTACCAATACATGTGTTTGTTTCTTGCTGACTCAGGTATAAGTTACCAATACATGTGTTTGACGACTTGCTGACTCAGGTATAAGTTACCAATACATGTGTTTGTTTCTTGCTGACTCAGGTATAAGTTACCAATACATGTGTTTGTTTCTTGCTGACTCAGGTATAAGTTACCAATACATGTGTTTGTTTCTTGCTGACTCAGGTATAAGTTACCAATACATGTGTTTGTTTCTTGCTGACTCAGGTATAAGTTACCAATACATGTGTTTGACGACTTGCTGACTCAGGTATAAGTTACCAATACATGTGTTTGTTTCTTGCTGACTCAGGTATAAGTTACCAATACATGTGTTTGTTTCTTGCTGACTCAGGTATAAGTTACCAATACATGTGTTTGACGACTTGCTGACTCAGGTATAAGTTACCAATACATGTGTTTGACGACTTGCTGACTCAGGTATAAGTTACCAATACATGTGTTTGTTTCTTGCTGACTCAGGTATAAGTTACCAATACATGTGTTTGACGACTTGCTGACTCAGGTATAAGTTACCAATACATGTGTTTGTTTCTTGCTGACGCAGGTATAAGTTACCAATACATGTGTTTGTTTCTTGCTGACTCAGGTATAAGTTACCAATACATGTGTTTGTTTCTTGCTGACTCAGGTATAAGTTACCAATACATGTGTTTGTTTCTTGCTGACTCGGGTATAAGTTACCAATACATGTGTTTGTTTCTTGCTGACTCAGGTATAAGTTACCAATACATGTGTTTGTTTCTTGCTGACTCAGGTATAAGTTACCAATACATGTGTTTGACGACTTGCTGACTCAGGTATAAGTTACCAATACATGTGTTTGCGACTTGCTGACTCAGGTATAAGTTACCAATACATGTGTTTGACGACTTGCTGACTCAGGTATAAGTTACCAATACATGTGTTTGTTTCTTGCTGACTCAGGTATAAGTTACCAATACATGTGTTTGGCGACTTGCTGACTCAGGTATAAGTTACCAATACATGTGTTTGTTTCTTGCTGACTCAGGTATAAGTTACCAATACATGTGTTTGACGACTTGCTGACTCAGGTATAAGTTACCAATACATGTGTTTGTTTCTTGCTGACTCAGGTATAAGTTACCAATACATGTGTTTGACGACTTGCTGACTCAGGTATAAGTTACCAATACATGTGTTTGTTTCTTGCTGACTCAGGTATAAGTTACCAATACATGTGTTTGTTTCTTGCTGACTCAGGTATAAGTTACCAATACATGTGTTTGGCGACTTGCTGACTCAGGTATAAGTTACCAATACATGTGTTTGTTTCTTGCTGACTCAGGTATAAGTTACCAATACATGTGTTTGACGACTTGCTGACAGGTATAAGTTACCAATACATGTGTTTGACGACTTGCTGACTCAGGTATAAGTTACCAATACATGTGTTTGACGACTTGCTGACTCAGGTATAAGTTACCAATACATGTGTTTGACGACTTGCTGACTCAGGTATAAGTTACCAATACATGTGTTTGTTTCTTGCTGACTCAGGTATAAGTTACCAATACATGTGTTTGTTTCTTGCTGACTCAGGTATAAGTTACCAATACATGTGTTTGTTTCTTGCTGACGCAGGTATAAGTTACCAATACATGTGTTTGTTTCTTGCTGACTCAGGTATAAGTTACCAATACATGTGTTTGTTTCTTGCTGACTCAGGTATAAGTTACCAATACATGTGTTTGACGACTTGCTGACTCAGGTATAAGTTACCAATACATGTGTTTGACGACTTGCTGACTCAGGTATAAGTTACCAATACATGTGTTTGTTTCTTGCTGACGCAGGTATAAGTTACCAATACATGTGTTTGTTTCTTGCTGACTCAGGTATAAGTTACCAATACATGTGTTTGTTACTTGCTGACTCAGGTATAAGTTACCAATACATGTGTTTGACGACTTGCTGACTCGGGTATAAGTTACCAATACATGTGTTTGTTTCTTGCTGACTCAGGTATAAGTTACCAATACATGTGTTTGGCGACTTGCTGACAGGTATAAGTTACCAATACATGTGTTTGACGACTTGCTGACTCAGGTATAAGTTACCAATACATGTGTTTGCTGACTCAGGTATAAGTTACCAATACATGTGTTTGTTTCTTGCTGACTCAGGTATAAGTTACCAATACATGTGTTTGTTTCTTGCTGACTCAGGTATAAGTTACCAATACATGTGTTTGTTTCTTGCTGACTCAGGTATAAGTTACCAATACATGTGTTTGCGACTTGCTGACTCAGGTATAAGTTACCAATACATGTGTTTGTTTCTTGCTGACTCAGGTATAAGTTACCAATACATGTGTTTGACGACTTGCTGACTCAGGTATAAGTTACCAATACATGTGTTTGTTTCTTGCTGACTCAGGTATAAGTTACCAATACATGTGTTTGTTTCTTGCTGACTCAGGTATAAGTTACCAATACATGTGTTTGACGACTTGCTGACTCAGGTATAAGTTACCAATACATGTGTTTGCTGACTCAGGTATAAGTTACCAATACATGTGTTTGTTTCTTGCTGACGCAGGTATAAGTTACCAATACATGTGTTTGTTTCTTGCTGACTCAGGTATAAGTTACCAATACATGTGTTTGTTTCTTGCTGACTCAGGTATAAGTTACCAATACATGTGTTTGACGACTTGCTGACTCAGGTATAAGTTACCAATACATGTGTTTGTTTCTTGCTGACTCAGGTATAAGTTACCAATACATGTGTTTGTTTCTTGCTGACTCAGGTATAAGTTACCAATACATGTGTTTGTTTCTTGCTGACTCAGGTATAAGTTACCAATACATGTGTTTGTTTCTTGCTGACTCAGGTATAAGTTACCAATACATGTGTTTGTTTCTTGCTGACTCAGGTATAAGTTACCAATACATGTGTTTGTTTCTTGCTGACTCAGGTATAAGTTACCAATACATGTGTTTGTTTCTTGCTGACTCAGGTATAAGTTACCAATACATGTGTTTGGCGACTTGCTGACTCAGGTATAAGTTACCAATACATGTGTTTGACGACTTGCTGACTCAGGTATAAGTTACCAATACATGTGTTTGACGACTTGCTGACTCAGGTATAAGTTACCAATACATGTGTTTGTTTCTTGCTGACTCAGGTATAAGTTACCAATACATGTGTTTGTTTCTTGCTGACTCAGGTATAAGTTACCAATACATGTGTTTGTTTCTTGCTGACTCAGGTATAAGTTACCAATACATGTGTTTGTTTCTTGCTGACTCAGGTATAAGTTACCAATACATGTGTTTGACGACTTGCTGACTCAGGTATAAGTTACCAATACATGTGTTTGTTTCTTGCTGACTCAGGTATAAGTTACCAATACATGTGTTTGTTTCTTGCTGACTCAGGTATAAGTTACCAATACATGTGTTTGTTTCTTGCTGACTCAGGTATAAGTTACCAATACATGTGTTTGCGACTTGCTGACTCAGGTATAAGTTACCAATACATGTGTTTGTTTCTTGCTGACTCAGGTATAAGTTACCAATACATGTGTTTGACGACTTGCTGACTCAGGTATAAGTTACCAATACATGTGTTTGTTTCTTGCTGACTCAGGTATAAGTTACCAATACATGTGTTTGTTTCTTGCTGACGCAGGTATAAGTTACCAATACATGTGTTTGTTTCTTGCTGACGCAGGTATAAGTTACCAATACATGTGTTTGTTTCTTGCTGACTCAGGTATAAGTTACCAATACATGTGTTTGACGACTTGCTGACTCAGGTATAAGTTACCAATACATGTGTTTGTTTCTTGCTGACTCAGGTATAAGTTACCAATACATGTGTTTGTTTCTTGCTGACTCAGGTATAAGTTACCAATACATGTGTTTGACGACTTGCTGACGCAGGTATAAGTTACCAATACATGTGTTTGACGACTTGCTGACTCAGGTATAAGTTACCAATACATGTGTTTGTTTCTTGCTGACTCAGGTATAAGTTACCAATACATGTGTTTGACGACTTGCTGACTCAGGTATAAGTTACCAATACATGTGTTTGTTTCTTGCTGACGCAGGTATAAGTTACCAATACATGTGTTTGTTTCTTGCTGACTCAGGTATAAGTTACCAATACATGTGTTTGTTTCTTGCTGACTCAGGTATAAGTTACCAATACATGTGTTTGTTTCTTGCTGACTCAGGTATAAGTTACCAATACATGTGTTTGTTTCTTGCTGACTCAGGTATAAGTTACCAATACATGTGTTTGTTTCTTGCTGACTCAGGTATAAGTTACCAATACATGTGTTTGACGACTTGCTGACTCAGGTATAAGTTACCAATACATGTGTTTGGCGACTTGCTGACTCAGGTATAAGTTACCAATACATGTGTTTGACGACTTGCTGACTCAGGTATAAGTTACCAATACATGTGTTTGCGACTTGCTGACTCAGGTATAAGTTACCAATACATGTGTTTGGCGACTTGCTGACTCAGGTATAAGTTACCAATACATGTGTTTGACGACTTGCTGACTCAGGTATAAGTTACCAATACATGTGTTTGACGACTTGCTGACTCAGGTATAAGTTACCAATACATGTGTTTGTTTCTTGCTGACTCAGGTATAAGTTACCAATACATGTGTTTGACGACTTGCTGACTCAGGTATAAGTTACCAATACATGTGTTTGTTTCTTGCTGACTCAGGTATAAGTTACCAATACATGTGTTTGTTTCTTGCTGACTCAGGTATAAGTTACCAATACATGTGTTTGGCGACTTGCTGACTCAGGTATAAGTTACCAATACATGTGTTTGTTTCTTGCTGACTCAGGTATAAGTTACCAATACATGTGTTTGACGACTTGCTGACAGGTATAAGTTACCAATACATGTGTTTGACGACTTGCTGACTCAGGTATAAGTTACCAATACATGTGTTTGACGACTTGCTGACTCAGGTATAAGTTACCAATACATGTGTTTGACGACTTGCTGACTCAGGTATAAGTTACCAATACATGTGTTTGTTTCTTGCTGACTCAGGTATAAGTTACCAATACATGTGTTTGTTTCTTGCTGACTCAGGTATAAGTTACCAATACATGTGTTTGTTTCTTGCTGACGCAGGTATAAGTTACCAATACATGTGTTTGTTTCTTGCTGACTCAGGTATAAGTTACCAATACATGTGTTTGTTTCTTGCTGACTCAGGTATAAGTTACCAATACATGTGTTTGACGACTTGCTGACTCAGGTATAAGTTACCAATACATGTGTTTGACGACTTGCTGACTCGGGTATAAGTTACCAATACATGTGTTTGTTTCTTGCTGACTCAGGTATAAGTTACCAATACATGTGTTTGTTTCTTGCTGACGCAGGTATAAGTTACCAATACATGTGTTTGTTACTTGCTGACGCAGGTATAAGTTACCAATACATGTGTTTGACGACTTGCTGACTCAGGTATAAGTTACCAATACATGTGTTTGTTTCTTGCTGACTCAGGTATAAGTTACCAATACATGTGTTTGGCGACTTGCTGACAGGTATAAGTTACCAATACATGTGTTTGACGACTTGCTGACTCAGGTATAAGTTACCAATACATGTGTTTGCTGACTCAGGTATAAGTTACCAATACATGTGTTTGTCTCTTGCTGACTCAGGTATAAGTTACCAATACATGTGTTTGTTTCTTGCTGACTCAGGTATAAGTTACCAATACATGTGTTTGTTTCTTGCTGACTCAGGTATAAGTTACCAATACATGTGTTTGGCGACTTGCTGACTCAGGTATAAGTTACCAATACATGTGTTTGGCGACTTGCTGACTCAGGTATAAGTTACCAATACATGTGTTTGACGACTTGCTGACTCAGGTATAAGTTACCAATACATGTGTTTGGCGACTTGCTGACTCAGGTATAAGTTACCAATACATGTGTTTGGCGACTTGCTGACTCAGGTATAAGTTACCAATACATGTGTTTGACGACTTGCTGACTCAGGTATAAGTTACCAATACATGTGTTTGCTGACTCAGGTATAAGTTACCAATACATGTGTTTGTTTCTTGCTGACGCAGGTATAAGTTACCAATACATGTGTTTGTTTCTTGCTGACTCAGGTATAAGTTACCAATACATGTGTTTGTTTCTTGCTGACGCAGGTATAAGTTACCAATACATGTGTTTGACGACTTGCTGACTCAGGTATAAGTTACCAATACATGTGTTTGTTTCTTGCTGACTCAGGTATAAGTTACCAATACATGTGTTTGTTTCTTGCTGACGCAGGTATAAGTTACCAATACATGTGTTTGTTTCTTGCTGACTCAGGTATAAGTTACCAATACATGTGTTTGTTTCTTGCTGACTCAGGTATAAGTTACCAATACATGTGTTTGTTTCTTGCTGACTCAGGTATAAGTTACCAATACATGTGTTTGTTTCTTGCTGACTCAGGTATAAGTTACCAATACATGTGTTTGTTTCTTGCTGACTCAGGTATAAGTTACCAATACATGTGTTTGCGACTTGCTGACTCAGGTATAAGTTACCAATACATGTGTTTGACGACTTGCTGACGCAGGTATAAGTTACCAATACATGTGTTTGACGACTTGCTGACTCAGGTATAAGTTACCAATACATGTGTTTGTTTCTTGCTGACGCAGGTATAAGTTACCAATACATGTGTTTGTTTCTTGCTGACGCAGGTATAAGTTACCAATACATGTGTTTGTTTCTTGCTGACGCAGGTATAAGTTACCAATACATGTGTTTGACGACTTGCTGACTCAGGTATAAGTTACCAATACATGTGTTTGTTTCTTGCTGACTCAGGTATAAGTTACCAATACATGTGTTTGGCGACTTGCTGACTCAGGTATAAGTTACCAATACATGTGTTTGACGACTTGCTGACTCAGGTATAAGTTACCAATACATGTGTTTGTTGACTCAGGTATAAGTTACCAATACATGTGTTTGACGACTTGCTGACTCAGGTATAAGTTACCAATACATGTGTTTGTTTCTTGCTGACTCAGGTATAAGTTACCAATACATGTGTTTGTTTCTTGCTGACTCAGGTATAAGTTACCAATACATGTGTTTGACGACTTGCTGACTCAGGTATAAGTTACCAATACATGTGTTTGTTTCTTGCTGACTCAGGTATAAGTTACCAATACATGTGTTTGACGACTTGCTGACTCAGGTATAAGTTACCAATACATGTGTTTGACGACTTGCTGACTCAGGTATAAGTTACCAATACATGTGTTTGACGACTTGCTGACTCAGGTATAAGTTACCAATACATGTGTTTGTTTCTTGCTGACTCAGGTATAAGTTACCAATACATGTGTTTGACGACTTGCTGACTCAGGTATAAGTTACCAATACATGTGTTTGTTTCTTGCTGACTCAGGTATAAGTTACCAATACATGTGTTTGACGACTTGCTGACTCAGGTATAAGTTACCAATACATGTGTTTGTTTCTTGCTGACTCAGGTATAAGTTACCAATACATGTGTTTGACGACTTGCTGACTCAGGTATAAGTTACCAATACATGTGTTTGTTTCTTGCTGACGCAGGTATAAGTTACCAATACATGTGTTTGTTTCTTGCTGACTCAGGTATAAGTTACCAATACATGTGTTTGACGACTTGCTGACTCAGGTATAAGTTACCAATACATGTGTTTGACGACTTGCTGACTCAGGTATAAGTTACCAATACATGTGTTTGTTTCTTGCTGACGCAGGTATAAGTTACCAATACATGTGTTTGACGACTTGCTGACTCAGGTATAAGTTACCAATACATGTGTTTGTTTCTTGCTGACGCAGGTATAAGTTACCAATACATGTGTTTGACGACTTGCTGACTCAGGTATAAGTTACCAATACATGTGTTTGTTTCTTGCTGACGCAGGTATAAGTTACCAATACATGTGTTTGACGACTTGCTGACTCAGGTATAAGTTACCAATACATGTGTTTGACGACTTGCTGACTCAGGTATAAGTTACCAATACATGTGTTTGACGACTTGCTGACTCAGGTATAAGTTACCAATACATGTGTTTGACGACTTGCTGACTCAGGTATAAGTTACCAATACATGTGTTTGTTTCTTGCTGACTCAGGTATAAGTTACCAATACATGTGTTTGTTTCTTGCTGACTCAGGTATAAGTTACCAATACATGTGTTTGTTTCTTGCTGACTCAGGTATAAGTTACCAATACATGTGTTTGACGACTTGCTGACTCAGGTATAAGTTACCAATACATGTGTTTGTTTCTTGCTGACTCAGGTATAAGTTACCAATACATGTGTTTGTTTCTTGCTGACTCAGGTATAAGTTACCAATACATGTGTTTGTTTCTTGCTGACTCAGGTATAAGTTACCAATACATGTGTTTGTTTCTTGCTGACTCAGGTATAAGTTACCAATACATGTGTTTGTTTCTTGCTGACTCAGGTATAAGTTACCAATACATGTGTTTGTTTCTTGCTGACTCAGGTATAAGTTACCAATACATGTGTTTGTTTCTTGCTGACTCAGGTATAAGTTACCAATACATGTGTTTGTTTCTTGCTGACTCAGGTATAAGTTACCAATACATGTGTTTGTTTCTTGCTGACTCAGGTATAAGTTACCAATACATGTGTTTGTTTCTTGCTGACTCAGGTATAAGTTACCAATACATGTGTTTGTTTCTTGCTGACTCAGGTATAAGTTACCAATACATGTGTTTGTTTCTTGCTGACTCAGGTATAAGTTACCAATACATGTGTTTGTTTCTTGCTGACTCAGGTATAAGTTACCAATACATGTGTTTGTTTCTTGCTGACTCAGGTATAAGTTACCAATACATGTGTTTGTTTCTTGCTGACTCAGGTATAAGTTACCAATACATGTGTTTGTTTCTTGCTGACTCAGGTATAAGTTACCAATACATGTGTTTGACGACTTGCTGACTCAGGTATAAGTTACCAATACATGTGTTTGTTTCTTGCTGACTCAGGTATAAGTTACCAATACATGTGTTTGTTTCTTGCTGACTCAGGTATAAGTTACCAATACATGTGTTTGTTTCTTGCTGACGCAGGTATAAGTTACCAATACATGTGTTTGACGACTTGCTGACTCAGGTATAAGTTACCAATACATGTGTTTGTTTCTTGCTGACTCAGGTATAAGTTACCAATACATGTGTTTGACGACTTGCTGACGCAGGTATAAGTTACCAATACATGTGTTTGACGACTTGCTGACTCAGGTATAAGTTACCAATACATGTGTTTGTTTCTTGCTGACTCAGGTATAAGTTACCAATACATGTGTTTGTTTCTTGCTGACTCAGGTATAAGTTACCAATACATGTGTTTGTTACTTGCTGACTCAGGTATAAGTTACCAATACATGTGTTTGACGACTTGCTGACTCAGGTATAAGTTACCAATACATGTGTTTGTTTCTTGCTGACTCAGGTATAAGTTACCAATACATGTGTTTGGCGACTTGCTGACTCAGGTATAAGTTACCAATACATGTGTTTGACGACTTGCTGACTCAGGTATAAGTTACCAATACATGTGTTTGCTGACTCAGGTATAAGTTACCAATACATGTGTTTGTTTCCTGCTGACTCAGGTATAAGTTACCAATACATGTGTTTGTTTCTTGCTGACTCAGGTATAAGTTACCAATACATGTGTTTGTTTCTTGCTGACTCAGGTATAAGTTACCAATACATGTGTTTGCGACTTGCTGACTCAGGTATAAGTTACCAATACATGTGTTTGACGACTTGCTGACTCAGGTATAAGTTACCAATACATGTGTTTGACGACTTGCTGACTCAGGTATAAGTTACCAATACATGTGTTTGGCGACTTGCTGACTCAGGTATAAGTTACCAATACATGTGTTTGACGACTTGCTGACTCAGGTATAAGTTACCAATACATGTGTTTTTGCTGACTCAGGTATAAGTTACCAATACATGTGTTTGTTTCTTGCTGACTCAGGTATAAGTTACCAATACATGTGTTTGTTTCTTGCTGACTCAGGTATAAGTTACCAATACATGTGTTTGTTTCTTGCTGACTCAGGTATAAGTTACCAATACATGTGTTTGACGACTTGCTGACTCAGGTATAAGTTACCAATACATGTGTTTGTTTCTTGCTGACTCAGGTATAAGTTACCAATACATGTGTTTGTTTCTTGCTGACTCAGGTATAAGTTACCAATACATGTGTTTGTTTCTTGCTGACTCAGGTATAAGTTACCAATACATGTGTTTGTTTCTTGCTGACTCAGGTATAAGTTACCAATACATGTGTTTGTTTCTTGCTGACTCAGGTATAAGTTACCAATACATGTGTTTGTTTCTTGCTGACTCAGGTATAAGTTACCAATACATGTGTTTGTTTCTTGCTGACTCAGGTATAAGTTACCAATACATGTGTTTGGCGACTTGCTGACTCAGGTATAAGTTACCAATACATGTGTTTGACGACTTGCTGACTCAGGTATAAGTTACCAATACATGTGTTTGACGACTTGCTGACTCAGGTATAAGTTACCAATACATGTGTTTGTTTCTTGCTGACTCAGGTATAAGTTACCAATACATGTGTTTGTTTCTTGCTGACTCAGGTATAAGTTACCAATACATGTGTTTGTTTCTTGCTGACTCAGGTATAAGTTACCAATACATGTGTTTGACGACTTGCTGACTCAGGTATAAGTTACCAATACATGTGTTTGTTTCTTGCTGACTCAGGTATAAGTTACCAATACATGTGTTTGACGACTTGCTGACTCAGGTATAAGTTACCAATACATGTGTTTGACGACTTGCTGACTCAGGTATAAGTTACCAATACATGTGTTTTTGCTGACTCAGGTATAAGTTACCAATACATGTGTTTGACGACTTGCTGACTCAGGTATAAGTTACCAATACATGTGTTTGTTTCTTGCTGACTCAGGTATAAGTTACCAATACATGTGTTTGTTTCTTGCTGACTCAGGTATAAGTTACCAATACATGTGTTTGACGACTTGCTGACTCAGGTATAAGTTACCAATACATGTGTTTGTTTCTTGCTGACTCAGGTATAAGTTACCAATACATGTGTTTGACGACTTGCTGACTCAGGTATAAGTTACCAATACATGTGTTTGACGACTTGCTGACTCAGGTATAAGTTACCAATACATGTGTTTGACGACTTGCTGACTCAGGTATAAGTTACCAATACATGTGTTTGTTTCTTGCTGACTCAGGTATAAGTTACCAATACATGTGTTTGACGACTTGCTGACTCAGGTATAAGTTACCAATACATGTGTTTGTTTCTTGCTGACTCAGGTATAAGTTACCAATACATGTGTTTGACGACTTGCTGACTCAGGTATAAGTTACCAATACATGTGTTTGTTTCTTGCTGACTCAGGTATAAGTTACCAATACATGTGTTTGACGACTTGCTGACTCAGGTATAAGTTACCAATACATGTGTTTGTTTCTTGCTGACTCAGGTATAAGTTACCAATACATGTGTTTGTTTCTTGCTGACTCAGGTATAAGTTACCAATACATGTGTTTGACGACTTGCTGACTCAGGTATAAGTTACCAATACATGTGTTTGACGACTTGCTGACTCAGGTATAAGTTACCAATACATGTGTTTGTTTCTTGCTGACTCAGGTATAAGTTACCAATACATGTGTTTGACGACTTGCTGACTCAGGTATAAGTTACCAATACATGTGTTTGTTTCTTGCTGACTCAGGTATAAGTTACCAATACATGTGTTTGACGACTTGCTGACTCAGGTATAAGTTACCAATACATGTGTTTGTTTCTTGCTGACTCAGGTATAAGTTACCAATACATGTGTTTGACGACTTGCTGACTCAGGTATAAGTTACCAATACATGTGTTTGACGACTTGCTGACTCAGGTATAAGTTACCAATACATGTGTTTGTTTCTTGCTGACTCAGGTATAAGTTACCAATACATGTGTTTGACGACTTGCTGACTCAGGTATAAGTTACCAATACATGTGTTTGTTTCTTGCTGACTCAGGTATAAGTTACCAATACATGTGTTTGTTTCTTGCTGACGCAGGTATAAGTTACCAATACATGTGTTTGTTTCTTGCTGACTCAGGTATAAGTTACCAATACATGTGTTTGACGACTTGCTGACTCAGGTATAAGTTACCAATACATGTGTTTGTTTCTTGCTGACGCAGGTATAAGTTACCAATACATGTGTTTGTTTCTTGCTGACTCAGGTATAAGTTACCAATACATGTGTTTGTTTCTTGCTGACTCAGGTATAAGTTACCAATACATGTGTTTGTTTCTTGCTGACTCAGGTATAAGTTACCAATACATGTGTTTGTTTCTTGCTGACTCAGGTATAAGTTACCAATACATGTGTTTGTTTCTTGCTGACTCAGGTATAAGTTACCAATACATGTGTTTGTTTCTTGCTGACTCAGGTATAAGTTACCAATACATGTGTTTGTTTCTTGCTGACTCAGGTATAAGTTACCAATACATGTGTTTGTTTCTTGCTGACTCAGGTATAAGTTACCAATACATGTGTTTGTTTCTTGCTGACTCAGGTATAAGTTACCAATACATGTGTTTGTTTCTTGCTGACTCAGGTATAAGTTACCAATACATGTGTTTGTTTCTTGCTGACTCAGGTATAAGTTACCAATACATGTGTTTGTTTCTTGCTGACTCAGGTATAAGTTACCAATACATGTGTTTGTTTCTTGCTGACTCAGGTATAAGTTACCAATACATGTGTTTGTTTTCTTGCTGACTCAGGTATAAGTTACCAATACATGTGTTTGTTTCTTGCTGACTCAGGTATAAGTTACCAATACATGTGTTTGTTTCTTGCTGACTCAGGTATAAGTTACCAATACATGTGTTTGTTTCTTGCTGACTCAGGTATAAGTTACCAATACATGTGTTTGTTTCTTGCTGACTCAGGTATAAGTTACCAATACATGTGTTTGACGACTTGCTGACTCAGGTATAAGTTACCAATACATGTGTTTGCGACTTGCTGACTCAGGTATAAGTTACCAATACATGTGTTTGTTCTTGCTGACTCAGGTATAAGTTACCAATACATGTGTTTGCTGACTCAGGTATAAGTTACCAATACATGTGTTTGTTTCTTGCTGACTCAGGTATAAGTTACCAATACATGTGTTTGTTTCTTGCTGACTCAGGTATAAGTTACCAATACATGTGTTTGTTTCTTGCTGACTCAGGTATAAGTTACCAATACATGTGTTTGTTTCTTGCTGACTCAGGTATAAGTTACCAATACATGTGTTTGTTTCTTGCTGACTCAGGTATAAGTTACCAATACATGTGTTTGTTTCTTGCTGACTCAGGTATAAGTTACCAATACATGTGTTTGTTTCTTGCTGACTCAGGTATAAGTTACCAATACATGTGTTTGTTTCTTGCTGACTCAGGTATAAGTTACCAATACATGTGTTTGTTTCTTGCTGACTCAGGTATAAGTTACCAATACATGTGTTTGTTTCTTGCTGACTCAGGTATAAGTTACCAATACATGTGTTTGTTTCTTGCTGACTCAGGTATAAGTTACCAATACATGTGTTTGACGACTTGCTGACTCAGGTATAAGTTACCAATACATGTGTTTGACGACTTGCTGACTCAGGTATAAGTTACCAATACATGTGTTTGACGACTTGCTGACTCAGGTATAAGTTACCAATACATGTGTTTGTTTCTTGCTGACGCAGGTATAAGTTACCAATACATGTGTTTGTTTCTTGCTGACTCAGGTATAAGTTACCAATACATGTGTTTGTTTCTTGCTGACTCAGGTATAAGTTACCAATACATGTGTTTGACGACTTGCTGACTCAGGTATAAGTTACCAATACATGTGTTTGTTTCTTGCTGACTCAGGTATAAGTTACCAATACATGTGTTTGGGACTTGCTGACTCAGGTATAAGTTACCAATACATGTGTTTGACGACTTGCTGACTCAGGTATAAGTTACCAATACATGTGTTTGTGCTGACTCAGGTATAAGTTACCAATACATGTGTTTGACGACTTGCTGACTCAGGTATAAGTTACCAATACATGTGTTTGTTTCTTGCTGACTCAGGTATAAGTTACCAATACATGTGTTTGTTTCTTGCTGACTCAGGTATAAGTTACCAATACATGTGTTTGACGACTTGCTGACTCAGGTATAAGTTACCAATACATGTGTTTGTTTCTTGCTGACTCAGGTATAAGTTACCAATACATGTGTTTGACGACTTGCTGACTCAGGTATAAGTTACCAATACATGTGTTTGACTTGCTGACTCAGGTATAAGTTACCAATACATGTGTTTGACGACTTGCTGACGCAGGTATAAGTTACCAATACATGTGTTTGTTTCTTGCTGACTCAGGTATAAGTTACCAATACATGTGTTTGACGACTTGCTGACTCAGGTATAAGTTACCAATACATGTGTTTGTTTCTTGCTGACTCAGGTATAAGTTACCAATACATGTGTTTGACGACTTGCTGACTCAGGTATAAGTTACCAATACATGTGTTTGTTTCTTGCTGACTCAGGTATAAGTTACCAATACATGTGTTTGACGACTTGCTGACTCAGGTATAAGTTACCAATACATGTGTTTGTTTCTTGCTGACTCAGGTATAAGTTACCAATACATGTGTTTGTTTCTTGCTGACGCAGGTATAAGTTACCAATACATGTGTTTGACGACTTGCTGACTCAGGTATAAGTTACCAATACATGTGTTTGTTTCTTGCTGACTCAGGTATAAGTTACCAATACATGTGTTTGTTTCTTGCTGACGCAGGTATAAGTTACCAATACATGTGTTTGACGACTTGCTGACTCAGGTATAAGTTACCAATACATGTGTTTGTTTCTTGCTGACGCAGGTATAAGTTACCAATACATGTGTTTGACGACTTGCTGACTCAGGTATAAGTTACCAATACATGTGTTTGTTTGCTGACTCAGGTATAAGTTACCAATACATGTGTTTGACGACTTGCTGACTCAGGTATAAGTTACCAATACATGTGTTTGACGACTTGCTGACTCAGGTATAAGTTACCAATACATGTGTTTGTTTCTTGCTGACTCAGGTATAAGTTACCAATACATGTGTTTGACGACTTGCTGACTCAGGTATAAGTTACCAATACATGTGTTTGTTTCTTGCTGACTCAGGTATAAGTTACCAATACATGTGTTTGTTTCTTGCTGACTCAGGTATAAGTTACCAATACATGTGTTTGTTTCTTGCTGACTCAGGTATAAGTTACCAATACATGTGTTTGTTTCTTGCTGACTCAGGTATAAGTTACCAATACATGTGTTTGTTTCTTGCTGACTCAGGTATAAGTTACCAATACATGTGTTTGTTTCTTGCTGACTCAGGTATAAGTTACCAATACATGTGTTTGTTTCTTGCTGACGCAGGTATAAGTTACCAATACATGTGTTTGTTTCTTGCTGACTCAGGTATAAGTTACCAATACATGTGTTTGTTTCTTGCTGACTCAGGTATAAGTTACCAATACATGTGTTTGACGACTTGCTGACTCAGGTATAAGTTACCAATACATGTGTTTGTTTCTTGCTGACTCAGGTATAAGTTACCAATACATGTGTTTGACGACTTGCTGACTCAGGTATAAGTTACCAATACATGTGTTTGTTTCTTGCTGACTCAGGTATAAGTTACCAATACATGTGTTTGTTTCTTGCTGACTCAGGTATAAGTTACCAATACATGTGTTTGTTTCTTGCTGACTCAGGTATAAGTTACCAATACATGTGTTTGTTTCTTGCTGACTCAGGTATAAGTTACCAATACATGTGTTTGTTTCTTGCTGACTCAGGTATAAGTTACCAATACATGTGTTTGTTTCTTGCTGACTCAGGTATAAGTTACCAATACATGTGTTTGTTTCTTGCTGACTCAGGTATAAGTTACCAATACATGTGTTTGACGACTTGCTGACTCAGGTATAAGTTACCAATACATGTGTTTGTTTCTTGCTGACTCAGGTATAAGTTACCAATACATGTGTTTGACGACTTGCTGACTCAGGTATAAGTTACCAATACATGTGTTTGTTGACTTGCTGACTCAGGTATAAGTTACCAATACATGTGTTTGCGACTTGCTGACTCAGGTATAAGTTACCAATACATGTGTTTGTTTACTTGCTGACTCAGGTATAAGTTACCAATACATGTGTTTGACGACTTGCTGACTCAGGTATAAGTTACCAATACATGTGTTTGTTTCTTGCTGACTCAGGTATAAGTTACCAATACATGTGTTTGTTCTTGCTGACTCAGGTATAAGTTACCAATACATGTGTTTGTTTCTTGCTGACTCAGGTATAAGTTACCAATACATGTGTTTGTTTCTTGCTGACTCAGGTATAAGTTACCAATACATGTGTTTGTTTCTTGCTGACTCAGGTATAAGTTACCAATACATGTGTTTGTTTCTTGCTGACTCAGGTATAAGTTACCAATACATGTTTTTGTTTCTTGCTGACTCAGGTATAAGTTACCAATACATGTGTTTGACGACTTGCTGACTCAGGTATAAGTTACCAATACATGTGTTTGACGACTTGCTGACTCAGGTATAAGTTACCAATACATGTGTTTGACGACTTGCTGACTCAGGTATAAGTTACCAATACATGTGTTTGTTTCTTGCTGACTCAGGTATAAGTTACCAATACATGTGTTTGTTTCTTGCTGACGCAGGTATAAGTTACCAATACATGTGTTTGTTTCTTGCTGACTCAGGTATAAGTTACCAATACATGTGTTTGTTTCTTGCTGACTCAGGTATAAGTTACCAATACATGTGTTTGTTTCTTGCTGACTCGGTATAAGTTACCAATACATGTGTTTGTTTCTTGCTGACGCAGGTATAAGTTACCAATACATGTGTTTGACGACTTGCTGACTCAGGTATAAGTTACCAATACATGTGTTTGACGACTTGCTGACTCAGGTATAAGTTACCAATACATGTGTTTGTTTCTTGCTGACGCAGGTATAAGTTACCAATACATGTGTTTGTTTCTTGCTGACTCAGGTATAAGTTACCAATACATGTGTTTGTTTCTTGCTGACGCAGGTATAAGTTACCAATACATGTGTTTGACGACTTGCTGACTCAGGTATAAGTTACCAATACATGTGTTTGTTTCTTGCTGACTCAGGTATAAGTTACCAATACATGTGTTTGGCGACTTGCTGACTCAGGTATAAGTTACCAATACATGTGTTTGACGACTTGCTGACTCAGGTATAAGTTACCAATACATGTGTTTGCTGACTCAGGTATAAGTTACCAATACATGTGTTTGTTTCTTGCTGACTCAGGTATAAGTTACCAATACATGTGTTTGTTTCTTGCTGACTCAGGTATAAGTTACCAATACATGTGTTTGTTTCTTGCTGACTCAGGTATAAGTTACCAATACATGTGTTTGGCGACTTGCTGACTCAGGTATAAGTTACCAATACATGTGTTTGGCGACTTGCTGACTCAGGTATAAGTTACCAATACATGTGTTTGTTTCTTGCTGACTCAGGTATAAGTTACCAATACATGTGTTTGGCGACTTGCTGACTCAGGTATAAGTTACCAATACATGTGTTTGGCGACTTGCTGACTCAGGTATAAGTTACCAATACATGTGTTTGACGACTTGCTGACTCAGGTATAAGTTACCAATACATGTGTTTGCTGACTCAGGTATAAGTTACCAATACATGTGTTTGTTTCTTGCTGACGCAGGTATAAGTTACCAATACATGTGTTTGTTTCTTGCTGACTCAGGTATAAGTTACCAATACATGTGTTTGTTTCTTGCTGACTCAGGTATAAGTTACCAATACATGTGTTTGACGACTTGCTGACTCAGGTATAAGTTACCAATACATGTGTTTGTTTCTTGCTGACTCAGGTATAAGTTACCAATACATGTGTTTGTTTCTTGCTGACTCAGGTATAAGTTACCAATACATGTGTTTGTTTCTTGCTGACTCAGGTATAAGTTACCAATACATGTGTTTGTTTCTTGCTGACTCAGGTATAAGTTACCAATACATGTGTTTGTTTCTTGCTGACTCAGGTATAAGTTACCAATACATGTGTTTGTTTCTTGCTGACTCAGGTATAAGTTACCAATACATGTGTTTGTTTCTTGCTGACTCAGGTATAAGTTACCAATACATGTGTTTGACGACTTGCTGACTCAGGTATAAGTTACCAATACATGTGTTTGTTTCTTGCTGACTCAGGTATAAGTTACCAATACATGTGTTTGTTTCTTGCTGACTCAGGTATAAGTTACCAATACATGTGTTTGTTTCTTGCTGACGCAGGTATAAGTTACCAATACATGTGTTTGACGACTTGCTGACTCGGGTATAAGTTACCAATACATGTGTTTGTTTCTTGCTGACTCAGGTATAAGTTACCAATACATGTGTTTGCGACTTGCTGACTCAGGTATAAGTTACCAATACATGTGTTTGACGACTTGCTGACTCAGGTATAAGTTACCAATACATGTGTTTGCTGACTCAGGTATAAGTTACCAATACATGTGTTTGTTTCTTGCTGACTCAGGTATAAGTTACCAATACATGTGTTTGTTTCTTGCTGACTCAGGTATAAGTTACCAATACATGTGTTTGTTTCTTGCTGACTCAGGTATAAGTTACCAATACATGTGTTTGTTTCTTGCTGACTCAGGTATAAGTTACCAATACATGTGTTTGTTTCTTGCTGACTCAGGTATAAGTTACCAATACATGTGTTTGACGACTTGCTGACTCAGGTATAAGTTACCAATACATGTGTTTGTTTCGACTTGCTGACTCAGGTATAAGTTACCAATACATGTGTTTGGCGACTTGCTGACTCAGGTATAAGTTACCAATACATGTGTTTGACGACTTGCTGACTCAGGTATAAGTTACCAATACATGTGTTTGCTGACTCAGGTATAAGTTACCAATACATGTGTTTGTTTCTTGCTGACTCAGGTATAAGTTACCAATACATGTGTTTGTTTCTTGCTGACTCAGGTATAAGTTACCAATACATGTGTTTGACGACTTGCTGACTCAGGTATAAGTTACCAATACATGTGTTTGACGACTTGCTGACTCAGGTATAAGTTACCAATACATGTGTTTGTTTCTTGCTGACTCAGGTATAAGTTACCAATACATGTGTTTGTTTCTTGCTGACTCAGGTATAAGTTACCAATACATGTGTTTGACGACTTGCTGACTCAGGTATAAGTTACCAATACATGTGTTTGTTTCTTGCTGACTCAGGTATAAGTTACCAATACATGTGTTTGTTTCTTGCTGACTCAGGTATAAGTTACCAATACATGTGTTTGTTTCTTGCTGACTCAGGTATAAGTTACCAATACATGTGTTTGTTTCTTGCTGACTCAGGTATAAGTTACCAATACATGTGTTTGTTTCTTGCTGACTCAGGTATAAGTTACCAATACATGTGTTTGTTGACTTGCTGACTCAGGTATAAGTTACCAATACATGTGTTTGACGACTTGCTGACTCAGGTATAAGTTACCAATACATGTGTTTGCGACTTGCTGACTCAGGTATAAGTTACCAATACATGTGTTTGACGACTTGCTGACTCAGGTATAAGTTACCAATACATGTGTTTGTTTCTTGCTGACTCAGGTATAAGTTACCAATACATGTGTTTGGCGACTTGCTGACTCAGGTATAAGTTACCAATACATGTGTTTGTTTCTTGCTGACTCAGGTATAAGTTACCAATACATGTGTTTGTTTCTTGCTGACTCAGGTATAAGTTACCAATACATGTGTTTGACGACTTGCTGACTCAGGTATAAGTTACCAATACATGTGTTTGACGACTTGCTGACTCAGGTATAAGTTACCAATACATGTGTTTGACGACTTGCTGACTCAGGTATAAGTTACCAATACATGTGTTTGTTTCTTGCTGACTCAGGTATAAGTTACCAATACATGTGTTTGTTTCTTGCTGACTCAGGTATAAGTTACCAATACATGTGTTTGTTTCTTGCTGACTCAGGTATAAGTTACCAATACATGTGTTTGTTTCTTGCTGACTCAGGTATAAGTTACCAATACATGTGTTTGTTTCTTGCTGACTCAGGTATAAGTTACCAATACATGTGTTTGTTTCTTGCTGACTCAGGTATAAGTTACCAATACATGTGTTTGTTTCTTGCTGACTCAGGTATAAGTTACCAATACATGTGTTTGTTTCTTGCTGACTCAGGTATAAGTTACCAATACATGTGTTTGTTTCTTGCTGACTCAGGTATAAGTTACCAATACATGTGTTTGTTTCTTGCTGACTCAGGTATAAGTTACCAATACATGTGTTTGTTTCTTGCTGACTCAGGTATAAGTTACCAATACATGTGTTTGTTTCTTGCTGACTCAGGTATAAGTTACCAATACATGTGTTTGACGACTTGCTGACTCAGGTATAAGTTACCAATACATGTGTTTGTTTCTTGCTGACTCAGGTATAAGTTACCAATACATGTGTTTGTTTCTTGCTGACTCAGGTATAAGTTACCAATACATGTGTTTGTTTCTTGCTGACTCAGGTATAAGTTACCAATACATGTGTTTGACGACTTGCTGACTCAGGTATAAGTTACCAATACATGTGTTTGTTTCTTGCTGACTCAGGTATAAGTTACCAATACATGTGTTTGCGACTTGCTGACTCAGGTATAAGTTACCAATACATGTGTTTGACGACTTGCTGACTCAGGTATAAGTTACCAATACATGTGTTTGACGACTTGCTGACTCAGGTATAAGTTACCAATACATGTGTTTGTTTCTTGCTGACTCAGGTATAAGTTACCAATACATGTGTTTGTTTCTTGCTGACTCAGGTATAAGTTACCAATACATGTGTTTGTTTCTTGCTGACTCAGGTATAAGTTACCAATACATGTGTTTGTTTCTTGCTGACTCAGGTATAAGTTACCAATACATGTGTTTGACGACTTGCTGACTCAGGTATAAGTTACCAATACATGTGTTTGTTTCTTGCTGACTCAGGTATAAGTTACCAATACATGTGTTTGTTTCTTGCTGACTCAGGTATAAGTTACCAATACATGTGTTTGTTTCTTGCTGACTCAGGTATAAGTTACCAATACATGTGTTTGTTTCTTGCTGACTCAGGTATAAGTTACCAATACATGTGTTTGTTTCTTGCTGACTCAGGTATAAGTTACCAATACATGTGTTTGACGACTTGCTGACTCAGGTATAAGTTACCAATACATGTGTTTGACGACTTGCTGACTCAGGTATAAGTTACCAATACATGTGTTTGTTTCTTGCTGACTCAGGTATAAGTTACCAATACATGTGTTTGTTTCTTGCTGACTCAGGTATAAGTTACCAATACATGTGTTTGTTTCTTGCTGACTCAGGTATAAGTTACCAATACATGTGTTTGACGACTTGCTGACTCAGGTATAAGTTACCAATACATGTGTTTGTTTCTTGCTGACTCAGGTATAAGTTACCAATACATGTGTTTGTTTCTTGCTGACTCAGGTATAAGTTACCAATACATGTGTTTGACGACTTGCTGACTCAGGTATAAGTTACCAATACATGTGTTTGTTTCTTGCTGACTCAGGTATAAGTTACCAATACATGTGTTTGTTTCTTGCTGACTCAGGTATAAGTTACCAATACATGTGTTTGACGACTTGCTGACTCAGGTATAAGTTACCAATACATGTGTTTGTTTCTTGCTGACTCAGGTATAAGTTACCAATACATGTGTTTGTTTCTTGCTGACTCAGGTATAAGTTACCAATACATGTGTTTGTTTCTTGCTGACTCAGGTATAAGTTACCAATACATGTGTTTGTTTCTTGCTGACTCAGGTATAAGTTACCAATACATGTGTTTGTTTCTTGCTGACTCAGGTATAAGTTACCAATACATGTGTTTGTTGACTTGCTGACTCAGGTATAAGTTACCAATACATGTGTTTGACGACTTGCTGACTCAGGTATAAGTTACCAATACATGTGTTTGCGACTTGCTGACTCAGGTATAAGTTACCAATACATGTGTTTGACGACTTGCTGACTCAGGTATAAGTTACCAATACATGTGTTTGAGACTTGCTGACTCAGGTATAAGTTACCAATACATGTGTTTGTTTCTTGCTGACTCAGGTATAAGTTACCAATACATGTGTTTGTTTCTTGCTGACTCAGGTATAAGTTACCAATACATGTGTTTGTTTCTTGCTGACTCAGGTATAAGTTACCAATACATGTGTTTGACGACTTGCTGACTCAGGTATAAGTTACCAATACATGTGTTTGACGACTTGCTGACTCAGGTATAAGTTACCAATACATGTGTTTGACGACTTGCTGACTCAGGTATAAGTTACCAATACATGTGTTTGTTTCTTGCTGACTCAGGTATAAGTTACCAATACATGTGTTTGTTTCTTGCTGACGCAGGTATAAGTTACCAATACATGTGTTTGTTTCTTGCTGACTCAGGTATAAGTTACCAATACATGTGTTTGTTTCTTGCTGACTCAGGTATAAGTTACCAATACATGTGTTTGTTTCTTGCTGACGCAGGTATAAGTTACCAATACATGTGTTTGTTTCTTGCTGACTCAGGTATAAGTTACCAATACATGTGTTTGTTTCTTGCTGACTCAGGTATAAGTTACCAATACATGTGTTTGTTTCTTGCTGACTCAGGTATAAGTTACCAATACATGTGTTTGTTTCTTGCTGACTCAGGTATAAGTTACCAATACATGTGTTTGTTTCTTGCTGACTCAGGTATAAGTTACCAATACATGTGTTTGACGACTTGCTGACTCAGGTATAAGTTACCAATACATGTGTTTGTTTCTTGCTGACTCAGGTATAAGTTACCAATACATGTGTTTGACGACTTGCTGACTCAGGTATAAGTTACCAATACATGTGTTTGTTTCTTGCTGACTCAGGTATAAGTTACCAATACATGTGTTTGACGACTTGCTGACTCAGGTATAAGTTACCAATACATGTGTTTGTTTCTTGCTGACTCAGGTATAAGTTACCAATACATGTGTTTGTTTCTTGCTGACTCAGGTATAAGTTACCAATACATGTGTTTGACGACTTGCTGACTCAGGTATAAGTTACCAATACATGTGTTTGTTTCTTGCTGACTCAGGTATAAGTTACCAATACATGTGTTTGACGACTTGCTGACTCAGGTATAAGTTACCAATACATGTGTTTGTTTCTTGCTGACTCAGGTATAAGTTACCAATACATGTGTTTGTTTCTTGCTGACTCAGGTATAAGTTACCAATACATGTGTTTGTTTCTTGCTGACTCAGGTATAAGTTACCAATACATGTGTTTGTTTCTTGCTGACTCAGGTATAAGTTACCAATACATGTGTTTGTTTCTTGCTGACTCAGGTATAAGTTACCAATACATGTGTTTGTTTCTTGCTGACTCAGGTATAAGTTACCAATACATGTGTTTGTTTCTTGCTGACTCAGGTATAAGTTACCAATACATGTGTTTGTTTCTTGCTGACTCAGGTATAAGTTACCAATACATGTGTTTGTTTCTTGCTGACTCAGGTATAAGTTACCAATACATGTGTTTGTTTCTTGCTGACTCAGGTATAAGTTACCAATACATGTGTTTGTTTCTTGCTGACTCAGGTATAAGTTACCAATACATGTGTTTGTTTCTTGCTGACTCAGGTATAAGTTACCAATACATGTGTTTGTTTCTTGCTGACTCAGGTATAAGTTACCAATACATGTGTTTGACGACTTGCTGACTCAGGTATAAGTTACCAATACATGTGTTTGTTTCTTGCTGACTCAGGTATAAGTTACCAATACATGTGTTTGTTTCTTGCTGACGCAGGTATAAGTTACCAATACATGTGTTTGTTTCTTGCTGACGCAGGTATAAGTTACCAATACATGTGTTTGACGACTTGCTGACTCAGGTATAAGTTACCAATACATGTGTTTGTTTCTTGCTGACTCAGGTATAAGTTACCAATACATGTGTTTGGCGACTTGCTGACTCAGGTATAAGTTACCAATACATGTGTTTGACGACTTGCTGACTCAGGTATAAGTTACCAATACATGTGTTTGACGACTTGCTGACTCAGGTATAAGTTACCAATACATGTGTTTGTTTCTTGCTGACTCAGGTATAAGTTACCAATACATGTGTTTGTTTCTTGCTGACTCAGGTATAAGTTACCAATACATGTGTTTGTTTCTTGCTGACTCAGGTATAAGTTACCAATACATGTGTTTGTTTCTTGCTGACTCAGGTATAAGTTACCAATACATGTGTTTGACGACTTGCTGACTCAGGTATAAGTTACCAATACATGTGTTTGTTTCTTGCTGACTCGGGTATAAGTTACCAATACATGTGTTTGTTTCTTGCTGACGCAGGTATAAGTTACCAATACATGTGTTTGTTTCTTGCTGACTCAGGTATAAGTTACCAATACATGTGTTTTTGTGACTTGCTGACTCAGGTATAAGTTACCAATACATGTGTTTGACGACTTGCTGACTCAGGTATAAGTTACCAATACATGTGTTTGACGACTTGCTGACGCAGGTATAAGTTACCAATACATGTGTTTGACGACTTGCTGACTCAGGTATAAGTTACCAATACATGTGTTTGTTTCTTGCTGACTCAGGTATAAGTTACCAATACATGTGTTTGTTTCTTGCTGACGCAGGTATAAGTTACCAATACATGTGTTTGTTTCTTGCTGACTCAGGTATAAGTTACCAATACATGTGTTTGACGACTTGCTGACTCAGGTATAAGTTACCAATACATGTGTTTGACGACTTGCTGACTCAGGTATAAGTTACCAATACATGTGTTTGTTTCTTGCTGACTCAGGTATAAGTTACCAATACATGTGTTTGACGACTTGCTGACGCAGGTATAAGTTACCAATACATGTGTTTGTTTCTTGCTGACTCAGGTATAAGTTACCAATACATGTGTTTGTTTCTTGCTGACTCAGGTATAAGTTACCAATACATGTGTTTGACGACTTGCTGACTCAGGTATAAGTTACCAATACATGTGTTTGTTTCTTGCTGACGCAGGTATAAGTTACCAATACATGTGTTTGTTTCTTGCTGACTCAGGTATAAGTTACCAATACATGTGTTTGTTTCTTGCTGACGCAGGTATAAGTTACCAATACATGTGTTTGTTTCTTGCTGACTCAGGTATAAGTTACCAATACATGTGTTTGTTTCTTGCTGACTCAGGTATAAGTTACCAATACATGTGTTTGTTGACTTGCTGACTCAGGTATAAGTTACCAATACATGTGTTTGACGACTTGCTGACTCAGGTATAAGTTACCAATACATGTGTTTGGCGACTTGCTGACTCAGGTATAAGTTACCAATACATGTGTTTGGCGACTTGCTGACTCAGGTATAAGTTACCAATACATGTGTTTGTTTCTTGCTGACTCAGGTATAAGTTACCAATACATGTGTTTGCGACTTGCTGACTCAGGTATAAGTTACCAATACATGTGTTTGTTTCTTGCTGACTCAGGTATAAGTTACCAATACATGTGTTTGTTTCTTGCTGACTCAGGTATAAGTTACCAATACATGTGTTTGACGACTTGCTGACTCAGGTATAAGTTACCAATACATGTGTTTGACGACTTGCTGACTCAGGTATAAGTTACCAATACATGTGTTTGACGACTTGCTGACTCAGGTATAAGTTACCAATACATGTGTTTGTTTCTTGCTGACTCAGGTATAAGTTACCAATACATGTGTTTGTTTCTTGCTGACTCAGGTATAAGTTACCAATACATGTGTTTGTTTCTTGCTGACTCAGGTATAAGTTACCAATACATGTGTTTGTTTCTTGCTGACTCAGGTATAAGTTACCAATACATGTGTTTGTTTCTTGCTGACTCAGGTATAAGTTACCAATACATGTGTTTGTTTCTTGCTGACGCAGGTATAAGTTACCAATACATGTGTTTGTTTCTTGCTGACTCAGGTATAAGTTACCAATACATGTGTTTGTTTCTTGCTGACTCAGGTATAAGTTACCAATACATGTGTTTGTTTCTTGCTGACTCAGGTATAAGTTACCAATACATGTGTTTGTTTCTTGCTGACTCAGGTATAAGTTACCAATACATGTGTTTGTTTCTTGCTGACTCAGGTATAAGTTACCAATACATGTGTTTGTTTCTTGCTGACTCAGGTATAAGTTACCAATACATGTGTTTGTTTCTTGCTGACTCAGGTATAAGTTACCAATACATGTGTTTGACGACTTGCTGACTCAGGTATAAGTTACCAATACATGTGTTTGTTTCTTGCTGACTCAGGTATAAGTTACCAATACATGTGTTTGTTTCTTGCTGACTCAGGTATAAGTTACCAATACATGTGTTTGTTACTTGCTGACTCAGGTATAAGTTACCAATACATGTGTTTGACGACTTGCTGACTCAGGTATAAGTTACCAATACATGTGTTTGTTTCTTGCTGACTCAGGTATAAGTTACCAATACATGTGTTTGGCGACTTGCTGACTCAGGTATAAGTTACCAATACATGTGTTTGACGACTTGCTGACTCAGGTATAAGTTACCAATACATGTGTTTGACGACTTGCTGACTCAGGTATAAGTTACCAATACATGTGTTTGTTTCTTGCTGACTCAGGTATAAGTTACCAATACATGTGTTTGTTTCTTGCTGACTCAGGTATAAGTTACCAATACATGTGTTTGTTTCTTGCTGACTCAGGTATAAGTTACCAATACATGTGTTTGTTTCTTGCTGACTCAGGTATAAGTTACCAATACATGTGTTTGACGACTTGCTGACTCAGGTATAAGTTACCAATACATGTGTTTGTTTCTTGCTGACTCGGTATAAGTTACCAATACATGTGTTTGTTTCTTGCTGACTCAGGTATAAGTTACCAATACATGTGTTTGTTTCTTGCTGACTCAGGTATAAGTTACCAATACATGTGTTTGTTGACTTGCTGACTCAGGTATAAGTTACCAATACATGTGTTTGACGACTTGCTGACTCAGGTATAAGTTACCAATACATGTGTTTGACGACTTGCTGACTCAGGTATAAGTTACCAATACATGTGTTTGACGACTTGCTGACTCAGGTATAAGTTACCAATACATGTGTTTGTTTCTTGCTGACTCAGGTATAAGTTACCAATACATGTGTTTGTTTCTTGCTGACGCAGGTATAAGTTACCAATACATGTGTTTGTTTCTTGCTGACTCAGGTATAAGTTACCAATACATGTGTTTGACGACTTGCTGACTCAGGTATAAGTTACCAATACATGTGTTTGACGACTTGCTGACTCAGGTATAAGTTACCAATACATGTGTTTGTTTCTTGCTGACTCAGGTATAAGTTACCAATACATGTGTTTGACGACTTGCTGACGCAGGTATAAGTTACCAATACATGTGTTTGTTTCTTGCTGACGCAGGTATAAGTTACCAATACATGTGTTTGTTTCTTGCTGACTCAGGTATAAGTTACCAATACATGTGTTTGACGACTTGCTGACTCAGGTATAAGTTACCAATACATGTGTTTGTTTCTTGCTGACGCAGGTATAAGTTACCAATACATGTGTTTGTTTCTTGCTGACTCAGGTATAAGTTACCAATACATGTGTTTGTTTCTTGCTGACTCAGGTATAAGTTACCAATACATGTGTTTGTTTCTTGCTGACTCAGGTATAAGTTACCAATACATGTGTTTGTTTCTTGCTGACTCAGGTATAAGTTACCAATACATGTGTTTGTTGACTTGCTGACTCAGGTATAAGTTACCAATACATGTGTTTGACGACTTGCTGACTCAGGTATAAGTTACCAATACATGTGTTTGGCGACTTGCTGACTCAGGTATAAGTTACCAATACATGTGTTTGCGACTTGCTGACTCAGGTATAAGTTACCAATACATGTGTTTGTTTCTTGCTGACTCAGGTATAAGTTACCAATACATGTGTTTGGCGACTTGCTGACTCAGGTATAAGTTACCAATACATGTGTTTGTTTCTTGCTGACTCAGGTATAAGTTACCAATACATGTGTTTGTTTCTTGCTGACTCAGGTATAAGTTACCAATACATGTGTTTGACGACTTGCTGACTCAGGTATAAGTTACCAATACATGTGTTTGACGACTTGCTGACTCAGGTATAAGTTACCAATACATGTGTTTGACGACTTGCTGACTCAGGTATAAGTTACCAATACATGTGTTTGTTTCTTGCTGACTCAGGTATAAGTTACCAATACATGTGTTTGTTTCTTGCTGACGCAGGTATAAGTTACCAATACATGTGTTTGTTTCTTGCTGACTCAGGTATAAGTTACCAATACATGTGTTTGTTTCTTGCTGACTCAGGTATAAGTTACCAATACATGTGTTTGTTTCTTGCTGACTCAGGTATAAGTTACCAATACATGTGTTTGTTTCTTGCTGACTCAGGTATAAGTTACCAATACATGTGTTTGTTTCTTGCTGACTCAGGTATAAGTTACCAATACATGTGTTTGTTTCTTGCTGACTCAGGTATAAGTTACCAATACATGTGTTTGTTTCTTGCTGACTCAGGTATAAGTTACCAATACATGTGTTTGTTTCTTGCTGACTCAGGTATAAGTTACCAATACATGTGTTTGTTTCTTGCTGACTCAGGTATAAGTTACCAATACATGTGTTTGTTTCTTGCTGACTCAGGTATAAGTTACCAATACATGTGTTTGTTTCTTGCTGACTCAGGTATAAGTTACCAATACATGTGTTTGACGACTTGCTGACTCAGGTATAAGTTACCAATACATGTGTTTGTTTCTTGCTGACGCAGGTATAAGTTACCAATACATGTGTTTGTTTCTTGCTGACGCAGGTATAAGTTACCAATACATGTGTTTGTTACTTGCTGACGCAGGTATAAGTTACCAATACATGTGTTTGACGACTTGCTGACTCAGGTATAAGTTACCAATACATGTGTTTGTTTCTTGCTGACTCAGGTATAAGTTACCAATACATGTGTTTGGCGACTTGCTGACTCAGGTATAAGTTACCAATACATGTGTTTGACGACTTGCTGACTCAGGTATAAGTTACCAATACATGTGTTTGACGACTTGCTGACTCAGGTATAAGTTACCAATACATGTGTTTGTTTCTTGCTGACTCAGGTATAAGTTACCAATACATGTGTTTGTTTCTTGCTGACGCAGGTATAAGTTACCAATACATGTGTTTGTTTCTTGCTGACTCAGGTATAAGTTACCAATACATGTGTTTGTTTCTTGCTGACTCAGGTATAAGTTACCAATACATGTGTTTGACGACTTGCTGACTCAGGTATAAGTTACCAATACATGTGTTTGTTTCTTGCTGACTCGGTATAAGTTACCAATACATGTGTTTGTTTCTTGCTGACTCAGGTATAAGTTACCAATACATGTGTTTGTTTCTTGCTGACTCAGGTATAAGTTACCAATACATGTGTTTGTTGACTTGCTGACTCAGGTATAAGTTACCAATACATGTGTTTGACGACTTGCTGACTCAGGTATAAGTTACCAATACATGTGTTTGACGACTTGCTGACTCAGGTATAAGTTACCAATACATGTGTTTGACGACTTGCTGACTCAGGTATAAGTTACCAATACATGTGTTTGTTTCTTGCTGACGCAGGTATAAGTTACCAATACATGTGTTTGTTTCTTGCTGACTCAGGTATAAGTTACCAATACATGTGTTTGTTTCTTGCTGACTCAGGTATAAGTTACCAATACATGTGTTTGACGACTTGCTGACTCAGGTATAAGTTACCAATACATGTGTTTGACGACTTGCTGACTCAGGTATAAGTTACCAATACATGTGTTTGTTTCTTGCTGACGCAGGTATAAGTTACCAATACATGTGTTTGACGACTTGCTGACTCAGGTATAAGTTACCAATACATGTGTTTGTTTCTTGCTGACTCAGGTATAAGTTACCAATACATGTGTTTGTTTCTTGCTGACTCAGGTATAAGTTACCAATACATGTGTTTGACGACTTGCTGACTCAGGTATAAGTTACCAATACATGTGTTTGTTTCTTGCTGACGCAGGTATAAGTTACCAATACATGTGTTTGTTTCTTGCTGACTCAGGTATAAGTTACCAATACATGTGTTTGTTTCTTGCTGACTCAGGTATAAGTTACCAATACATGTGTTTGTTTCTTGCTGACTCAGGTATAAGTTACCAATACATGTGTTTGTTTCTTGCTGACTCAGGTATAAGTTACCAATACATGTGTTTGTGACTTGCTGACTCAGGTATAAGTTACCAATACATGTGTTTGACGACTTGCTGACTCAGGTATAAGTTACCAATACATGTGTTTGGCGACTTGCTGACTCAGGTATAAGTTACCAATACATGTGTTTGGCGACTTGCTGACTCAGGTATAAGTTACCAATACATGTGTTTGTGACTTGCTGACTCAGGTATAAGTTACCAATACATGTGTTTGGCGACTTGCTGACTCAGGTATAAGTTACCAATACATGTGTTTGTTTCTTGCTGACTCAGGTATAAGTTACCAATACATGTGTTTGTTTCTTGCTGACTCAGGTATAAGTTACCAATACATGTGTTTGACGACTTGCTGACTCAGGTATAAGTTACCAATACATGTGTTTGACGACTTGCTGACTCAGGTATAAGTTACCAATACATGTGTTTGACGACTTGCTGACTCAGGTATAAGTTACCAATACATGTGTTTGTTTCTTGCTGACTCAGGTATAAGTTACCAATACATGTGTTTGTTTCTTGCTGACTCAGGTATAAGTTACCAATACATGTGTTTGTTTCTTGCTGACTCAGGTATAAGTTACCAATACATGTGTTTGTTTCTTGCTGACTCAGGTATAAGTTACCAATACATGTGTTTGTTTCTTGCTGACTCAGGTATAAGTTACCAATACATGTGTTTGTTTCTTGCTGACTCAGGTATAAGTTACCAATACATGTGTTTGTTTCTTGCTGACTCAGGTATAAGTTACCAATACATGTGTTTGTTTCTTGCTGACTCAGGTATAAGTTACCAATACATGTGTTTGTTTCTTGCTGACTCAGGTATAAGTTACCAATACATGTGTTTGTTTCTTGCTGACTCGGGTATAAGTTACCAATACATGTGTTTGTTTCTTGCTGACTCAGGTATAAGTTACCAATACATGTGTTTGTTTCTTGCTGACTCAGGTATAAGTTACCAATACATGTGTTTGTTTCTTGCTGACTCAGGTATAAGTTACCAATACATGTGTTTGACGACTTGCTGACTCGGGTATAAGTTACCAATACATGTGTTTGTTTCTTGCTGACTCAGGTATAAGTTACCAATACATGTGTTTGTTTCTTGCTGACTCAGGTATAAGTTACCAATACATGTGTTTGTTACTTGCTGACTCAGGTATAAGTTACCAATACATGTGTTTGACGACTTGCTGACTCAGGTATAAGTTACCAATACATGTGTTTGTTTCTTGCTGACTCAGGTATAAGTTACCAATACATGTGTTTGGCGACTTGCTGACTCAGGTATAAGTTACCAATACATGTGTTTGACGACTTGCTGACTCAGGTATAAGTTACCAATACATGTGTTTGACGACTTGCTGACTCAGGTATAAGTTACCAATACATGTGTTTGTTTCTTGCTGACTCAGGTATAAGTTACCAATACATGTGTTTGTTTCTTGCTGACGCAGGTATAAGTTACCAATACATGTGTTTGTTTCTTGCTGACTCAGGTATAAGTTACCAATACATGTGTTTGTTTCTTGCTGACTCAGGTATAAGTTACCAATACATGTGTTTGACGACTTGCTGACTCAGGTATAAGTTACCAATACATGTGTTTGTTTCTTGCTGACTCAGGTATAAGTTACCAATACATGTGTTTGTTTCTTGCTGACGCAGGTATAAGTTACCAATACATGTGTTTGTTTCTTGCTGACTCAGGTATAAGTTACCAATACATGTGTTTGGTGACTTGCTGACTCAGGTATAAGTTACCAATACATGTGTTTGACGACTTGCTGACTCAGGTATAAGTTACCAATACATGTGTTTGACGACTTGCTGACTCAGGTATAAGTTACCAATACATGTGTTTGACGACTTGCTGACTCAGGTATAAGTTACCAATACATGTGTTTGTTTCTTGCTGACGCAGGTATAAGTTACCAATACATGTGTTTGTTTCTTGCTGACGCAGGTATAAGTTACCAATACATGTGTTTGTTTCTTGCTGACTCAGGTATAAGTTACCAATACATGTGTTTGACGACTTGCTGACGCAGGTATAAGTTACCAATACATGTGTTTGACGACTTGCTGACTCAGGTATAAGTTACCAATACATGTGTTTGTTTCTTGCTGACGCAGGTATAAGTTACCAATACATGTGTTTGACGACTTGCTGACTCAGGTATAAGTTACCAATACATGTGTTTGTTTCTTGCTGACGCAGGTATAAGTTACCAATACATGTGTTTGTTTCTTGCTGACTCAGGTATAAGTTACCAATACATGTGTTTGACGACTTGCTGACTCAGGTATAAGTTACCAATACATGTGTTTGTTTCTTGCTGACTCAGGTATAAGTTACCAATACATGTGTTTGTTTCTTGCTGACTCAGGTATAAGTTACCAATACATGTGTTTGTTTCTTGCTGACTCAGGTATAAGTTACCAATACATGTGTTTGTTTCTTGCTGACTCGGTATAAGTTACCAATACATGTGTTTGTTTCTTGCTGACTCAGGTATAAGTTACCAATACATGTGTTTTTGACTTGCTGACTCAGGTATAAGTTACCAATACATGTGTTTGACGACTTGCTGACTCAGGTATAAGTTACCAATACATGTGTTTGGCGACTTGCTGACTCAGGTATAAGTTACCAATACATGTGTTTGGCGACTTGCTGACTCAGGTATAAGTTACCAATACATGTGTTTGTTGACTTGCTGACTCAGGTATAAGTTACCAATACATGTGTTTGGCGACTTGCTGACTCAGGTATAAGTTACCAATACATGTGTTTGTTTCTTGCTGACTCAGGTATAAGTTACCAATACATGTGTTTGTTTCTTGCTGACTCAGGTATAAGTTACCAATACATGTGTTTGACGACTTGCTGACGCAGGTATAAGTTACCAATACATGTGTTTGACGACTTGCTGACGCAGGTATAAGTTACCAATACATGTGTTTGACGACTTGCTGACTCAGGTATAAGTTACCAATACATGTGTTTGTTTCTTGCTGACTCAGGTATAAGTTACCAATACATGTGTTTGTTTCTTGCTGACTCAGGTATAAGTTACCAATACATGTGTTTGTTTCTTGCTGACTCAGGTATAAGTTACCAATACATGTGTTTGTTTCTTGCTGACTCAGGTATAAGTTACCAATACATGTGTTTGTTTCTTGCTGACGCAGGTATAAGTTACCAATACATGTGTTTGTTTCTTGCTGACGCAGGTATAAGTTACCAATACATGTGTTTGTTTCTTGCTGACTCAGGTATAAGTTACCAATACATGTGTTTGTTTCTTGCTGACTCAGGTATAAGTTACCAATACATGTGTTTGTTTCTTGCTGACTCAGGTATAAGTTACCAATACATGTGTTTGTTTCTTGCTGACTCAGGTATAAGTTACCAATACATGTGTTTGTTTCTTGCTGACTCAGGTATAAGTTACCAATACATGTGTTTGTTTCTTGCTGACTCAGGTATAAGTTACCAATACATGTGTTTGTTTCTTGCTGACTCAGGTATAAGTTACCAATACATGTGTTTGACGACTTGCTGACTCAGGTATAAGTTACCAATACATGTGTTTGTTTCTTGCTGACGCAGGTATAAGTTACCAATACATGTGTTTGTTTCTTGCTGACGCAGGTATAAGTTACCAATACATGTGTTTGTTACTTGCTGACGCAGGTATAAGTTACCAATACATGTGTTTGACGACTTGCTGACTCGGGTATAAGTTACCAATACATGTGTTTGTTTCTTGCTGACTCAGGTATAAGTTACCAATACATGTGTTTGGCGACTTGCTGACTCAGGTATAAGTTACCAATACATGTGTTTGACGACTTGCTGACTCAGGTATAAGTTACCAATACATGTGTTTGACGACTTGCTGACTCAGGTATAAGTTACCAATACATGTGTTTGTTTCTTGCTGACTCAGGTATAAGTTACCAATACATGTGTTTGTTTCTTGCTGACGCAGGTATAAGTTACCAATACATGTGTTTGTTTCTTGCTGACTCAGGTATAAGTTACCAATACATGTGTTTTTTCTTGCTGACTCAGGTATAAGTTACCAATACATGTGTTTGACGACTTGCTGACTCAGGTATAAGTTACCAATACATGTGTTTGTTTCTTGCTGACTCAGGTATAAGTTACCAATACATGTGTTTGTTTCTTGCTGACGCAGGTATAAGTTACCAATACATGTGTTTGTTTCTTGCTGACTCAGGTATAAGTTACCAATACATGTGTTTGGTGACTTGCTGACTCAGGTATAAGTTACCAATACATGTGTTTGACGACTTGCTGACGCAGGTATAAGTTACCAATACATGTGTTTGACGACTTGCTGACGCAGGTATAAGTTACCAATACATGTGTTTGACGACTTGCTGACTCAGGTATAAGTTACCAATACATGTGTTTGTTTCTTGCTGACGCAGGTATAAGTTACCAATACATGTGTTTGTTTCTTGCTGACGCAGGTATAAGTTACCAATACATGTGTTTGTTTCTTGCTGACTCAGGTATAAGTTACCAATACATGTGTTTGACGACTTGCTGACGCAGGTATAAGTTACCAATACATGTGTTTGACGACTTGCTGACTCAGGTATAAGTTACCAATACATGTGTTTGTTTCTTGCTGACGCAGTTATAAGTTACCAATACATGTGTTTGACGACTTGCTGACGCAGGTATAAGTTACCAATACATGTGTTTGTTTCTTGCTGACGCAGGTATAAGTTACCAATACATGTGTTTGTTTCTTGCTGACTCAGGTATAAGTTACCAATACATGTGTTTGACGACTTGCTGACTCGGGTATAAGTTACCAATACATGTGTTTGTTTCTTGCTGACGCAGGTATAAGTTACCAATACATGTGTTTGTTTCTTGCTGACTCAGGTATAAGTTACCAATACATGTGTTTGTTTCTTGCTGACTCAGGTATAAGTTACCAATACATGTGTTTGTTTCTTGCTGACTCGGTATAAGTTACCAATACATGTGTTTGTTTCTTGCTGACTCAGGTATAAGTTACCAATACATGTGTTTGGTGACTTGCTGACTCAGGTATAAGTTACCAATACATGTGTTTGACGACTTGCTGACTCAGGTATAAGTTACCAATACATGTGTTTGGCGACTTGCTGACTCAGGTATAAGTTACCAATACATGTGTTTGCGACTTGCTGACTCAGGTATAAGTTACCAATACATGTGTTTGATGACTTGCTGACTCAGGTATAAGTTACCAATACATGTGTTTGGCGACTTGCTGACTCAGGTATAAGTTACCAATACATGTGTTTGTTTCTTGCTGACTCAGGTATAAGTTACCAATACATGTGTTTGTTTCTTGCTGACTCAGGTATAAGTTACCAATACATGTGTTTGACGACTTGCTGACGCAGGTATAAGTTACCAATACATGTGTTTGACGACTTGCTGACTCAGGTATAAGTTACCAATACATGTGTTTGACGACTTGCTGACTCAGGTATAAGTTACCAATACATGTGTTTGTTTCTTGCTGACGCAGGTATAAGTTACCAATACATGTGTTTGTTTCTTGCTGACGCAGGTATAAGTTACCAATACATGTGTTTGTTTCTTGCTGACTCAGGTATAAGTTACCAATACATGTGTTTGACGACTTGCTGACGCAGGTATAAGTTACCAATACATGTGTTTGACGACTTGCTGACTCAGGTATAAGTTACCAATACATGTGTTTGTTTCTTGCTGACGCAGGTATAAGTTACCAATACATGTGTTTGACGACTTGCTGACGCAGGTATAAGTTACCAATACATGTGTTTGTTTCTTGCTGACGCAGGTATAAGTTACCAATACATGTGTTTGTTTCTTGCTGACTCAGGTATAAGTTACCAATACATGTGTTTGACGACTTGCTGACTCGGTATAAGTTACCAATACATGTGTTTGTTTCTTGCTGACGCAGGTATAAGTTACCAATACATGTGTTTGTTTCTTGCTGACTCAGGTATAAGTTACCAATACATGTGTTTGTTTCTTGCTGACGCAGGTATAAGTTACCAATACATGTGTTTGTTTCTTGCTGACTCGGGTATAAGTTACCAATACATGTGTTTGACGACTTGCTGACTCAGGTATAAGTTACCAATACATGTGTTTGGTGACTTGCTGACTCAGGTATAAGTTACCAATACATGTGTTTGACGACTTGCTGACTCAGGTATAAGTTACCAATACATGTGTTTGGCGACTTGCTGACTCAGGTATAAGTTACCAATACATGTGTTTGGCGACTTGCTGACTCAGGTATAAGTTACCAATACATGTGTTTGATGACTTGCTGACTCAGGTATAAGTTACCAATACATGTGTTTGGCGACTTGCTGACTCAGGTATAAGTTACCAATACATGTGTTTGTTTCTTGCTGACTCAGGTATAAGTTACCAATACATGTGTTTGTTTCTTGCTGACTCAGGTATAAGTTACCAATACATGTGTTTGTTTCTTGCTGACTCGGGTATAAGTTACCAATACATGTGTTTGTTTCTTGCTGACTCAGGTATAAGTTACCAATACATGTGTTTGGCGACTTGCTGACTCAGGTATAAGTTACCAATACATGTGTTTGTTTCTTGCTGACTCAGGTATAAGTTACCAATACATGTGTTTGATGACTTGCTGACAGGTATAAGTTACCAATACATGTGTTTGACGACTTGCTGACTCAGGTATAAGTTACCAATACATGTGTTTGACGACTTGCTGACGCAGGTATAAGTTACCAATACATGTGTTTGACGACTTGCTGACGCAGGTATAAGTTACCAATACATGTGTTTGTTTCTTGCTGACTCAGGTATAAGTTACCAATACATGTGTTTGTTTCTTGCTGACGCAGGTATAAGTTACCAATACATGTGTTTGTTTCTTGCTGACGCAGGTATAAGTTACCAATACATGTGTTTGTTTCTTGCTGACTCAGGTATAAGTTACCAATACATGTGTTTGTTTCTTGCTGACTCAGGTATAAGTTACCAATACATGTGTTTGTTTCTTGCTGACGCAGGTATAAGTTACCAATACATGTGTTTGACGACTTGCTGACGCAGGTATAAGTTACCAATACATGTGTTTGACGACTCGCTGACTCGGGTATAAGTTACCAATACATGTGTTTGTTTCTTGCTGACGCAGGTATAAGTTACCAATACATGTGTTTGTTTCTTGCTGACGCAGGTATAAGTTACCAATACATGTGTTTGTTACTTGCTGACGCAGGTATAAGTTACCAATACATGTGTTTGACGACTCGCTGACTCGGGTATAAGTTACCAATACATGTGTTTGTTTCTTGCTGACTCAGGTATAAGTTACCAATACATGTGTTTGGCGACTTGCTGACTCAGGTATAAGTTACCAATACATGTGTTTGACGACTTGCTGACTCAGGTATAAGTTACCAATACATGTGTTTGCTGACTCAGGTATAAGTTACCAATACATGTGTTTGTCTCCTGCTGACTCAGGTATAAGTTACCAATACATGTGTTTGTTTCTTGCTGACTCAGGTATAAGTTACCAATACATGTGTTTGTTTCTTGCTGACTCAGGTATAAGTTACCAATACATGTGTTTGGCGACTTGCTGACTCAGGTATAAGTTACCAATACATGTGTTTGGCGACTTGCTGACTCAGGTATAAGTTACCAATACATGTGTTTGGCGACTTGCTGACTCAGGTATAAGTTACCAATACATGTGTTTGGCGACTTGCTGACTCAGGTATAAGTTACCAATACATGTGTTTGGCGACTTGCTGACTCAGGTATAAGTTACCAATACATGTGTTTGACGACTTGCTGACTCAGGTATAAGTTACCAATACATGTGTTTGCTGACTCAGGTATAAGTTACCAATACATGTGTTTGTTTCTTGCTGACGCAGGTATAAGTTACCAATACATGTGTTTGTTTCTTGCTGACTCAGGTATAAGTTACCAATACATGTGTTTGTTTCTTGCTGACGCAGGTATAAGTTACCAATACATGTGTTTGACGACTTGCTGACTCAGGTATAAGTTACCAATACATGTGTTTGTTTCTTGCTGACGCAGGTATAAGTTACCAATACATGTGTTTGTTTCTTGCTGACTCGGGTATAAGTTACCAATACATGTGTTTGTTTCTTGCTGACTCGGGTATAAGTTACCAATACATGTGTTTGTTTCTTGCTGACTCGGGTATAAGTTACCAATACATGTGTTTGTTTCTTGCTGACTCGGGTATAAGTTACCAATACATGTGTTTGTTTCTTGCTGACTCAGGTATAAGTTACCAATACATGTGTTTCATTCTTGCTGACTCAGGTATAAGTTACCAATACATGTGTTTGACGACTTGCTGACTCAGGTATAAGTTACCAATACATGTGTTTGTTTCTTGCTGACTCGGGTATAAGTTACCAATACATGTGTTTGTTTCTTGCTGACGCAGGTATAAGTTACCAATACATGTGTTTGTTACTTGCTGACGCAGGTATAAGTTACCAATACATGTGTTTGACGACTCGCTGACTCGGGTATAAGTTACCAATACATGTGTTTGTTTCTTGCTGACTCAGGTATAAGTTACCAATACATGTGTTTGGCGACTTGCTGACTCAGGTATAAGTTACCAATACATGTGTTTGACGACTTGCTGACTCAGGTATAAGTTACCAATACATGTGTTTGCTGACTCAGGTATAAGTTACCAATACATGTGTTTGTCTCCTGCTGACTCAGGTATAAGTTACCAATACATGTGTTTGTTTCTTGCTGACTCAGGTATAAGTTACCAATACATGTGTTTGTTTCTTGCTGACTCAGGTATACGTTACCAATACATGTGTTTGGCGACTTGCTGACTCAGGTATAAGTTACCAATACATGTGTTTGGCGACTTGCTGACTCAGGTATAAGTTACCAATACATGTGTTTGGCGACTTGCTGACTCAGGTATAAGTTACCAATACATGTGTTTGGCGACTTGCTGACTCAGGTATAAGTTACCAATACATGTGTTTGGCGACTTGCTGACTCAGGTATAAGTTACCAATACATGTGTTTGACGACTTGCTGACTCAGGTATAAGTTACCAATACATGTGTTTGCTGACTCAGGTATAAGTTACCAATACATGTGTTTGTTTCTTGCTGACGCAGGTATAAGTTACCAATACATGTGTTTGTTTCTTGCTGACGCAGGTATAAGTTACCAATACATGTGTTTGACGACTTGCTGACTCAGGTATAAGTTACCAATACATGTGTTTGACGACTTGCTGACTCAGGTATACGTTACCAATACATGTGTTTGTTTCTTGCTGACGCAGGTATAAGTTACCAATACATGTGTTTGTTTCTTGCTGACTCAGGTATAAGTTACCAATACATGTGTTTGACGACTTGCTGACGTTCGCTTGATGACTAAAGGAATACAGCTCTTCGTCATCCGCCCTTAAAAGGACGTTAAGTGGGCGTGTCTGCATTGTGTTGTGGTTTGCAGTATATCTGTGATATTTGTGCCTTTCGGTCCAACAAATCCGACCTCAACACGACATCTTTGAGTAGCGGGTTGTCTTCCCTCTTCGATCCCTACTCGCTATGCCACACTAGACATGTTAGTCTGCTACCGGAGGCACCACAGAGAAGTGGAGCAGGGTCTGGATGGTTTGGTTCACCGATCTTGGCGCAAGCCATCAGCTGTCAGTCGCTGACAACTTCCAGCTCTGCTGCGCGTCTTCGCCTCCAGTATTTGACGATGATACCTCACTTGGTTTGTTGCTTGCAGACGTCAGCTTTAGATCTTTAGCCAAGTCCAGAGACTTCATTTGGAGTGAATATCACAGTTTAGAGTTGGTCGTTGGGTTATCCCCATCGGGCAATGGTCTATAAGCGGCCAGATCTCTGCAGCAAGACCGTCGGTGTGAAACGAAATGTTGGTTCCCTGATCTCCGCTTAGCTATCCTCAATCTTGGCAAGATCCCTCCGACTAGCAGAGATGAAGAAGATGGGTTTAGACATGGAACGTTCTTAAACGAATGACAAGAAACAGAATGACTTGGCAAGTGTTTGTTGAAGATCTCTGCTCCACAGGGAGCTGAAGTGTTTGTTGAAGATCTCTGCTCCACAGGGAGCTGAAGTGTTTGTTGAAGATCTCTGCTCCACAGGGAGCTGAAGTGTTTGTTGAAGATCTCTGCTCCACAGAGAGCTGAAAGTGTTTGTTGAATACATATACTCCACAGGGAGCTGAAAGTGTTTGTTGAAGACCTATACTCCACAGTGAGCTGAAAGTGTTTGTTGAAGACCTATACTCCACAGTGAGCTGAAAGTGTTTGTTGAAGACCTATACTCCACAGGGAGCTGAAAGTGTTTGTTGAAGACCTATACTCCACAGGGAGCTGAAAGTGTTTGTTGAAGACCTATGCTCCACAAATAGCTGAAAGTGTTTGTTGAATACCTATACTCCACAGGGAGCTGAAAGTGTTTGTTGAAGACCTTTACTCCACAGGGAGCTGAAAGTGTTTGTTGAAGACCTATACTCCACAGGGAGCTGAAAGTGTTTGTTGAAGACCTATATTCCACAGGGATCTGAAAGTGTTTGTTGAAGACCTATATTCCACAGGGAGCTGAAAGTGTTTGTTGAAGACCTATACTCCACAGGGAGCTGAAAGTGTTTGTTGAAGACCTATACTCAACAGGGCGCTGAAAGTGTTTGTTGAAGACCTATGCTCCACAGGGAGCTGAAAGTGTTTGTTGAAGACCTATACTCAACAGGGAGCTGAAAGTGTTTGTTGAAGACCTATATTCCACAGGGAGATAGAAGCTCAAAGAAAAGAAGTACAGGAGAGAAAGCATCTAACAGGAACTGAGCTAAAGCTGTCAGTGACTAATAGCTTGAGCCAGGATTGGTGAACCAGAACTATCCAGACCCCACTCCACCTCTTAGTGGTGCCTCTAAACAGACTAACCAATCTGATCTGACCAAGCGAGTCATGATTGAAGCATGAAGGCAACCCTGTGCTAATATATATATATATATATATATGTGAAGTCAGATGAATGAATTCAGATAAATGAAGTCAGATATTTTTGGCCAAAAGGTGCAAACAAATATGACTACCTACAAATAGGTCTTCAACAAACATTTTCAGCTCCCTGTGGAGTATAGGTCTTCAAGAAACACTTTCAGCTATTTATGGAGCATAGATCTTCAACAAACATTTTCAGCTCCCTGTGGAGTATAGGTCTTCAAGAAACACTTTCAGCTCCCTGTGGAGTATAGGTCTTCAAGAAACACTTTCAACTCCCTGTGGAGTATAGGTATTCAACAAACATTTTCAGCTATTTATGGAGCATAGATCTTCAACAAACATTTTCAGCTATTTATGGAGCAAAACAAAGCACATCCACTTAACATGCTTTTAAGGGAGGATGACGAAGAGGGCTCTTCATTCATTTAGTAGTCATTGGGGGACAGCAGATAACAAAGACATGAATGTTAACATTTCATTAATTGATATCTGCCAAATGGTCTTTGGTAAACATGGGTTAATAGGGACATGTGTTTAAGTCAGGGCAGACTAAAGGAAGCCTTTGACTTCATTTATGTAGAGGACTATCGACTCGTTAAGTAGTCATTGGATGAACGCCTCACATGGACGAGTAACATCAACAGATGGACAAGTCAGTCATTGGATGAACGCCTCACATGGACGAGTAACATCAACAGATGGACAAGTCAGCCTAAGACTACCTGCACCATCAAAGCAAGAGACAAGGCAGACCAAGACTATCATGGACGAGTAACATCAACAGATGGACAAGTCAGTCTATGACTACCTGCACCATCAAAGCAAGAGACAGAGGCAGACCAAGACAAACATGGACGAGTAACATCAACAGATGGACAAGTCAGTCTATGACGACCTGCACCATCAAAGCAAGAGACAGAGTGGAATGTCGCTCCATGGTAGCCGATCTTCGATGTGGAGACAGCACTTAATGATGACGGATGAACGCCATGATTAAAGAAAGAAATAAAAGAGAAAGAAAGAAATAAAGAAAAGAAGAAATTAAAGAAAAGAGAAAAAAACGAAAGAAAAAGAAAAAAAGGAAATAAAAAAGCTAAAAGGCAGAGAAGATAATTGCAGTGTTGCTGTACAGCTGATAGAAAGAGCAAGTGATGGTATGTACAAGGACAGAACACATGGTCAGTTTGTTAATCTCTTGAACACACCACCATAACTAGCTGGCTGGTTATCCCCACACTTAACGAGACCACTCAAACAATCACCTCAGACTTCTACAACAAATACAAAATTAGGTTACATTTCTTTCTTTATTAGAATTAATCGCTGAAAATAATCACTCACTGAATCATACATGAAATAATGTGTTTGAAAAATGGGGAGGGGGAGACAACTCAATGTCTGATTAAAGAAGTCAGTAATGACTGGGAGGTCTTGTAACTTTGTCTAGCCTATGAACAAGTGAAATCTTGATGGTCAACATAAAGTATTCGTTGACAGACTGGTCATAGACTTTGTCAACGTGAAATACTGTCATCTCTTCCAAGACTGGACTGAATAAAGACAACTCACAAGTGATGTCCAGACCAGGTCAGCTTTGACAATGAAAGAGAGTATGTACTGGAGATGATAGACCCGAGAACAAGGGTTGTATGTTAGAGATAAGCATGCTACTAATGTGGACTGACATTATTTGGACAACATCAAGAAATCACAGGCCGGAAGGTGCAAGCACAGAAACTATCTTTACATACACATTGAATCAGCACCTATGGGTTTGACTAGAATGCTGCACAACAATATTGTGACAGGAAATTTTTAATAAGCAAGGGTGGCGTTGAGAGATGGGAACTTGTTAAGTGCCGACAGCAAACCATGACATGAAGTCAACGAGACATGTAGCAGCAGAGGCTGCTAGTACATAATGTTAAGGTTCCCTCCTCTCTCTGGCTAGGCGTATGAGGAACATGATGATAGTGACCATATTTTTCTTGTGAAGTGCTGACAGCAAACCGTGCCATGAAGTCAACTGTAGCAGCAGAGACTGCTAGTACGTCATGTTAAGGTTCCCTCCTCTCCCTGGCTAGGAGTATCAGGAACATGATGATAGTGACCATATTTTTCCATGACCAAGGCAGACAACCAGACTGACTTCATTTCCCAGACAAAAATCTTAGGTACCCATTTTTAGAAGCTGGGCGAACGACTCAGTGCTTTGTTGATCCGACACAAAAAACACTGGCCACTTCTGGGAATTGAAGCAAGAACCTCTCTAACATGGACTAGTAACATCACAAGATAGACAAGTCAGCCTATGACAACCTGCACCATCAAGGCAAGAGACAGAGTGGAATGGTGCTCCATGGTAGCCAACCTTTGATGCGGAGGCAGCACTCAATGATGATGATGAATACACACTAATACACTAAAAGATAAATGGCTACCAGAGACATCAGTGAAGGATAAATGGCTACCAGAGACATCAGTGAAGGATAAATGGCTACCAGAGATATTCTGTGAAGGATAAATGGCTACCAGAGATATTCTGTGAAGGATAAATGGCTACCAGAGACATCAGTGAAGGATAAATGGCTACCAGAGATATTCTGTGAAGGATAAATGGCTACCAGAGACATCAGTGAAGGATAAATGGCTACCAGAGACATCAGTGAAGGATAAATGGCTACCAGAGACATCAGTGAAGGATAAATGGCTACCAGAGACATCAGTGAAGGATAAATGGCTACCAGAGATATTCTGTGAAGGATAAATGGCTACCAGAGACATCAGTGAAGGATAAATGGCTACCAGAGATATTCTGTGAAAGATAAATGGCTACCAGAGATATTCTGTGAATGATAAATTACCAGAGATATTCTGTGAATGATAAATTACCAGAGATATTCTGTGAATGATAAATTACCAGAGATATTCTGTGAATGATAAATTACCAGAGATATTCTGTGAATGATAAATTACCAGAGATATTCTGTGAATGATAAATTACCAGAGATATTCTGTGAATGATAAATTACCAGAGATATTCTGTGAATGATAAATTACCAGAGATATTCTGTGAATGATAAATTACCAGAGATATTCAGTGAAGGATAAATTACCAGAGACATTCAGTGATGGATAAATTACCAGAGATATTCAGTGATGGATAAATTACCAGAGATATTCTGTGAATGATAAATTACCAGAGACATTCAGTGATGGATAAATTACCAGAGACATTCAGTGATGGATAAATTACCAGAGACATTCAGTGATGGATAAATTACCAGAGATATTCAGTGATGGATAAATTACCAGCGATATTCAGTGAAGGATAAATTACCAGAGATATTCAGTGATGGATAAATTACCAGAGATATTCAGTGAAGGATAAATTACCAGAGATATTCAGTGAAGGATAAATTACCAGAGATATTCAGTGATGGATAAATTACCAGAGATATTCAGTGAAGGATAAATTACCAGAGATATTCAGTGATGGATAAATTACCAGAGATATTCAGTGATGGATAAATTACCAGAGATATTCAGTGAAGGATAAATTACCAGAGACATTCAGTGAAGGATAAATTACCAGAGATATTCAGTGATGGATAAATTACCAGAGACATTCTGTGAAGGATAAATTACCAGAGATATTCAGTGATGGATAAATTACCAGAGATATTCTGTGAAGGATAAATTACCAGAGATATAGATAGGTAAATGTGGTATATGATACTTTGATCAACCTAAACTAAACATACCTAACTGTATCTTTGCATCTATCACCAACACAATCATCATCATGTACCATACTGTTTAGTGTAGGCGATCATGTCCTTCCACAATCTTCTATCTACAGTGCATCGTATCAGTTCTGTTGTTGACTGTTTTCCATGCCATGACACCAAGCTATCCAGTATTTACTCTCTTTGTCGTCCGCGATCTCTCTTTCCTTTTATTTTGCCAGTTGTAACCAAGTATTCCAACTTTCCTCTTCTCATGATGTGCCCAAAAAATGTTGATTGCTTCTTTCTGATGTTTTTTAGGAGCTCCCTTTTTGTGTTGGCCTTTTTGAGAACTTCCTCGTTGGTCTTGTTAGCTGTCCAGGGAATATTCTTCTGAGAAATCCCATCTCTGTGGCCTCTAACCATCTTTTCATTTGTTTGTCTACTGTCCACGATTCATTTCCATAGGTCAGAATTGGTTCTATATAGCACCGATGAACTCTCTTTCTCACTTCTATTCACATAGATTTGTTGCATAAGATATTTTTCATTTTCTGAAATGCTATTTTGGTCTGAGCTATTCTGCTTGGGAGCCGCGATACCGGATTTTTTTTCAGGGAAAGAAAGGCAGCACGGGCGTAATACCGACCACATTACCCCCAAAAATTATGTCGTGTGCCGAAGGTCTGTAAAATTTATGGCCACTAACACCATATTCCCTATACGCCGCCACTTGGCATGACGGGGGTACTTTACTTTTACACTATTCCGTTATTTCTGTGGTGCATCTTTCACCTGATGTTATTATTGTTGCCTCGTATTTGAGGTGTTGCACTTGTTACACAAACACCACAGTCTATCAATCTCTGGACCTAACTACTGAAGTTAACAAGCCACCATGCCACAAGTGGGGACACAAAGAGCAGAACAGCTTGTCTGATGGGCGTGTGCAGTGCTGCTGGTGCTTTGCTGAATAAATACTGTCTGCCATCAGGTATGTTGTAGGAGGTATGTTGTAGGAGGCAACTAATGAGGTTATGGGGACAATGTCTTCGATGATGTTATAAAGTTTGTGTATCTGAACTAAAGCCATCTTCCGTGCTTTTACTAGCCTGTGGCAGGTGTGCTGGGGAATGTGCTGAGGAGGGGATCTGTGTAGTTGTGAGATGATGATGATCTGTTGACTAACGTTTGATCCTCATTCAAGTGGATCCACTACGACTTGGTATTTCAGAAACTCTATGTCAACTTTCCCTAAGTACGTGTGCTGGTTATGACCCTTGTGACTAGGGTCAAGTCTTGACAAACATCGATTCTCATCAAATATTTTTTTTAAATCAACTCTCATCCCATTGTAAAAAAAAAGGAACAAATTCTCAATTCTTGTTATTCTGTAAATAACCACATAAATAAGAACAAACATCTCAATAAAAAATGTCGAAACACATAAAGGTCAAGGACACAAGTTGTCACAAAACCTCAGCAAACTGTATAAAGACCACAATTTCAGGAGAAACAGTCAAAATGTGATCAAGAACAAAATTGATACTAAACAAAAGAGTAGAGGTGAGTCAGTGAACGTCTGCCTCAGATCTGACAGTTTGAATGTCCAGGCTTCTGTGTATATCTGAACTTTGTCCAGCTTCTTATCATTGAGCTCTCATGCTGGGACATGTTTTTTTTGTCATAAAACTTGTGAACATCAGAATTCTGATACCTAGGAAGAGTTCTCCTAGGGAAATAAGGCAGCAACCAATGAAGGATGCATGTCTCAGCTAGTCTGACTCAAGGCTTCACCAACCTCCCTCCATAGATAGGCTTTCACACACAAATGTATGAATACATTTGCAATCAAGATACAAATCTTCACCATACAAAACATATATCGTTATGTTTATAAACATGACATAAACTGACATACAGCAACCATATGGCATTTATAACTGATGAGATTTCAATGAACACAAATGATGAAATGCCCAATTGTAGAAAGGTAAGTGTTTTGTATATGTTGGGTTCCATTGTGCATGTTATAACTTGTTCAAAGTTAACATCATTTAATGATAACTACCAAAGAGAAACGGGAGCCGCGATAGCTCAGTATATAGTGAACTGGACTACAAAGGACAAGAAGTAGGGTTCGATCCCAACCGACTGCTTCCGGGTTCACCCAGCCTTTAATGGGTACCTGATTTTTTTCAGGGAAAGTGAAGTGGCACGGACGTAATACCGACCACATTACCCCAAAAATCATGTGCCAAAGGTCTGTAAAATTTATGGTCACTAACACCATATTCCCTATAGGCCACTTGGCGTGACAGGGGTACTTTACTTTTTTTTTTTTTTTTTTTTTTTTACCAAAGAGAAGCACACAAGTCAATGTGTTTGCCATCAACCAGCAGAAGTCACTTCTTCATTCCCTCTCACACTTTTAGGTGTCCAGGAAGCTCTAGCTCCTACGCTTCCCACAGAATTAACCTTTGCTATGTGATGTTGTCCCTCCATCCCAGGTCGGCCTCCCCTCCACATCTTATACACATCTGAATGCCAGCAAGAGGTGGACAAATCATGCGTGCCTGCCATCCTTCTGTCAAAGTTTCTAATCAGACCTCAGTCTTTACTCCCAGGTACTTGAGATAATTAGACATCAGTCTGAATATACCAGAAAGATTGACAATAAATGGCCAATAAAATCTGGAAACAAACGGAATATGACAATAAGAAATCTCCAAAACTTGACAGTCAAAACAGGTTCTTGGGTTGCACACAAATGAGGACAGGAAAGTGTGCACTGGCTTCCTCACATCAGGCAAGGTCTGGGTACTTTATGTCAATAGAGGCTGTAGTGTGCTCCATGAAAGGAGAGCTGTACAAGACAAAAAGATTGCCAGCCAAGATCATGAGGAACTCATCACTTGTTCCTGGCCACGTCACAAGCCAGGCAGAGATTCAACAACAGAACTGGAAGCTTATGCCTTGATCACTCTAGTCTGGCCTTGATCACTCTAGTCTGGTCTTGATCACTCTAGTCTGGCCTTGATCACTCTAGTCTGGCCTTGATCACTCTAGTCTGGCCTTGATCACTCTAGTCTGGCCTTGATCACTCTAGTCTGGCCTTGATCACTCTAGTCTGGCCTTGATCACTCTAGTCTGGTCTTGATCACTCTAGTCTGACCTTGTGCCTTGATCACTCTAGTCTGGCCTTGTGCCTTGATCACTCTAGTCTGGCCTTGATCACTCTAGTCTGACCTTGTGTCTTGATCACTCTAGTCTGGCCTTGATCACTCTAGTCTGGCCTTGTGCCTTGATCACTCTAGTCTGGCCTTGATCACTCTAGTCTGACCTTGTGTCTTGATCACTCTAGTCTGGCCTTGATCACTCTAGTCTGGCCTTGTGCCTTGATCACTCTAGTCTGGCCTTGATCACTCTAGTCTGGCCTTGATCACTCTAGTCTGGCCTTGTGCCTTGATCACTCTAGTCTGGCCTTGATCACTCTAGTCTGGCCTTGTGCCTTGATCACTCTAGTCTGGCCTTGTGCCTTGATCACTCTAGTCTGACCTTGTGCCTTGATCACTCTAGTCTGGCCTTGATCACTCTAGTCTGGCCTTGTGCCTTGATCACTCTAGTCTGGCCTTGATCACTCTAGTCTGACCTTGTGTCTTGATCACTCTAGTCTGGCCTTGATCACTCTAGTCTGGCCTTGTGCCTTGATCACTCTAGGCTGGCCTTGATCACTCTAGTCTGGCCTTGATCACTCTAGTCTGGCCTTGATCACTCTAGTCTGGCCTTGTGCCTTGATCACTCTAGTCTGGCCTTGATCACTCTAGTCTGACCTTATGCCTTGATCACTCTAGTCTGGCCTTGATCACTCTAGTCTGGCCTTGTGCCTTGATCACTCTAGTCTGGCCTTGATCACTCTAGTCTGACCTTGTGCCTTGATCACTCTAGTCTGGCCTTGTGCCTTGATCACTCAAGTCTGGCCTTGTGCCTTGATCACTCTAGTCTGGCCTTGTGCCTTGATCACTCTAGTCTGACTTTATGCCTTGATCACTCTAGTCTGACCTTGATCACTCTAGTCTGGCCTTGATCACTCTAGTCTGGCCTTCTGCCTTGATCACTCTAGTCTGGCCTTGTGCCTTGATCACTCTAGTCTGACCTTATGCCTTGATCACTCTAGTCTGGCCTTGATCACTCTAGTCTGACCTTGTGCCTTGATCAATCTAGTCTGGCCTTGATCACTCTAGTCTGGCCTTGTGCCTTGATCACTCTAGTCTGGCCTTGTGCCTTGATCACTCTAGTCTGGCCTTGTGCCTTGATCACTCTAGTCTGGCCTTGTGCCTTGATCACTCTAGTCTGGCCTTGTGCCTTGATCACTCTAGTCTGGCCTTGTGCCTTGATCACTCTAGTCTGGCCTTGATCATTCTAGTCTGACCTTGATCACTCTAGTCTGGCCTTGATCACTCTAGTCTGGCCTTGATCACTCTAGTCTGACCTTGATCACACTAGTCTGACCTTGATCACTCTAGTCTGGCCTTGATCACTCTAGTCTGACCTTGATCACTCTAGTCTGGCCTTGATCACTCTAGTCTGACCTTGATCACTCTAGTCTGGCCTTGATCACTCTAGTCTGACCTTGATCACTCTAGTCTGGCCTTGATCACTCTAGTCTGGCCTTGATCACTCTAGTCTGGCCTTTTGCCTTGATCACTCTAGTCTGGCCTTGTGCCTTGATCACTCTAGTCTGGCCTTGATCATTCTAGTCTGACCTTGATCACTCTAGTCTGGCCTTGATCACTCTAGTCTGACCTTGATCACTCTAGTCTGGCCTTGATCACTCTAGTCTGACCTTGATCACTCTAGTCTGGCCTTGATCACTCTAGTCTGGCCTTGATCACTCTAGTCTGGCCTTGTGCCTTGATCACTCTAGTCTGGCCTTGATCACTCTAGTCTGGCCTTGATCACTCTAGTCTGACCTTGATCACTCTATCTATCTATCTATTGACCTTTCGAGCCGTAACCGGCCCATAGGGCGTAGACCAAGATACACCTTCTCCTATATGAATTTTTGTTCTAGCAGTTTTCTTTTAAAGATATTTTATCAAATCTCGCCATCTGTCTCTGTTCTGTGCAAGCAGTTCTATCTCATTGAGGGAGCCGATTCCTGCTGCTCTTGCCTCTCTCATCAATGTTCTTCTCAGTGTCTCCCTGGGTCTTCCTCTTTTTCTTTTACCTGTTGTTTCCCATATGAGGGCTTGCTTTGCTATTCGATTATTATCTCTTCTCATCACATGTCCAACGTATGACCATCGTCTTTTCTTTATTACTGAAGATATTAGTGGTTGATTGGCGATTTCTCTAATTTCCTCGTTTGTTTTGAATTCGTTCCATTCTATACCAAGTATTTTCCTTAGACATTTATTTTCAAATGCGTTCAACTTTGTTTCTATATCTCTTGTTGTTTTCCAGCTTTCACACGCATACGTAAGGGTTGATAGTACATTTGATTTGAATAGCCTAAGTTTTGTGTTTGTGCTAATGAAAAAAAAAAAATCACTAAGATCACTCTAGTCTGACCTTAATCACTCTAGTCTGGCCTTGATCACTCTAGTCTGACCTTGATCACTCTAGTCTGGCCTTGATCACTCTAGTCTGACCTTGATCACTCTAGTCTGGCCTTGATCACTCTAGTCTGGCCTTGATCACTCTAGTCTGCCCTTGATCACTCTAGTCTGGCCTTGTGCCTTGATCACTCTAGTCTGGCCAGGCATCACTAGAAAGTCAATTATGCCAAGTCCAATGTGTTGGGCACAAATATCACAGTTCTCCTGCAAAACAAAACACATCTACACCCACTTGATAAGGGTGGATGAAGAAGAGGGCTTTCTGGTCGTTGGGCGAATGAGAGAGAAATGACAGGAAATGGAAACAAGTGAGGGAAAGAGAGAAGAGGAAGTTGAAGAGAATGGCTTTGTGAGAAGTCAGCAATAGGATTGACAGAAAGAAAGTGATGAAGTGAGCCACGACACTAGATGATAGTGCTACAACATAACTCTTGCTGTTGTGAACATCTTTATCACAGTCAACAAGTTCCCACCACACATGAACATTTCTTTGCTGATTTGTGAATGTCACCACAGTTGTATAACTATACACCTGACTCCTATACAGCTAAAGTTTATACACCTGACTCCTATACTGCTAAAGTTTATACACCTGACTCCTATACAGCTAAAGTTTATACACCTGACTCCTATACTGCTAAAGTTTATACACCTGACTCCTATACAGCTAAAGTTTATACACCTGACTCCTATACTGCTAAAGTTTATACACCTGACTCCTATACTGCTAAAGTTTATACACCTGACTCCTATACAGCTAAAGTTTATACACCTGACTCCTATACAGCTAAAGTTTATACACCTGACTCCTATACTGCTAAAGCTTATACAGCTGACTCCTAAACAACTATACAGATGACTACTGTACAGCTGTAAACCAAAATTATGATGTGCATCTGTGTGTCTTTGTGAACAACCATAATGAACAGAGAGATATCAATCCAACAATGAACATTTTGCTTGATACAAAAATTCCAACAAATTTGGCATCATGTTTCACACCAGCACATGCCAGTTACAAATGTGGAATAGACCAAAGTTAAAAAAAAAAAAAAAAAATTACAAATGAATATGCAAATGTATTTTCCTGAATGTGATATCCAATAAAAATGATCTTTGTGATATGTCAGTACTGTAGAGGGACATATGTTACAGCTGCTGCCTGTCCTTTCAAACATGTGAAAAAAATAGAAATATGTGAATAATATAATAATAAATAATGTGAAGTTCATTGTTGAGGTTGGCTCCGTCATCACAAGGGACTCGACACTTCGTGTTCCTGGGGAGTAAAGGGCAACTTAGCCAGGATAATGGAGATGGCTGAAGGATGTTGAGATTCACTCTAACAAAACGAAAACAAACACCAATAGCCTAAATATGGAGTGTGTCAGCCACAGCGCAGGTTCAGGGGGAAAATCAGGATATAGTTGCATATACGAGTACATACCATGTTATCAACTCATCATGTGTCATGATGATGTTCCTACCCCTCCATATACGAGTACATACCATGTTATCAACTCATTATGATGTTCCTACCCCTCCATATACGAGTACATACCATGTTATCAACTCATCATGTGTCATGATGATGTTCCTACCCCTCCATATACGAGTACATACCATGTTATCAACTCATTATGATGTTCCTACCCCTCCATATATGAGTACATACCATGTTACCAGCTCATCATGCGTCATGATGATGTTCCTACCCCTCCATATATGAGTACATACCATGTTACCAACTCATCATGTGTCATGATGATGTTCCTACCCCTCCATATACAATTATATACCATGTTACCAGCGCATGATGATGTTCCTACCCCTCCATATACAATTATATACCATGTTACCAGCGCATGATGATGTTCCTACCCCTCCATATACAAGTACATACCATGTTACCAACTCATCATGTGTCATGATGATGTTCCTACCCCTCCATATACGAGTACATACCATGTTACCAACTCATCATGTGTCATGATGATGTTCCTACCCCTCCATCACAAGAGTGAGAGTCAAGTTGGCATGATCACAAGAATGAAGAAGATGACAGGAACCAAGATTCTATAACTGGATTCATCACTGAGCCTGGATGACTATCATTTGACAAGTCAGAAGTGACTGACACTGGCTTCTTAAAGAGATGAAGCAAACGGAAGTGACAATTTTAGGTCAACAAAATGGAAGTGACATTTCTGAGGTAATTTTTAAAAATATGTGACATTTATTTGTGAGGTACCCAGAAAGGAAGAGACATTATCGAGATATAAACCAATGTGTTTACAAAATAAATATGGTCATTAATACAATAGCCTATGATATGGCTGATCCCCAATTCTGCCTTATCTACAGTCACCAAAATGAATCCAAATCATTCTAAATGACAACTTATACAATCATATAATTCATTGATTTAAAAAAAACTAGTAGAGTAGATATGTCACACAGAGGACATCTACATGCAGGTATTATATTGTAGTACAGGTGCTGGAGTCTTAAACCTAGATTACGAAAACATTGTGACAATTACTGCCTCCAAATATCTTTTTTTTAAATTGGCAGTTTCCATTTCCTGTGGGCCTTTCGTAGGTCATAAAACATTGAGCTCAATCTTCAAATATGATGGCAGTGTTCCCAATTGGTGACATTTAAGTGTCAAATTGATACTTTGGACAGGATATATTTTTGTAAAGAAAAAAAAAAAACCAATATCAAAGAGAATAAAGGTGTGAAAGATGTTAGAGAAGAGAAATGTTGATAAGTATAGAGGTGTGAAAGAGGTTAGATAAGAGAAATGTTGATAAGTATAGAGGTGTGAAAGATGTTAGAGAAGAGAAATGTTGATAAGTATAGAGGTGTGAAAGAGGTTAGATAAGAGAAATGTTGATAAGTAGAGGTGTGAAAGAGGTTAGATAAGAGAAATGTTGATAAGTATAGAGGTGTGAAAGAGGTTAGATAAGAGAAATGTTGATAAGTATAGAGGTGTGAAAGATGTTAGAGAAGAGAAATGTTGATAAGTATAGAGGTGTGAAAGAGGTTAGATAAGAGAAATGTTGATAAGTATAGAGGTGTGAAAGAGGTTAGATAAGAGAAATGTTGATAAGTATAGAGGTGTGAAAGAGGTTAGATAAGAGAAATGTTGATAAGTATAGAGGTGTGAAAGAGGTTAGATAAGAGAAATGATAAGTACTGATCTTCTAATCTAAGTCTCACAGAAGAACCCTACTATATTGGTGAAATGAGACAAACTAAACTATCAATGAGAAACTGGTGTGCAGCTGACTTTAGTGACACACAAGTGTGTCAACAAATAATCAATGACATGAAATGCTACAAGGCTTATTTTATACACATGTGTATGTTCATTTCCATATAAAAATATTTGATATCACTTAAATTATACCACAATAACATGACTGGATCTGCCAGACTATCATTTAACATCACTGAAATCATATCACACAATGATTAACATGAAAGAATTTCACACAAAAATATGAGGAAAACTGTTCTATAGCACTAGAACTATTTCACACAAAAATATGAAGGAAAACTAGTCTATAGCACTAGGACTATTTCACACAAAAATATGAGGAAAACTAGTCTATAGCACTAGGACTATTTCACACAAAATATGAAGGAAAACTAGTCTATAGCACTAGGACTATTTCACACAAAAATATGAAGGAAAACTAGTCTATAGCACTAGGACTATTTCACACAAAAATATGAAGGAAAACTAGTCTATAGCACTAGGACTATTTCACCAAATATGAAGGAAAACTGTTCTATAGCACTAGGACTATTTCACACAAAAATATGAAGGAAAACTATTCTATAGCACTAGGACTATTTCACACAAAAATATGAAGGAAAACTATTCTATAGCACTAGGACTATTTCACACAAAAATATGAAGGAAAACTATTCTATAGCACTAGGACTCATCATCATTGAGTGCCGTCCACGCAACGAAGGTTGGCTACCATGGAGCGCCATTCTGCTCTATCTCTTGCTTTGATGGTGCAGGTTGTCATCGGTTGATTTGTCCATCTTTTGATGTTACTCGTCCATGTTAATCTTGGTCTGCCTCTGCCTCTTTTACCTTGTATTTTCCCCTCCAGGATTACTTTCAGTAGGCTGTTGTGTCTTTTAACATGGCCCAAGAATCGCATTTGTCTTGTTCTAATTGTGTTCAGAAGTTCTCTTTTCATTTTTAGTTGTTTTAAGACTTCATCGTTTGTTTTCTTTTCCTTCCATCCAATTCTACCTATTCTTCTATATATCCACATTTCAAAGGCTTCAATTCTCTGTTCTGTTTTCTTGTCTAATGTCCATGTTTCAGCACCATATAGGAATATTGAGAAGATGTAACATTTTGCTATTCTTAGTTTTAGCTCTGGTGTTATTTGTTTTGATGTTAGTATGTCCTTCATGACATTAAAATTACTTTTTGCCATTCCTATTCTTTTGTTTATTTCAGTTGTACATTTTCCATCACTGGTTATAGTATGTCCAAGGTAGTTGTAGTTGTGAACTGTCTCCAGGTCTATTCCTTCAATTTTTATATCCACTTGTGGGTTTTGAGTATTTTCTTTGTTTCATAGTTTTAGTCTTTTTACTTTTTTACTAGACTTTAGCACTAGGACTATTTCACACAAAAATATGAAGGAAAACTAGTCTATAGCACTAGGACTATTTCACACAAAATATGAAGGAAAACTAGTCTATACCACTAGGACTATTTCACACAAAAATATGAAGGAAAACTGTTCTGTAGCACTAGGACTATTTCACACAAAAATATGAAGGAAAACTAGTCTATAGCACTAGGACTATTTCACACAAAAATATGAAGGAAAACTAGTCTATAGCACTAGGACTGTTTCACCAAATATGAAGACAAACTAGTCTGTAGCACTAGGACTGTTTCACCAAATATGAAGACAAACTATTCTATAGCACTAGGACTATTTCACCAAATATGAAGGAAAACTAGTCTATAGCTCTAGGACTATTTCACCAAATATGAAGGAAAACTAGTCTATAGCACTAGGATTATTTCACCAAATATGAAGGAAAACTATTCTATAGCACTAGGACTGTTTCACCAAATATGAAGACAAACTATTCCATATCTATTGACCTTTCGAGCCGTAACCGGCCCATAGGGCGTAGACCAAGATACACCTTCTCCTATATGGATTTTTTGTTCTAGCAGTTTTCTTTTAAAGATATTTTATCAAATCTCGCCATCTGTCTCTGTTCTGTGCAAGCAGTTCTATCTCATTGAGGGAGCCGACTCCTGCTGCTCTTGCCTCTCTCATCAATGTTCTTCTCAGTGTCTCCCTGGGTCTTCCTCTTTTTCTTTTACCTGTTGTTTCCCATATGAGGGCTTGCTTTGCTATTCGGTTATTATCTCTTCTCATCACATGTCCAACGTATGACCATCGTCTTTTCTTTATTACTGAAGATATTCCATAGCACTAGGATTATTTCACCAAATATGAAGGAAAACTAGTCTATAGCTCTAGGACTATTTCACCAAATATGAAGGAAAACTATTCTATAGCACTAGGATTATTTCACCAAATATGAAGGAAAACTAGTCTATAGCTCTAGGACTATTTCACCAAATATGAAGGAAAACTAGTCTATAGCACTAGGATTATTTCACCAAATATGAAGGAAAACTAGTCTATAGCTCTAGGACTATTTCACCAAATATGAAGGAAAACTAGTCTATAGCACTAGGATTATTTCACCAAATATGAAGGAAAACTATTCTATAGCACTAGGACTGTTTCACCAAATATGAAGACAAACTATTCTATAGCACTAGGACTATTTCACCAAATATGAAGGAAAACTAGTCTTATAGCACTAGGATTATTTCACCAAATATGAAGGAAAACTATTCCATAGCACTAGGACTATTTCACCAAATATGAAGGAAAACTATTCCATAGCACTAGGACTATTTCACCAAATCTTCAAATGTTATTTTCCATAGTTCTCTCCCCCCCCCCCCCTTTGATATTGAAACCATTTCACATCAAATGATTATATTTGATGTCAGTTCACAGCACTAAGGCTACAGTTGATCACTGATGTCTCAGCACAATTAAGGTCCAGAAACTTGTACATCTCAATATAATGACAAGTGGACATTTGTACAGCCTAGTTCACACAACACACACAGAACATAAAGTTAAGCCACTGAGGACATTGGTGGGGATATCTGTCACCTGAACATGCAGAAACTCAGTGAAGTCTGCAGCTCCAATGATTCTGGAAACTTTACAAAGCATATATCAGTGAGGACTGATGGGCCAGACCTATCCAGATCCTACTCCATCTGTTCACTCTGTCCCCAGATTAACCTGTCCAGGTGAAAGATGGATGGAAAGCTATCTGGCACTCAAAAACATAGATGTGTTGGGTCAAATACCACAGCTGCCAAGTCACAACAGATCTGTCTCCTTCATGTACTTTTTTGAGCAGATGATGAAGAGGACTATCTGCTCCTTTATCAGCTGACGGATGAAGAGGTTCCTATATGACAGGAGAAATGAAGATATCTGTGAAAGAGTATCTCAAACGACATGTTTAGAAATGAAGATATCTGTGAAAGAGGATCTCAAACCACAAGATGAGAAATGAAGATATCTGTGAAAGAGGATCTCAAACCACAAGATGAGAAATGAAGATATCTAGGAAAGAGGATCTCAAACCACAAGATGAGAAATGAAGATATCTAAGAAAGAGGATCTCAAACCACAAGATGAGAAATGAAGATATCTAAGAAAGAGGATCTCAAACCACAAGATGAGAAATGAAGATTTAAGAAAGAACAGGACAAAGACTAATACAGCAACAGATTATAATAGGAAATTGAGATTCATTAGACACACTAAGAAAACCTGATGTCAGTATAGCAAGACAGGAGCAATCATGGAATCCACAATGGAAAAGAAAGAAGCCAGAAAGGCTCAGGAATGCATGGATAAGAGATGCAATGAAAGACTTTGGTGGTCTAGACTAAGAATATGGGTGGATGGAGAGACCTTTGGCGTGGGAAAGATCTGAAGGGCTTTGGTTGATAATGATTATCTGCAGGTCTCCAGGAAATGATCAATTCTAGTGTAACATGTAAACATAAACACACATACAAGGGGGGGGGGGAGAAATATTGAGAAGACAGTGTCTAGCCTGAGAGTGGAGATAGAAGCAGCAGCGATAACATGGTTGGTTACACAGAACGTGGATCATGCAGTCTTGGTGACTGACTTGCAAACTTTGTTACAGAAGATTGAGTGTCTGGATGGATGGCTCTACAGTGAGCACATTAACCTGTGTGTACTGTCCAGGGCATGCTGGTGTACACGACAATGAAATAGCCGATAAGCTCGCTGGCAGCTCTGGCACTGAGTGTGGCCTTACTCTGGACAAAGAGGACATCATCAAATTTGCTTTCCACTTCTTACGAGAAGAAGAGGGGGATGGGTGGGACATTAATATATACATAGAGAGACTGATGGATCCAGAGTGCTTAGTGGGAAAAGGAGATGTATCTACAATCAACACCTTACAGGAACAATCAGTCTGTACACGTTTCAAGAAATACTGGGATGGACGGTGGAGTGGATACAGGGAAGCAATTGATTCCATGAATATAATAGAGAAGACCTGACTAAAGTGTTGATGTGAAAGCTGTGCCTGGCATTGCTCTACCAAGGAGGGGCACACCCAGTGGGTCTGCTAATGTACCACACAAGTGTGGTGCTTCCCTGGCTCTTTCAAGAGAAAACTCACTATCACTGTTTGTTCTCCCATGATCCGAGTATACTGGAGCAGTGAGGCAACTATTAGTATTCTCTTGTCCATGATGTTTGAAATGATAACGTATGCAGCCAAAAATGGGCTTGCACAGATCTTGACCGTGCTAACACCAAAGCTAACAATGGTGGCCTATGATATTGCCAGATCTTTGTTTTTGCAGACACCAGTTTTGTAGTGTCAGTAAACCATTTCAGTTTGTTTTGTTTCCAAGGGAAGCCGTTTGGAATTCAACACACAGAATTTAGTCACAATCAGGGTGATTGTGACATGAGGTGGAGCAATTATTGGCAAACCGATAATCCATGGATAGAAAAGAAAATCATAAGGCAACCACCGTTAGTTTAGCAAAACTGATAACCCAGACAGCCGTGGGGTTAGTAAAACTGATAACCCAGACAGCCGTGGGGTTAGTAAAACTGATAACCCAGACAGCCGTGGGGTTAGTAAAACTGATAATCCAGACAGCCGTGGGGTTAGTAAAACTGATAACCCAGACAGCCGTGGGGTTAGCAAAACTGATAGCCCAGACAGCCGTGGGGTTAGCAAAACTGATAACCCAGACAGCCGTGGGGTTAGCAAAACTGATAACCCAGACAGCCGTGGGGTTAGCAAAACTGATAACCCAGACAGCCGTGGGGTTAGCAAAACTGATAACCCAGACAGCCGTGGGGTTAGCAAAACTGATAACCCAGACAGCCGTGGGGTCAACTGTACTTGACATAAACAACAACAACACACCCCCCTCCATGTTACTCCAACTTAATTCATACAAATATCACTGAAACTATTTAACAACACCCCCCCCCCCCCCTTCCATGTTACTCCAACTTAATTCATACAAACATCACTGAAACTATTTAACAACAATAAGACTAATAGTCGCCAGTGTTAGTGAAACCACTCTCTCTGAATACACACATCTATATAGATGATGATTTGTGAACACTCATTTCTGACAGTACTCTGCTCCATCACATGAGCTACTCATACGTAGACATACAAGATAGCAACAAACATGTTATATATATATATATCTAATGCCACAAAAAACATCAGATCATAACATAATAATAAACACGCAACGTGTATTAAATATTTGGAAAATAAGATTAAAAAACATTATGGCAAACCAGTGAACATATATACAGTAAGTACATAAGCAGCCCTTTGATCTGTGCATAACCAGTGAAGTAGCTGCTACATACAGAAAAGTATTTAACAAATTGTGGTCTGTATGCTCACTGATGTGTCAAAGAAACTAAAAACTGCAACAATAGTTGCCAACTGATGTTCAGTGTATGTTAAGGCAGGCAGTTCACAGACAATACGTGTTAATAAGGCATCATATTAGGAATCAATGTTGCTTTCACTACCCACAGAATATGCACAGGCAACCAAAAGTGTGCCAGTTTGGCCTCGTAAGTCTGAAGTGGTGCTCAGTGTGACAGCCTTAGCAATTATACAAACTTGAGGCATGTCTCAGTGTGACAGCCTTGGAAATTATACAAACTTGAGGCATGTCTCAGTGTGACAGCCTTGGGAATTATACAAACTTGAGGCATGTCTCAGTGTGACAGCCTTGGGAATTATACAAACTTGAGGCATGTCTCAGTGTGACAGCCTTGGGAATTATACAAACCTGAGGCATGTCTCAGTGTGACAGCCTTGGGAATTATACAAACTTGAGGCATGTCTCAGTGTGACAGCCTTGGGAATTATACAAACTTGAGGCATGTCTCAGTGTGACAGCCTTGGGAATTATACAAACTTGAGACATGTCTCAGTGTGACAGCCTTGGGAATTATACAAACTTGAGGCATGTCTCAGTGTGACAGCCTTGGAAATTATACAAACCTGAGGCATGTCTCAGTGTGACAGCCTTGGGAATTATACAAACTTGAGGCATGTCTCAGTGTGACAGCCTTGGGAATTATACAAACTTGAGGCATGTCTCAGTGGCTAGCTGGTCATTGGCTGGACATTAACATAGCTCGGACAGCCTTGGGAATTATACAAACTTGAGGCATGTCTCAGTGGCTAGCTGGTTCATTGGCTGGACATTAACATAACTCTGACAGCCTTGGGAATTATACAAACGTGAGGTATGTCTCAGTGGCTAGCTGGTTCATTGGCTAGACATTAACATAACTCTGACAGCCTTGGGAATTATACAAACGTGAGGTATGTCTCAGTGGCTAGCTGGTTCATTGGCTAGACATTAACATAACTCTGACAGCCTTGGGAATTATACAAACTTGAGGCATGTCTCAGTGGCTAGCTGGTTCATTGGCTAGACATTAACATAACTCTGACAGCCTTGGGAATTATACAAACTTGAGGCATGTCTCAGTGGCTAGCTGGTTCATTGGCTGGGCAATAACATAACTCTGACAGCCTTGGGAATTATACAAACTTGAGGCATGTCTCAGTGGCTAGCTGGTTCATTGGCTGGACATTAACATAGCTCTGACAGCCTTGGGAATTATACAAACTTGAGGCATGTCTCAGTGGCTAGCTGGTTCATTGGCTAGACATTAACATAACTCTGACAGCCTTGGGAATTATACAAACTTGAGGTATGTCTCAGTGGCTAGCTGGTTCATTGGCTGGGCAATAATATAACTCTGACAGCCTTGGGAATTATACAAATTTGAGGCATGTCTCAGTGGCTAGCTGGTTCATTGGCTGGACATTAACATAGCTCTGACAGCCTTGGGAATTATACAAACTTGAGGCATGTCTCAGTGGCTAGCTGGTTCATTGGCTGGACATTAACATAACTCTGACAGCCTTGGGAATTATACAAACTTGAGGCATGTCTCAGTGGCTAGCTGGTTCATTGGCTGGACATTAACATAGCTCTGACAGCCTTGGGAATTATACAAACTTGAGGCATGTCTCAGTGGCTAGCTGGTTCATTGGCTGGACATTAACATAACTCTGACAGCCTTGGGAATTATACAAACTTGAGATATGTCTCAGTGGCTAGCTGGTTCATTGGCTGGACATTAACATAACTCTGACAGCCTTGGGAATTATACAAACTTGAGGTATGTCTCAGTGGCTAGCTGGTTCATTGGCTGGACATTATCATAACTCTGACAGCCTATGCACAGGTCGCGAGCGAGATGGACAGATACGATCTAGATATTTTAGGATTAAGCGAAATGCGCTGGCCTGGAACAGGTAGGAGATCTATTGATAATAAAATAGTAGTTTTTTCTGGAAGGGAAGATGGAAAACACCGTGAAGGAGTAGGCATAATGATGACAGACAAAGCTGCAAGAAGTTTATTAGAATGGGAACCGGTAAACAGCCGTCTGATACGAACACGATACAAAACAAAACATGGAAGACTTTCAATTATTCAATGTTATGCGCCTACTAACGAAGCTGATGATGAAGTTAAGGATGATTTTATAACCAACTGCAACAACTTATAAACAAAATACCAAAACACGATCTTTTAATTGTAATGGGAGACTTCAACGCCAAAGTAGGACAAGATAACGCAGGAGTGGAACATGTGATGGGGAGAGAAGGCTGTAATACAACAAGTCAGAATGGAGAAAGATTAATAGAATTATGTTTAATAGAAAATTTAGTTATAGGTGGGACATTATTTCCACATAAAAATATCCACAAAACAACATGGATATCTCCTGATGATAGAACATCAAATCAAATTGACCACCTATGTATTAAACAACAATTCAGATCATCATTAATAGATGTAAGAGCATACAGAGGTGCTGATGTTAATAGTGACCACAACCTGTGCATTGGGAAAATAAGATTAAAATTTAGAAACCAACAGAAGAGGTCAATTACACATAAAATTGATAGTCATAAACTGAAAGATGAAGCAATAAAGGAAAAGTTTAACATAGAGCTAAGTAATTGTTATTCAGCACTTGGTGAAATAGACTTAGATATCAATGAAATGTGGGACTCACAGAGCAAAATACTAATGACAGCAGCAGAAGCAAGTGCTGGACTGAAGAAAATGGAAAAACGAGCTTGGATCTCAGACACCACATGGAAATACATCAAAGAAAGAAGAGAAGCGAAGAGAGCCATGACTAATGTAAAGACAGATCTTGGAAAGGTTCTGGCAAAAGCAACATACAAAGAATTAGACAACAAAGTGAAAAGTTCGGCAAGAAGAGATACAAGAGCTTATATAGACAACTTGGCAGAGAAAGCAGAGACAGCTGCAATTACAGGAGACAGCAGAACTCTTTATACTGTACAAAAGATGCTGACAAACACCTATACATCCAGTGGAACACCAATTCTAGACAAATCTGGATTAATGCTAACAACAAGCGCAGACATAAAAGCCCGTTGGGCGGAACACTTCAAAGAAATTCTTAACCGTCCACTACCTCACAGTTTAATAGATTTTGAAGCTGAAACACCAGCAGCAGAATTAGATGTAAATTTAGATGACTTCACCTTGAGTGAAATAGAAACCACCTTAAAGCTAATGACCAATAACAAGGCTGCTGGAGAGGATAAGTTAACAGCTGAGATCCTCAAGGCAATTGATAGCCATAATTTAATACATCTCCAAAAAATGTTCAACATCATTTGGAAAACAGAGAAGACGCCTCATAAATGGAAAAAAGGAATCATTGTTAAGATCCCAAAAAAGGGCAATCTTAGAGATTGTAACAATTGGAGAGGCGTGACACTTTTGTCAGTTGCCTCAAAATTATTCTGTAAAATCATCCTAAATAGAATAAAGGATTCAATAGATACAGTAATGCGTGAAGAACAGGCTGGGTTTAGAAAAGGGAGAAGCTGTCTTGACCACATTTTCACTCTACGACTTATATTGGAGGAACACATTGAAAAGCAAAAACTTTTGTACTTAACTTCATCGACTTCAAAAAAGCATTTGATAGTATTCATAGAGATTCTTTGTGGAAAATTCTGAAGCAATATGGCTTACCATCAAAAATCATAAATATTATCAAAGACATGTATGATGGTTACACATGTGCAGTTCGAACAGAGGAAGGACTGAGCGAATGTTTCCCAATAGAAACTGGGGTTAAACAAGGATGTATTTTATCGCCCTTGTTATTTGGAATTGTTATGGACTTCATAATGAAGAAATGCTGCACTGGTAATAAAGGCATCGAATGGATACAAGGAGACCATTTGGAGGACCTGGACTTTGCTGATGACATAGTTCTCATCAGCAATCAGATAAAAACGATGCAGGAAAACACAAATGAACTATCATCAATAGCCAGCAAAATTGGGCTTGAGGTCAATCATGAAAAGACTAAAGTCATGAAAAGTTTAATTCCAACAAGTGACAAAATATACATGGAAAACAAACCAGTAGAAGAGATCGATCACTTCATCTATCTTGGAAGTCACATTGATCGAGAAGGGGATACGAGCAAAGAAATTAGAATCAGACTGGCTAAAGCAGCAATGTCTTTCAGAAGCCTTGAAAAGTTGTGGAAATCAAAACTCATTAGCACAAACACAAAACTTAGGCTATTCAAATCAAATGTACTATCAACCCTTACATATGCGTGTGAAAGCTGGAAAACAACAAGAGATATAGAAACAAAGTTGAACGCATTCGAAAATAAATGTCTAAGGAAAATACTTGGTATAGAATGGAACGAATTCAAAACAAACGAGGAAATTAGAGAAATCGCCAATCAACCACTAATATCTTCAGTAATAAAGAAAAGACGATGGTCATACGTTGGACATGTGATGAGAAGAGATAATAATCGAATAGCAAAGCAAGCCCTCATATGGAAACAACAGGTAAAAGAAAAAGAGGAAGACCAGGGAGACACTGAGAAGAACATTGATGAGAGAGGCAAGAGCAGCAGGAATCGGCTCCCTCAATGAGATAGAACTGCTTGCACAGAACAGAGACAGATGGCGAGATTTGATAAAATATCTTTAAAAGAAAACTGCTAGAACAAAAATTCATATAGGAGAAGGTGTATCTTGGTCTACGCCCTATGGGCCGGTTACGGCTCGAAAGGTCAATAGAATAGATAGACAGCCTTGGGAATTATACAAACTTGAGGCATGTCTCAGTGGCTAGCTGGTTCATTGGCTGGACAATAACATAACTCTGACAGCCTTGGGAATTATACAAACTTGAGGTATGTCTCAGTGGCTAGCTGGTTCATTGGCTGGACATTAACATAGCTCTGACAGCCTTAGGAATTATACAAACTTGAGGTATGTCTCAGTGGCTAGCTGGTTCATTGGCTGGACAACAACACACACTGACAGCCTTGGCCATCAGCAGCATTATTTCAAGCCTTCTTGACACTTGTTCTAATAGATCAGGAAGTTAGAGCAAAGTGTTCCACATTTAAAGCACAAGATCGGTGTGAGCTAACCAGTCCTCAAGTATGTGATGTCATGTCTACAATATTATCAAGCCTTGTCTCTACATATCAAACTTCACCTACAATAGATCTGTCTATTATCAGGAAGTGAAGAAAGAACTAGATGATTTTCTGTCCACCTGTAGATGTCAACTGTTGATATATATCATTGTCCACTCCCAGATATCCTCACTAGTATAAATGTCAACTGTTGATATATATCATTGTCCACTCCCAGATATCCTCACTAGTGTAGATGTCAACTGTTGATATATATCATTGTCCACTCCCAGACATCCTCACTAGTATAAATGTCAACTGTTGATATATATCATTGTCCACTCCCAGACATCCTCACTAGTATAAATGTCAACTGTTGATATATATCATTGTCCCTCCCAGACATCCTCACTAGTATAAATGTCAACTGTTGATATATATCATTGTCCACTCCCAGATATCCTCACTAGTATAAATGTCAACTACTGATACTGTTATCTTGTCCACTCCCAGATATCCTCACTAGTATAAATGTCAACTACTGATACTGTTATCTTGTCCACTCCCAGACATCCTCACTAGTATAAATGTCAACTACTGATACTGTTATCTTGTCCACTCCCAGACATCCTCACTAGTATAAATGTCAACTACTGATACTGTTATCTTGTCCACTCCCAGATATCCTCACTAGTATAAATGTCAACTACTGATACTGTTATCTTGTCCACTCCCAGATATCCTCACTAGTATAAATGTCAACTACTGATACTGTTATCTTGTCCACTCCCAGACATCCTAATCTTGAGAAAAAAAAAAGAAAGAAAAAAGAAAGAAAGAAAAGAAGAAAAAAAAGAAAGAAAATTAAAGAAAACGGAAGCGGTCAGCACTTTCAGCAAATTCCAGCCAATCTGCCTGGTCAGCACTTTCAGCAAATTCCAGCCAATCTGGCCATAATTCCTGGATGTCCACTGGCAGTGCACTCACAACCTGGTTATCTGCCACAGATCAGTCCTGGGACAACTAAGAAGAGATAAACAAGACATGATGTCAGCATTACACGACAGTGTGTAGCCCATGTTTGCTATGGAGTTTATGTGTTTGGGATACAAGAAGCTACACTAGCATTCAATAAATAACAAGACATGATGTCAGCGTTACACGACAGTGTGTAGCCCATGTTTGCTATGGAGTTTATGTGTTTGGGATACAAGAACCTACACTAGCATTCAATAAATAACAAGACATGATGTCAGTGTTATATGACAGTGTGTAGCCCATGTCTGCTGTGGAGTTTATGTGTTTGGGATACAAGAACCTACACTAGCATTCAATAAATAACTAGGCAGCTGATGTTAACCCAAAATTAGGTGACCTATCTGTGAGTCATATCTTCACGAGATCGTTGTAAAAATTACTGCCACTTAATTGTTGTATTTCTCCACGTTTCACAGCCATATAATAGGGCCGACTTAACATTTGAGTTGAAAATTTGTATTACATGGAGAACAACAAAATTGACAATCACGAAGATACAGACTTTCAGTAATGGATGCTTACGCAGAATAAAAGGATGGAAATGGCAGGACAAAATCACTAACATAGAATTATGAAATGTACCAGTCAAATACCAGTGGATAAAGAGATACAGCGAAGACGATGGCGCTGGATAGGACACACACTACGGAAACCAACTGAGAGTATTACACAACAGGCCCTTTTTTGGAATCCCCAGGGGAAAAGACAAAGAGGAAGACCAAGGAATTCTTGGAGAAGACAGATAGAAGCAGAGATGAAGATGATAGGGAAAACATGGAATGATCTTAAAAGAATGGCAAAAAAACAGAACGACTTGGAAAGTGTTTGTTGAAAACCTATGCTCCACAGGGAGCTAACAAGGTAGAAGAAGAATTGTTGTATTTGGAGTTTAAAAAGCAGGATTTTATTGGAACTTTTGCCACACAGCTGTGTGTTTACCCAAGAAGAAACATGGGAATTAGATGCTGTAATCATGACCAGGATTGCATTAGATTTACTGAAATGCAACCCATTGTGCTGTGGCTCCCAAACATTGTCTATGGACACTGCGAGCATCAGTCCACCAATCCAGCTGTATGTTCGACTCCCTCTCAGCAATGTTTGCTGGCCATCCTATGTTACAAAGGTTTGCTTGACGTCTCACCAACAGCCAAGATTTCCCCGTCATAAGAAGAAAAAAAATTATTGAAAATTAGCAAAATCTAAAAGAGAATAAAAAAAACCTTTTGTACGAGACCCTCGTACTTTTTACGGTGCGTACATTTACGTTTGATCCAAAATCAAATAAAACACCCAACACTCAAGGGTCACCGTAGTAATTAGAAATGTATGGTATGTGTGTAGGAATGTATACATAGACAGGTGCAGACTGTCAAATGTAAAGAATGTGTATTATGAGGTGGTACATGTTATGATGTTACCATAATGAAATGTTTCTCATACAACATTGATCTAGAAATGTTTCTCATACAACATTGATCTAGAAATGTTTCTCATACAACATTGATCTAGAAATGTTCTGCTAGAAAATTCTGTGCCTTTGAAGCATGTTTCAAGCAATGGCTTCCCTTGTCAACTCTCACTACCTTGGTGCTGTGACACGTTCAGCCTTCCACTTCTAGTAAGAACAGCTAGTGCTGCTGTGAGAAGTTTGTGTACAATTAATGATCGCAGAAATGCTGTGGTCTACAGCAAGCCATGTCATCAGCCCCACACATCGATCACTGGCATGACTTTTGTGATGTTTCAAGCCATGTCATCAGCCCCACACATCGATCACTAGCATGACTTTTGTGATGTTTCAAGCCATGTCATCAGCCCCACACATCGATCACTAGCATGACTTTTGTGATGTTTCAAGCCATGTCATCAGCTCCACACATCGATCACTGGCATGACTTTTGTGATGTTTCAAGCCATGTCATCAGCCCCACACATCGATCACTGGCATGACTTTTGTGATGTTTCAAGCCATGTCATCAGCCCCACACATCGATCACTAGCATGACTTTTGTGATGTTTCAAGCCATGTCATCAGCCCCACACATCGATCACTAGCATGACTTTTGTGATGTTTCAAGCCATGTCATCAGCCCCACACATCGATCACTAGCATGACTTTTGTGATGTTTCAAGCCATGTCATCAGCCCCACACATCGATCACTGGCATGACTTTTGTGATGTTTCAAGCCATGTCATCAGCCCCACACATCGATCACTAGCATGACTTTTGTGATGTTTCAAGCCATGTCATCAGCCCCACACATCGATCACTAGCATGACTTTTGTGATGTTTCAAGCCATGTCATCAGCCCCACACATCGATCACTGGCATGACTTTTGTGATGTTTCAAGCCATGTCATCAGCCCCACACATCGATCACTAGCATGACTTTTGTGATGTTTCAAGCCAGGCTTTGCTACTGAAATATATTGGCTTGTTGCCACAGACAAAAATCACAAATACAAATCCTAAGAGGTGCAGATCCAAGCTAGGTCTGGACAGGCCATCAGAAACTGACTAGGCAGGAGACCTGGTCAACACTGGTGATTCTTATCTCTAAAATAATTGTGTCACAACTCAGTGGGTTTTATTTGCAGAAAATTGTGAAACATGACTTGAAATGTTGTTCTTGATTGCTTTAAATAAATTCTTTCATTTAGGAGATGTACATTTAGAGTGAACTTGATATAGTTTCCCTCTCCAAATCCCAAGGTACGTGGCAGCAAACATATATTATCTTGGTCATAGTTAGGTACAGATGTATAGTGTGGGGGAGACCTCTATCAAGGGTGTCATTTTCTCCAATGACCCTTCTCACTGATGAGTTTGAAACATTCGACTTAACCATCACAGTCAGCTAAGCTATACCATCAGCTAGCTTCAACAGCCAGCTAAGCTATACCATCAGCTAGCTTCAACAGCCAGCTAAGCTACACCACCAGCTAGCTTTAGCAGCCAGCTAAGCTATACCATCAGCTAGCTTCGACAGCCAGCTAAGCTATACCATCAGCTATCTTTAGCAGCCAGCTAAGCTACACCACCAGCTAGCTTTGGCAGCCAGCTAAGCTATACCGTCAGCTAGCTTTAGCAGCCAGCTTCGACAGCCAGCTAAGTTATACCATCAGCTAGCTTCAACAGTCAGCTAAGCTATACCATCAACTAACTTCAACAGTCAGTTAAGCTATACCATCAGCTAGCTTCAACAGTCAGCTAAGCTATACCATCAGCTAATTTCAACAGTCAGCTAAGCTATACCATCAGTTAGCTTCAAGTCACCTAAGCTATACCATCAACTAGCTTCAACAGTCAGCTAAGCTATACCATCAGCAAGCTTTAGCAGCCAGCTAAGCTATACTATCAGCTAGCTTCAGCAGTCATCTAAGCTATACCAAGAGCTAGCTTCAACAGCCAGCTAAGCTATAACATCAGCTAGCTTCAACAGCCAGCTAAGCTATACCATCAGCTAGCTTCAACAGCCAGCTAAGCTGTACCACCAGCTATCTTTAGCAGCCAGCTAAGCTACACCACTAGCCAGCTTTAGCAGCCAGCTAAGCTATACCATCAGCAAGCTTTAGCAGTCAGCTAAGCTATACCATCAGCTAGCTTCAACAGTCAGCTAAGCTATACCATCAGCTAGCTTCAACAGTCAGCTAAGCTATACCATCAGCCAGCTGGAAACCACAAACTATGTACCTGTTGAGACAAAGCTGCAAGTAGGGCTAACAGATTCAGGAACTCAGAAAAACTGAAGCCCATGCTGTAGAGAGCTCTGTAGGTGGAGTCTGGGTTTGTGCTGCAAGAGTTGATCAGCTCAACGAGATAGTTGCCATCAATGTTGGAGAAACTGTGGATGGTGACACTACAGTTAGATGTCAACAAATACAATTCAACCTAGGTATGGACAGAATTCTAGTCTGTCTTTGATATTTGAGTTGTCACTCATTTCAGAAACAAACAGACATCTAGGTTTAGAAGAAGTTGGTGCCATGTTTGTGTTTGTTCTCATGGTGGGGAAACAATGATACAATATTTATACAATGATGGGCGGTGGTTATGGGGATGCCCCATATGTAATGAAACTGATTCTGTGAATAGAATAGAATAGAATAGAATAGAATAGAATAGAATAGAATAGAATAGAATAGAATAGAATAGAATAGAATAGAATATTAGCACAATGGAAACCAGAGCACTACAGTTAGTACTTATTGTATATGTTCAACAACCAATCACCTGGTATTTTTATACAACAGAAAAAAACAAATTAAGCAATATATTGACAACTACATCAGAGATGGACAAATTAGTCAATATATTGGTTACTTCTACAACAGAGATGGACAAATTAGTCAATATATTGGTTACTTCTACAACAGATAGACAGATTAGTCAATATATTGGTTACTTCTACAACAGAGATGGACAAATTAGTCAATATATTGGTTACTTCTACAACAGAGATGGACAAATTAGTCAATATATTGGTTACTTCTACAACAGATAGACAGATTAGTCAATATATTGGTTACTTCTACAACAGATAGACAAATTAGTCAATATATTGGGTACTTCTACAACAGAGATGGACAAATTAGTCAATATATTGGTTACTTCTACAACAGAGATGGACAAATTAAGCAATATATTGGTTACTTCTACAACAGAGATGGACAAATTAAGCAATATATTGGTTACTTCTACAACAGAGATGGACAAATTAGTCAATATATTGGTTACTTCTACAACAGAGATGGACAAATTAGTCAATATATTGGTTACTTCTACAACAGAGATGGACAAATTAGTCAATATATTGGTTACTTCTACAACAGAGATGGACAAATTAGTCAATATATTGGTTACTTCTACAACAGATAGACAGATTAGTCAATATATTGGTTACTTCTACAACAGATAGACAAATTAGTCAATATATTGGTTACTTCTACAACAGAGATGGACAAATTAGTCAATATATTGGTTACTTCTACAACAGAGATGGACAAATTAGTCAATATATTGGTTACTTCTACAACAGATAGACAAATTAGTCAATATATTGGTTACTTCTACAACAGATAGACAGATTATTCAATATATTGGTTACTTCTACAACAGAGATGGACAAATTAGTCAATATATTGGTTACTTCTACAACAGAGATGGACAAATTAAGCAATATATTGGTTACTTCTACAACAGAGATGGACAAATTAGTCAATATATTGGTTACTTCTACAACAGAGATGGACAAATTAGTCAATATATTGGTTACTTCTACAACAGATAGACAGATTAGTCAATATATTGGTTACTTCTACAACAGATAGACAGATTAGTCAATATATTGGTTACTTCTACAACAGAGATGGACAAATTAGTCAATATATTGGTTACTTCTACAACAGAGATGGACAAATTAGTCAATATATTGGTTACTTCTACAACAGATGGACAAATTAGTCAATATATTGGTTACTTCTACAACAGAGATGGACAAATTAATCAATATATTGGTTACTTCTACAAAAGATAATGACAAATTAATCAATATATTGGTTACTTCTACAAGATAAAATGTACTAGGCTAAAAAGTTAAAAACAGGTCTTATAAGAGAGCCCAATTCTCTTGAGGTTCACAGAGTATAGCTACTACTTCAACAAGTTATCAGCTTCAACCACTGCATCAAAGTAGTGCATTCAAATGATAGTTTCTGACATACCGATGCTTTTCTATGTCAAGGAATGAAAACATGAAATGTGCTGAATTCAGCTACTGCAACTTAATTTATTTTATTAAAACTTAATTTACTTTATATTTTTATATAATTTAATTTAATTTATATTTATTATATAGTGACACTGTGACCTTCCAGGCATGTCGTAAGAGGCGACTAAGGAGATTGATCGACGGCTTGACAAGCTGTCATTGTAAAAAGTATTGTTATGGAAACAGAGCCATAGATTTTGGAAGCGGTAATCTCTGCAGTATGTGTCATTTTGGCACGTACGGTTTCTGTTTTTTTAAGATTGTGGTTCTGCCCTATGTGCTGTCTTCGGCTCGAAAGGACAATAGATAGATAGGTAGTTTTATTTAAGTATTTGATGCGTTGCACTTGTTTCAGATTTGTCCTGTTTATTTTAATGCTGCATGATGGTGATGATTGTTTCTTTAATATGACCATTACTTCTGTTTTCTTACTATTCAGACTGAGACCTTTCTTGTTGCTTTCTATCACTATTATGTCTTTAAGTGCTTGTACTTGCTTCATTCTCAGTCGCTGCATATTAAGACTGTATCACCCATATATCATAGATTGTTTATGTTGTAACCTGACTGTTTTTTTTGGTCTACTCTAGTAGTATAGTTTAGTAGGAGCAGCTTCAGAAGTCATTGCTGACTATGGATTTTGTCACGTCCTCTGGAAATTTTTTTATTTTTTCTTTTCTTTCGCCATGCATTCTCTTTTTCTATGACCTGTTTGCTTCTTGCTTGAGTTGGAGCTTTAGAGTGCGTTTCCAAAGACTGTAGTCTGCAGCTATGTTTTCCCAGACTGCAGGGTTTATGTTCAGCCTTCATGTCACATTTACACGTCTATAAATCTGAGTTTTGGGCACCCCCTTTTGCCATCTGCTAGTTATCCATAAAGTATATCTTCTAATAAGTGGCCAAGCCAGCGTAACCTACATTGTTTGAGCAGATCTCTACTAATCATCTCATAATACACAAACAATAAAAGTTCACTTTAAACAAGCAAAACTATTTCCATAACTGGCGTACAGACAGGAATGAGATATCGCTGAAAGTTGACATTGCAGGTCTTTTTATGACTGTACTTTTTACACAAAACTGTGAAAATGATCATGGAAGTAGTAAATATATGACCAATATGCATGAGTAGGCACTGCTTCTTGTTGGTGGTCAGTTTTCTGTGTTGGCCAATTCTGTACTTCACTTGTAACAAAGATCATGCAGAAAGAACATGCACACGTTTCTCCCAGAAACATAGTTCCACTGCTTGTATTTGTCTCTGTAATTAGGGTCCACATCTCAACAACAAAAAAAGTGACAAGGAAGTGCATTGGGCTCATTTCTAAGCACATAGCAATGCGTTTTTTTATTACAAGATTTAAATATGAAAAAGAACTGGCTTATAAACACCATTCTACAGAGGAAATTAAAATATTTTGGCCACATCAAAAGACAGCAGGCTAGAAGGAACAATAATGGAATGGTATGGTTCCTGGGCGACGCATCAGGGGCAGATCAAGAAGGTGGTTTCAAGACATCAAGGAGGCCTTGAGCATGACAACAGAAGAAGTGGCAGATCTGGCTAGAGACAGAGATTCTTTCAGATGAGCTGTGATTAATGTAACGTTCTGTGGGAGATCTGGCTAGAGACAGAGATTCTTTCAGACGGGATGTGGTAAATGTAACGTTCTGTGGGAGATCTGGCTAGAGACAGAGATTCTTTCAGATGGGCTGTGGTGAATGTAACGTTCTGTGGGAGATCTGGCTAGAGACAGAGATTCTTTCAGATGGGCTGTGGTGAATGTAACGTTCTGTGGGAGATCTGGCTAGAGACAGAGATTCTTTCAGATGGGCTGTGGTGAATGTAATGTTCTGTGTGAGATCTGGCTAGAGACAGAGATTCTTTCAGACGGGCTGTGGTGAATGTAACGTTCTGTGGGAGATCTGGCTAGAGACAGAGATTCTTTCAGATGGGCTGTGGTGAATGTAATGTTCTGTGGGAGATCAGGCTAGAGACAGAGATTCTTTCAGACGGGCTGTGGTGAATGTAACGTTGTGGGAGATCTGGCTAGAGACAGAGATTCTTTCAGACGGGCTGTGGTGAATGTAACGTTCAGTGGGAGATCTGGCTAGAGACAGAGATTCTTTCAGACGGGCTGTGGTAAATGTAACGTTCTGTGGGAGATTTGGCTAGAGACAGAGATTCTTTCAGACGGGCTGTGGTGAATGTAATGTTCTGTGGGAGATCTGGCTAGAGACAGAGATTCTTTCAGACGGGCTGTGATGAATGTAACGTTCTGTGGGAGATCTGGCTAGAGACCGAGATTCTTTCAGACGGGCTGTGATGAATGTAACATTCTGTGGGAGATCTGGCTAGAGACAGAGATTCTTTCAGACGGGCTGTGATGAAAAGGACAAGTCACCTGAGGATGATGAGCAATGTGCTTAAGAAACAGTTCCTCAAAAATCACTTGTTCATGATGTAGAAGTTTCTCTAAAATCACTTGTTCATGATGTAACATTTCCTCTAAAATCACTAGTTCATGATGTAGAAGTTTCTCTAAAATCACTAGTTCATGATGTAGAAGTTTCTCTAAAATCACTAGTTCATGATGTAGAAGTTTCTCTAAAATCACTAGTTCATGATGTAACAGTTCCTCTAAAATCACCAGTTCATGATGTAGAAGTTCCTCTAAAATCACTAGTTCATGATGTAGAAGTTTCTCTAAAATCACGTGTTCATGATGTAACATTTCCTCTAAAAATCACATGTTCATGATGTAACATTTCCTCTAAAAATCACATGTTCATGATGTAACATTTCCTCTAAAAATCACTTGTTCATGATGTAACATTTCCACAGTGTGGGCTACAGCAGCAGCACAAGGCACAGCATGTCAAAAGATCAGAAAGAGCATAACCATGTGATAGCCATACATGCCAGAATAATGTGATGAGCATGACCATGTGATAGCCATACATGCCAGAATAATGTGATGAGCATAACCATGTGATAGCCATACATGCCAGAATAATGTGATGAGCATGACCATGTGATGGGTGTCCGGTTAGCGCAATCGATAGGCGGTTGGCTTACCACGGCAACAGCCGGGGTTCGTAATCCTGGCGAGGACACCTGGGTTTTACTAATTCCCTAAAAATAGTAGGAGCCGCGATAGCTCAGTGGTTAGTGAACTGACTACTACGGACAAGGGGTAGTGATGAGCCTTAAATGGGTACCGGATTTTTCTGGGAAAGTAAAAGCAGCACGGGCGTAATACCGACCACATTACCCCAAAAAATCATGTGCTGAGGTCTGATAGGGTCACTAACACCATATTTCCCTATACGCCATGGCGTGACTTTACTTTTTTATGACCATGTGATAGCCATGCATGCCAGAATAATGTGATGAGCATAACCATGTGATAGCCATACATGCCAGAATAATATGATGAGCATGACCATGTGATAGCCATACATGCCAGAATAATGTGATGAGCATGACCATGTGATAGCCATACATGCCAGAATAATGTGATGAGCATGACCATGTGATAGCCATACATGCCAGAATAATGTGATGAGCATGACCATGTGATAGCCATACATGCCAGAATAATGTGATGAGCATAACCATGTGATAGCCATACATGCCAGAATAATGTGATGAGCATGACCATGTGATAGCCATACATGCCAGAATAATGTGATGAGCATGACCATGTGATAGCCATACATGCCAGAATAATGTGATGAGCATAACCATGTGATAGCCATACATGCCAGAATAATGTGATGAGCATGACCATGTGATAGCCATACATGCCAGAATAATGTGATGAGCATAACCATGTGATAGCCATACTTGCCAGAATAATGTGATGAGCATAACCATGTGACAGCCATACATGCCAGAATAATGTGATGAGCATAACCATGTGATAGCCATACTTGCCAGAATAATGTGATGAGCATAACCATGTGATAGCCATACTTGCCAGAATAATGTGATGAGCATAACCATGTGATAGCCATACTTGCCAGAATAATGTGATGAGCATGACCATGTGATAGCCATACTTGCCAGAATAATGTGATGAGCATAACCATGTGATAGCCATACTTGCCAGAATAATGTGATGAGCATAACCATGTGATAGCCATACATGCCAGAATAATGTGATGAGCATAACCATGTGATAGCCATACATGCCAGAATAATGTGATGAGCATGACCATGTGATAGCCATACTTGCCAGAATAATGTGATGAGCATGACCATGTGATAGCCATACTTGCCAGAATAATGTGATGAGCATGACCATGTGATAGCCATACATGCCAGAATAATGTGATGAGCATGACCATGTGATAGCCATACATGCCAGAATAATGTGATGAGCATGACCATGTGATAGCCATACATGCCAGAATAATGTGATGAGCATGACAATTGTCCAGCCATTGAGTAGAGTTCTGTCAGCAAACTACAGATGACTGCATGCATCAGGATCAGCGAACAACAGAGCTGACCAAGACCCTGTTCCACCTCCAAGCAGCAACAAACCACCCAGTCTGGCCCAGCAAATAAAGATCGAAGTGGGAAGGCACCCCGGTATTTAAGAATGACTAAGGTCTGATGTGTCGGGCTGGAAGGAGGAAATATGAGTTCAGCTGCAAACCACAACACAGCACATCTCCATCAACCTGGCATCCTTATAATGGAAGATGATGAAGAGGGACTACTCATTTAGTAGTCACCAGGTGACAGCCAGAAGGGGAGAAAGAAAGAGCTAGATCAAAAGGTACAGGTAGTGTAACGGCTGTTGTGACATGCACAAGATATGGCTTGGACAAAGAAAATTCATGTCAAGTTCTGGACAATATTTTTGTGATAAACGCAAAATAAAGAAATCATATGGCTTGTCCATCAAATGTTTTGTTTTTAGACTCACTCTTTGGTAAACCTGCCTAGTCCATGAGCCTCCAGACATCTAATGACATCCTCACAGGTCCACTTGTTCATGGGGGTACTGATGGTCTCCTGTCCGTCTTATCAAGAAATGATCAGAGAAATACATCCATTACAAGTCAGTTAAAAGGAATACATCAATTACAAGTCAGTTAAAATGAATACATCAATTACAAGTCAGTTATTAACTTTGCCCTTCCATACATACCTCTTCACTGTTAACACTCACCTCATTCATCATCTTCCCTTAAAAGGATGCCAGGTTGATGGAGATGTGCTGTGCTGTGGTTTGCAGCTAAACTCGTATTTCCTCCTTCCAGCCCAATACATCAGACCTTAGTCATTCTTTAATACCGGGCAAACAATGACAGTTGTCAGCATGAATATTTCGGACCCCAGTGTCAGTACTTGGATCTCGTTTACAAATACACCCAAAAATCTGAACCTACTTTCCTGTTTGATAACAATGACACCACATGTAATCCGGACACATATTCTACATCAGTTGAGGCAACTCTCAATCAATCTTTGCCGTTCTGGTTTAGGATTTATATGAATGACTTAACAGATCCGGACAGTTTCACGGTAAAACTAAATGGTTCTGCTTCATGTAACAATGAATCAAGGTTTGTAGTTAGTTCGCACGAGATTGATGTCTTTTGCTCTGGAGCTGGTCTGATAAGTTATGGATTGAAGGGGCGATAGTTGCAAATATCTGCTCCATCTACATTGGCGGGGGTCGGAATGTGGCTCTTAAAAAAACAGAACACAAACCAGATCGACACACTTAATGCTTGTTATACAGGAGATGGATGTGGACCAGAGGCCGCAGTCAATGGCAAAACAAAGACCAATCTCTATGACAATGACTACACACACACACAATTGAGAAGTGGAACCAATTCTGTTTACTGGTAACTGAACTTTGCCACGCCCCAGAAGACTCACACCATTCGAACTTATCATCGAGCTAGCACTATGATTCGGGTAAAGAATGCCACTTTAAAGGATTTCTCTGACAGTGGCGGTGTAGTGTTCCAGTATAATGATATATCATACCCAAATATTTCTGTGAACACTTTTGTAGTCACCACACAAGCGACAATGGCACACATTAAGATTGAGTTTTCACCAACCATTTTGCAGGCCGACAGTGCACTGACGGTGTGTGAGGTGCAAACATTTACAGACACCTATTGTCTGGACGGGCATTCTTGGTCGTTTTGTGCAGTGTGTATTGCAAAGGCTGCAACGTCATCATCGGTACGTGTCACTGCAACTTTTCACATGGGATCATTGGACACGACTGCTCCGGGTCTTGTCTTAGTGTCTGTCCTTTATGTGCGAAGAAATCCGGAAAATGCCTACAATGTAAACATCCTGGCTACACCTGAAATGACACTTGTCCCGATGGTAATTTGGGCTACAGTGCAAACAGACGTGTTCTGATGGCTGTGACATCATATGTGACCCGGAAAGTACAGACTGTATGTGCAAGGAAATGTACCACGGGTCAGACTGCACTCTCAAATGTCTGGACAACTGTTTCAACGACACCTGTGAACAGTCAACCGGGAACTGTACATGCAAGGGAACGTTCTACGGGTCAGACTGCACTCTCAAATCTCCGGACAACTGTTTGAACAAAACCTGTGAACAGTTAATCAGGGCCTGCTTCTCATATGTCGATGATTCCCACGTTAAGAAGAGTCTGCCTACTACAACAAACCCAAGCATATGGATAATGTGTTTCTGTGCTGGACATGGTTCATTTCTTGGTGTTTTTCCGTGAAGCCATGGCTCATATCTTGATGTGTTTCTGTGCTAGCCATAGCTCATATCTTAGCTAGTATGTGTGTGTGTCATGTTAATCATATCTCATATCTTGGTGTGTCCGTGTTAATCATGTCTCATATCTTTATGTGTGTATGTGTTTAGTCATATCTCATATCTTAGTGTGTATCTGTGTTAGTCATGTGTCATATCTTTGTGTGTGCATGTCTGTGTATGTCACATCTCATATCCTTGTGTGTGCATGGCTATGTTAGTCACATCTCATATCTTTGTGTGTGCCTGTCTATGTTGGTCATATCTCATATCTTTGTGTGCATGTCTATGTTAGGCATGTGTCATATCTTTGTGTGTGCATGTCTATGTCAGTCATATCTCATATCTCTATGTGCATGTTTATGTTAGTCATGTGTCATATATCTTGATGTGTGTTAGTGTTAGTCATGCCTCGTATCGCTGTGTGCATGTCTGTGTTAGTCACATCTCATATCTTTGTGTGTGCATGTCTGTGTTAGTCACCTCTAGTGACTCGGGCAGATGGTGCTCGTAAACCTGGGAGGGCCGACCATCTAAGGGCAGAATCCCCCTACAGAAAAGATCATCTGCTGCCTTGCAGGAAGATTGGGGACAATCAAAGGCTAAGGAATGCAAACCTGAATAAAATGCTGGCTGAAATCGGATGCACTGGGCCACTGGCGCAGAACACAGTGCAACGTTTTAACGGGCGTTCAATCAGAGTGGATCTGGCAGACTCTAACTGTGATGTTCTGTCTGTGGGGGCGATCAACACACTTAGCCTGACAGCTGACTTCATGTGAGAGTCTGGAATCCTACTCTGATTGAGTCCTGATCGCAGAGAGAGAGAGAGAGATTTACCAATTGACACAGATCATTTGATTCAATAAATTGTTAATGGTTAAGTTTTTTTTACGATTTTATTCCTTGTTTTTATAATTGAAAATGTGACATATATACACTGACTGGTCATGATACAATCAACAGGAAGATAAGATGCCTTTTCACCCCATAGTTGCAAGACTTAGACAAGACAACAAATCTGTCAAAATGAATAATCGCAACAACAAATCTGTTAAAATGAATAATCGCAACAACAAATCTGTGTCAAAATGAATAATCGCAACAACAAATCTGTTAAAATGAATAATCGCAACAACAAATCTGTGTCAAAATGAATAATCGCAACAACAAATCTGTTAAAATGAATAATCGCAACAACAAATCTGTGTCAAAATGAATAATCGCATCAACAAACTTGTGTCAAAATGAATAATCTTAACAACAAATCTGTATCAAAATGATTAATAGCAACAACAGATCTATGTCAAAATGAAGAACCGCAACAACAAATTTGTTAAAATTAATAATCGCAACAAAAAATCTATGTAAAAATGAATAATCGCAACAACAGATCTATGTCAAAATGAATAATCGCAAAAAAAAATTTGTTAAAATGAATAATCGCAACAAAAATCTATGTCAAAATGAATAATCGCAACAACAGATCTATGTCAAAATGAACAATCGCAACAAAAAATCTATGTCAAAATGAATAATCGCACAAAAAAATATGTTAAAATTAATAATCGCAACAACAAATCTGTATCAAAATGATTAATAGCAACAACAGATCTATGTCAAAATGAATAATCGCCAAAAAAAAAAATGAATAATCCAACAAATCTGTGTCAAAATGAATAATCGCATCAACAAACTTGTGTCAAAATGAATAATCTTAACAAATCTGTATCAAAATGATTAATAGCAACAACAGATCTATGTCAAAATGAAGAACCGCAACAACAAATTTGTTAAAATTAATAATCGCAACAAAAAATCTATGTAAAAATGAATAATCGCAACAACAGATCTATGTCAAAATGAATAATCGCAAAAAAAAATTTGTTAAAATGAATAATCGCAACAAAAAATCTATGTCAAAATGAATAATCGCAACAACAGATCTATGTCAAAATGAACAATCGCAACAAAAAATCTATGTCAAAATGAATAATCGCACAAAAAATATGTTAAAATTAATAATCGCAACAACAAATCTGTATCAAATGATTAATAGCAACAACAGATCTATGTCAAAATGAATAATCGCCAAAAAAAATTTGTTAAAATGAATAATCGTAACAAAAAATCTATGTCAAAATGAATAATCGCAACAACAGATCTATGTCAAAATGAATAATCGCAACAACAAATCTGTTAAAATTAATAATCGCAACAAAAAATCTATGTCAAAATGAATAATCGCAAGAACAAATTGTTAAAATGAATAATCGCAACAAAAAATCTATGTCAAAATGAATAATCGCAACAACAGATCTATGTAAAAAGTAATACTCTCAACAACAGATCTATGCAAAATGAATAATCGCAACAAAAAATCTATGTCAAAATGAATAATCGCAACAAAAAATCTATGTCAAAATGAATAATCGCACCAAAAAATGTCAAAATGAATAATCACAACAAAAAATCTGTCAAAATGAATAATCGCACCAAAAAATTTGTTAAAATGAATAATCGCAACAAAATATCTATGTCAAAATGAATAATCGTAACAACAGATCTCTGTCAAAATGAATAATCGCAACAAAAAATCTATGTCAAAATGAAGAAAAAGAAGAGATCATGTCACTTATATTTAGCAGGTAAGACACTTCTAGCATAGATCGTTGCAAACACAGGCAAGATGACGGTCATGAACTGTTCAAGAAGGCAATGTTTGTAAACTTACCAGCAGGAACTCCTCTCTGTAAAGTTGCTGCCAATGTCTTCTCCTGGTCTACACTTGTATGGGGGATGAGCTCACTGTGGCTGATGTTAAGAGACATCTCTGAAATGAATCACCATGTAGTTCATGTTACTGCTCATTGTCAAGGTGAGTCCTGTTGCTGGTTGTATCATCACACAGCCAGACTTTTGGATCTCCAGGAAAGATGGCTGCAGGCCCCTTTAGTTGAGTTTCAACACTAAAACAGTTTCTGTTTTGACTGGTTTCTTTGTGGGTTTTTTTTATTCAATTTAATCGAGTGGAACTGGAGTAAGGAAGTGACTGTGGGCAGTCTCTTATCAGTGATGATTGAAACTGTCGTCCACGCAGCTGACTTATCTCGCACTGAAGGTTGAACATACTAACGGCCGCCAATCAACAATGCAGAATAGCTGCATGTCACTCTTGTTTTTGCAGAGACTAATGCTGTCACTTAAACCGTTTTGGCTGTTTAATTTCTTTTAAATGGGTGTTTTCGAGGAAACTGGAGTGAGGAAATGACTGTGGGCACTTTCTATTCAATGGAAGTCATTTGGAATCATCACATGTGTGTAGAGATTAGAGCTGCACGGTAGTCGACCATGTCAACAGAATCTGACACCGCACTTTGGCGGGAGCTGTGACAAGAGTGCAGCGAATATGGGGAATGACTGCAGTGATACTGATTCCATGAACACAACTAATCCGGACTACAACATTAACTACCTTCTCTCTCCTCTTATCACGTTCACCTATTAAGTGGACATGGATGCACTGCGTAGCTAGTTTACAGCAAATTCACAATATCACATCTTTAACCTCGTTACATCCATATTTGTATGGGTAGATTTGTTTTTTTTCTTGCTTTATCTTGCCAGAGCAATGGTAATAATGGCCTACTCTCTTAGACTGATGAATTCTTATGCAGACACACAAACTGGACCTCTCTTTTTTGTCTTTATCAAAGAGGGTTAGACATCAGATTTCACTACCCAGAGACCAGAAGAGAATAAAATCATGTAAAAAACATGATTCACCAATTTTTTTTTTAAATACCCAGTTATGTGGGAAGTGAGCAGGGAACTTTGTATCCAGAGGCTGACATCTAGACCACCCATCCTCCACATTATACTACCAATGTTACACCTAGACCACCCATCCTTCACATTATACTACCAATGTTACACCTAGACCACCCATCCTTCACATTATACTACCAATGTTACACCTAGACCACCCATCCTCCACATTATACTACCAATGTTACACCCAGACCACCCATCCTTCACATTATACTACCAATGTTACACCTAGACCACCCATCCTTCACATTATACTACCAATGTTACACCTAGACCACCCATCCTCCACATTACACTACCAATGTTACATCTAGACCACCCATCCTCCACATTACACTACCAATGTTACATCTAGACCACCCATCCTCCACATTATAGTACCAATGTTACATCTAGACCACCCATCCTCCACATTATACTACCAATGTTACATTTAGACCACCCATCCTCCACATTCTACTACCAATGTTACATCTAAACCACCCATCCTCCACATTATAGTACCAATGTTACATCTAGACCACCCATCCTCCACATTATACTACCAATGTTACATCTAGACCACCCATCCTCCACATTATACTACCAATGTTACATCTAGACCACCCATCCTCCACATTATACTACCAATGTTACATCTAGACCACCCATCCTTCACATTATACTACCAATGTTACATCTAGACCACCCATCCTTCACATTACACTACCAATGTTACATCTAGACCACCATCCTCCACATTACACTACCAATGTTACATCTAGACCACCCATCCTCCACATTACACTACCAATGTTACATCTAGACCACCCATCCTCCACATTTTACTACCAATGTTACATATAGACCACCATCCTCCACATTATACTACCAATGTTACATCTAGACCACCCATCCTCCACATTATACTACCAATGTTACATCTAGACCACCCATCCTTCACATTACACTACCAATGTTACACCTAGACCACCCATCCTCCACATTACACTACCAATGTTACACCTAGACCACCCATCCTCCACATTACACTACCAATGTTACACCTAGACCACCTATCCTCCACATTATACTACCAATGTTACACCTAGACCACCCATCCTCCACATTACACTACCAATGTTACACCTAGACTACCTATCCTCCACATTATACTACCAATGTTACACATAGACCACCCATCCTCCACAATATACTACCAATGTTACATCTAAACCACCCATCCTCCACATTATAGTACCAATGTTACATCTAGACCACCCATCCTCCACATTATACTACCAATGTTACATCTAGACCACCCATCCTCCACATTATACTACCAATGTTACATCTAGACCACCCATCCTCCACATTATACTACCAATGTTACATCTAGACCACCTATCCTCCACATTATACTACCAATGTTACACCTAGACCACCCATCCTCCACATTACACTACCAATGTTACACCTAGACCACCTATCCTCCACATTATACTACCAATGTTACACATAGACCACCCATCCTCCACAATATACTACCAATGTTACATCTAAACCACCCATCCTCCACATTATAGTACCAATGTTACATCTAGACCACCCATCCTCCACATTATACTACCAATGTTACATCTAGACCACCCATCCTCCACATTATACTACCAATGTTACATCTAGACCACCCATCCTCCACATTATACTACCAATGTTACATCTAGACCACCCATCCTCCACATTATACTACCAATGTTACATCTAGACCACCCATCCTTCACATTACACTACCAATGTTACATCTAGACCACCATCCTCCACATTACACTACCAATGTTACATCTAGACCACCCATCCTCCACATTACACTACCAATGTTACATCTAGACCACCCATCCTCCACATTTTACTACCAATGTTACATATAGACCACCCATCCTCCACATTATACTACCAATGTTACATCTAGACCACCCATCCTCCACATTATACTACCAATGTTACATCTAGACCACCCATCCTTCACATTACACTACCAATGTTACACCTAGACCACCCATCCTCCACATTACACTACCAATGTTACACCTAGACCACCCATCCTCCACATTACACTACCAATGTTACACCTAGACCACCTATCCTCCACATTATACTACCAATGTTACACCTAGACCACCCATCCTCCACATTACACTACCAATGTTACACCTAGACCACCTATCCTCCACATTATACTACCAATGTTACACATAGACCACCCATCCTCCACAATATACTACCAATGTTACATCTAGACCACCCATCCTCCACATTATACTACCAATGTTACATCTAGACCACCCATCCTTCACATTATACTACCAATGTTACATCTAGACCACCCATCCTTCACATTATACTACCAATGTTACATCTAGACCACCCATCCTCCACATTATACTACCAATGTTACATCTAGACCACCCATCCTCCACATTATACTACCAATGTTACATCTAGACCACCCATCCTTCACATTATACTACCAATGTTACACCTAGACCACCCATCCTCCACATTATACTACCAATGTCACAGTATACTACCAATGTTACATCTAGACCACCCATCCTCCACATTATACTACCAATGTTACATCTAGACCACCCATCCTCCACATTATACTACCAATGTTACATATAGACCATCCATCCTCCACATTATACTACCAATGTTACATCTAGACCACCCATCCTCCACATTATACTACCAATGTTACATCTAGACCACCCATCCTCCACATTATACTACCAATGTTACATCTAGACCACCCATCCTCCACATTATACTACCAATGTTACATCTAGACCACCCATCCTCCACATTATACTACCAATGTTACATCTAGACCACCCATCCTCCACATTATACTACCAATGTTACATCTAGACCACCCATCCTCCACATTATACTACCAATGTTACATCTAGACCACCCATCCTCCACATTATACTACCAATGTTACAAGTGTGGAATCCTTGAATGAGAACAGGCTGACCCCTGATGTGAGAATAGAACTAGAATTGATGACCTAACATTGATTGTTCATATATGTGTGTGTGTGTATATTATTGCACAATATTCCAGAACACGAGCTGTTAAAAAACACAGATCTGGCATTGAACAAAGGACAATTTGAGAAACTCCAAAAAACATGGAGTGGTAACATTCGTAAGTTGATGTCTAATGTTATCAGACATGGTGACTAGCTTACACCATCAAAACAGATGACAAATTTTGTTAGACTTGCCAATTCAAAGGAAATGTGACATGACCATTCAGACAGAATGATATCAGCAGCAGACTCACTTCAATGCGAGGTAATCTGATTACTGTTCATCTCAGTGCGAGGTAATCTGATTACTGTTCATCTCAGTGTGATGTAATATGATTACTGTTCATCTCAATGCGAGGTAATCTGATTACTGTTCATCTCAGTGCGATAGAATTTGATTACTGTTCATCTCAATGCGAGGTAATTTGATTACTGTTCATCTCAGTGCGATATAATCTGATTACTGTTCATCTCAGTGTGATGTAATCTGATTACTGTTCATCTCAATGTGATGTAATCTGATTACTGTTCATCTCAATGCGAGGTAATCTGATTACTGTTCATCTCAGTGCGATATAATCTGATTACTGTTCATCTCAGTGCGATAGAATTTTATTACTGTTCATCTCAATGCGAGGTAATCTGATTACTGTTCATCTCAGTGCGATATAATCTGATTACTGTTCACCTCAATGCGAGGTAATCTGATTACTGTTCATCTCAGTGTGATGTAATCTGATTACTGTTCACCTCAATGCGAGGTAATCTGATTACTGTTCATCTCAGTGTGATGTAATCTGATTACTGTTCACCTCAATGCGAGGTAATCTGATTACTGTTCATCTCAATGTGAGGTAATCTGATTACTGTTCACCTCAATGCGAGGTAATCTGATTACTGTTCATCTCAATGTGAGGTAATCTGATTACTGTTCATCTCAGTGTGATGTAATCTGATTACTGTTCATCTCAGTGTGATGTAATCTGATTACTGTTCACCTCAATGCGAGGTAATCTGATTACTGTTCATCTCAATGCGAGGTAATCTGATTACTGTTCATCTCAATGCGAGGTAATCTGATTACTGTTCATCTCAATGCGAGGTAATCTGATTACTGTTCATCTCAATGCGAGGTAATCTGATTACTGTTCATCTCAGTGCGATGTAATCTGATTACTGTTCATCTCAATGCGAGGTAATCTGATTACTGTTCATCACAGTGCAGGCAGACAAGAAGCCTAAGTAAAGTACTGCAGTCATGGATAAAGTCAGAAATCATGTAAGGTCTGCAAAAACACCTAAAAGAAGACAATACTCAATGGGACTTGACATAATGTGTAACTTAGAATAAGCAGTTAATCTAAGTACTCAAGACTTATGTACCCAATGTAGACTTATGTAGATAAACAGATGTTGGTGTTGTAACACACCTCCAGCCTTGTCTATATATGTTGAGGGCATGATATATAACATAAGGAAGTGTCCAGGAAGGCAAGAGTGCCTAATAATAAAGATACTATCAAAAGTCAAACAAAATGCGAAGTAATAAAAGCAATAACTCATGATATGAAATATTATAATATCTTGTGTGATCATGACTCACTCAGATTGGCATTACATATTCTCTTATAAAGTCTGTTTTCATCCTAACAATGTTTCTCTTCCAAGGTTGTGGGCTTGGGCCACATTTTCCTCATCTGTTACTCGGGGCACTCTTGTAGAATGTGTTTTGTCATATCTGCTCGGATGTAGTGGCATAGACTGGTGGTATCTCCCTTCAATCTGGATGCAGTTACGGTCTCATTCTGTTGAAGCCAGTGCAGTGTTTATATAGCGTGGTCTCGCAATTCCTAAATAAGCATGCATGAGGAGATAAAGAGAATGGTATTGTGAGCTAGAAAGAGAGGTTACTAAAATAATTATCTACATTGTAAGTGGACTGCACTTGCCTGTTTGTGTACAACTCTCAAGGCAGCATACAATCTCAATCTCTCAGACAGAGAGAGGCCCATGTCATGCAGGTACCGGTGTATGATGTTCACATCGTTGTTGAAGCACTGGGCCAGCTCCAACAGAGCACAACCACTGACACCAGCAAAGCTGAGAAAGACAAACACTGCTCAACATCAAACATTTGTAAGTTGACTGGAAACATGACAGATCAATCTGCCATCACGCAAGGCTCACAATATATACTTCACCACAAGACCCCATCTGGGTAAAATCCTTTAGTCAAATAAATTAAAGTCCAGAGGAGTAATGCCCCCTTGATTAACACTGCACTTTATTCCGACTCCTAATTGTACAGAAATGACACGAGGGTAAAGTAAAAAAAAAAAAAACCTAACCCCCAACTAATTATTAGTCATTAAGAACCACTATAGGTTTGTTGTGACACCAACTAGGGGGAGATCGTTCATCATCATTGAGTGCCGTCTCCGCATCGAAGGCTGGCTACCATGGAGCGCCATTCCACTCTGTCTCTTGCTTTGATGGCGCAGGTTGTCTTAGGCTGACTTGTCCATCTTTTGATGTTACTCGTCCGTGTTAGTCTTGGTCTGCCTCTGCCTCTTTCACCTTGTATGTTCCCTTCCAAAATTACTTTTATTAGGTTGCTGTGTCTTTTAACATGCCCCAAACATTTCATTTGTCTTGTTCTAATTGTGTTTAGTAGTTCTCTTTTCATTTTTAGTTGTTTTAAAAATTCATAGTTTGTTTACTTGTTTACATCCAGAGAGAGAGTGAGAATTACTGGCCTGGCATTGAGGATATATACATCCAGAGAGAGAGTGAGAATTACTGGCCTAGCATTGAGGATATATACATCCAGAGAGAGAGTGAGAATTACTGGCCTGGCATTGAGGATATATACATCCAGAGAGAGAGAGTGAGAATTACTGACCTAGCATTGAGGATATATATACATCCAGAGAGAGAGAGAATTACTGGCCTGGCATTGAGGATATATACATCCAGAGAGAGAGTGAGAATTACTGACCTAGCATTGAGGATATATACATCCAGAGAGAGAGAGAATTACTGACCTAGCATTGAGGATATATACATCCAGAGAGAGAGAGAATTACTGGCCTGGCATTGAGGATATATATACATCCAGAGAGAGAGTGAGAATTACTGGCCTGGCATTGAGGATATATACATCCAGAGAGAGAGAGAATTACTGGCCTGGCATTGAGGATATATACATCCAGAGAGAGAGAGAGAAGTACTGGCCTGGCATTGAGGATATATACACCCAGAGAAAGAGAGAGAGAATTACTGGCCTGGCATTGAGGATATATACACCCAGAGAAAGAGAGAGAGAATTACTGGTCTGGCATTGAGGATATATACACCCAGAGGGAGAGAATTACTGGCCTGGCATTGAGGATATATACACCCAGAGAAAGAGAATATTACTGGCCTGACATTGAGGATATATACACCCAGAGAAAGAGAGAGAATTACTGGCCTGGCATTGAGGATATATACACCCAGAGAGAGAGAGAGAATTACTGGACTGGCATTGAGGATATATACATCCAGAGAGAGAGAATTACTGGCCTGGCATTGAGGATATATACATCCAGAGAGAGAGAGAGAGAATTACTGGCCTGGCATTGAGGATATATACATCCAGAGAGAGAGAATTACTAGCCTGGCATTGAGGATATATACATCCAGAGAGAGAGAATTACTGGCCTGGCATTGAGGATATATACATCCAGAGAGAGAGAGAGAATTACTGGCCTGGCATTGAGGATATATACATCCAGAGAGAGAGAGAGAGAGAATTACTGACCTGGCATTGAGGGAGGATATATACATCCAGAGAGAGAGAATTACTGGCCTGGCATTGAGGATATATACATTGAGAGAGAGAGAGAGAGAGAGAATTACTGGCCTGGCATTGAGGATATATACATCCACAGAGAGAGAGAGAGAGAGAGAGAGAGAGAGAGAGAGAGAGAAATACTGGCTTGGCATTGAGGATATATACATTGAGAGAGAGAGAGAGAGAATTACTGGCCTGGATTACTGGAGGATATATACATCCAGAGAGAGAACTAGTGGCCTAGCATTAAGGATATATACATCCAGAGAGAGAACTAGTGGCCTGGCATTAAGGATATATACATCCAGAGAGAGAACTAGTGGCCTGGCATTAAGGATATATACATCCAGAGAGAGAACTAGTGGCCTGGCATTAAGGATATATACATCCAGAGAGAGAACTAGTGGCCTGGCATTAAGGATATATACATCCAGAGAGAGAACTAGTGGCCTAGCATTAAGGATATATACATCCAGAGAGAGAACTAGTGGCCTAGCATTAAGGATATATACATCCAGAGAGAGAATTGGTAAACACCTCACATGTGTTATCTTCAGCTTATATAAAGAACATGAAGAGACACAAGAAGTTCTACCTCACATGTTTTGTTATCTTCAGCTTGAAAGAACATTAGATATGTGTAGATGTATGGTCTCAGAAACTTACTGGTTGGTAAACCTGGCCAGCCTATAAGAGACCAGCCACTGACTGACATCCTCACTGGTCCATTGGCTGACTGGGCCATTAGAGGTCGCCACTGTATCACTGTTTAAAGTTACACCTTCAGTGCCTATAGAAGATAAGAGAGAGATTCAAGCTGAGGGATGGCCAGTGCTCATACATTCCCTAACTCTAAGAGCCTGTTACCTATATATGGGTACACTGGTGAAGTTTATCTGCCTAGAATCAACTAATGATATGTGGGATATGATGCCAGTATCATCATCTTGTTGCATGTCATTTACAGAACACTGCTCTCATCAAAGTCCATCTGAATTAATCTCTTTCTCTGGCCAGATCTTTCAGGGTGAGATGTTTAAACTCATTAAGACAATCTATGCCACTTGTTTTTGCCTCTCTTTATAGTGTTCAGTGTGTCATCTATCTTTCGTTCGCTTGAAGTTGTGTCTATATCAGTAATGTTATTTCTTGTGCAAATTTATTCTTTTTTTTTTTTTTTTTTGCAGTTCTTGCAAAGGTCCATATAGTTTTGTCTGTAGTGTTGTATCTATAGACCAGTGGGTTCCCCTCAGTCTGGGGCGCCTGTAGTGCTGTATCTATAGACCAGTGGGTTCCCCTCAGTCTGGGGCGCCTGTAGTGTTGTATCTATAGACCAGTGGGTTCCCCTCAGTCTGGGGCGCCTGTAGTGTTGTATCTACAGACCAGTGGGTTCCCCTCAGTCTGGGGCGCCTGTAGTGTTGTATCTATAGACCAATGGGTTCCCCTCAGTCTGGGTCGCCTGTAGTGTTGTATCTATAGACCAGTGGGTTCCCCTCAGTCTGGGGCGCCTGTAGCGTTGTATCTATAGACCAGTGGGTTCCCCTCAGTCTGGGGAGCCTGTAGTGTTGTATCTACAGACCAATGAGTTCCCCTCAGTCTGGGGAGCCTGTAGTGTTGTATCTATAGACCAATGGGTTCCCCTCAGTCTACTATATTCAGTACAGTCTTGAAGTATATGTTCATCAGTCTGGGGCGCCTGTAGTGTTGTATCTACAGACCAATGGGTTCCCCTCAGTCTACTATATTCAGTACAGTCTTGAAGTATGTGTTCAGTTATGTCCCATATGAGCATCTGCTTTGTCAATTTTCTACTACAACTTGTGATCACATGATCAACACCTTCTCTTCCAGATTATTAATGAGACTGTTGGTTGTAAGGTCATTTCTTTTATATCTGTACCAGCTAAGAAATTCCCAAAGCCTATCCATCTATTATCCCATTGGAGCCGAAGACGGCACATAGAGCAGAAACACTCTGAGTCAGGTGATCTTTGTTACCAAGTGTCACACCTTGCAACAGGACCCACATTGTATCTCACCACACATTCCTGTCCTTGGTGAACATCTCATCTCAGCAAGGAAGCTCATGCCTGCTGCACTTGTCTCTCACTTCTGTGTTCTTTTTAATATATTTCTAGTTCAGAATCTTTTTTTACCTTCTGGTTCCATTTGAGGGCATGGCCGAGGTTCTCTTATTGTCACTTCTCATCACAAGGCCAATATATGACCACCTTCTCTTATTGTAACTTCTCATCACAAGGCCAATATATGACCACCTTCTCTTATTGTAACTTCTCATCACAAGGCCAATATATGACCACCTTCTCTTATTGTAACTTCTCATCACAAGGCCAATATATGACCACCTTCTCTTATTGTCACTTCTCATCACAAGGCCAATATATGACCACCTCTTATTGTAACTTCTCATCACAAGGCCAATATATGACCACCTTCTCTTATTGTCACTTCTCATCACAAGGCCAATATATGACCACCTTCTCTTATTGTCACTTCTCATCACAAGGCCAATATATGACCACCTTCTCTTATTGTCACTTCTCATCACAAGGCCAATATATGACCACCTTCTCTTATTGTAACTTCTCATCACAAGGCCAATATATGACCACCTTCTCTTATTGTCACTTCTCATCACAAGGCCAATATATGACCACCTTCTCTTATTGTCACTTCTCATCACAAGGCCAATATATGACTACCTTCTCTTATTGTCACTTCTCATCACAAGGCCAATATATGACCACCTTCTCTTATTGTCACTTCTCATCACAAGGCCAATATATGACCACCTTCTCTTATTGTAACTTCTCATCACAAGGCCAATATATGACCACCTTCTCTTATTGTAACTTCTCATCACAAGGCCAATATATGACCACCTTCTCTTATTGTAACTTCTCATCACAAGGCCAATATATGACCACCTTCTCTTATTGTAACTTCTCATCACAAGGCCAATATATGACCACCTTCTCTTATTGTAACTTCTCATCACAAGGCCAATATATGACCACCTTCTCTTATTGTCACTTCTCATCACAAGGCCAATATATGACCACCTTCTCTTATTGTAACTTCTCATCACAAGGCCAATATATGACCACCTTCTCTTATTGTAACTTCTCATCACAAGGCCAATATATGACCACCTTCTCTTATTGTAACTTCTCATCACAAGGCCAATATATGACCACCTTCTCTTATTGTAACTTCTCATCACAAGGCCAATATATGACCACCTTCTCTTATTGTCACTTCTCATCACAAGGCCAATATATGACTACCTTCTCTTATTGTCACTTCTCATCACAAGGCCAATATATGACCACCTTCTCTTATTGTCACTTCTCATCACAAGGCCAATATATGACCACCTTCTCTTATTGTCACTTCTCATCACAAGGCCAATATATGACCACCTTCTCTTATTGTCACTTCTCATCACAAGGCCAATATATGACTACCTTCTCTTATTGTCACTTCTCATCACAAGGCCAATATATGACCACCTTCTCTTATTGTCACTTCTCATCACAAGGCCAATATATGACCACCTTCTCTTATTGTCACTTCTCATCACAAGGCCAATATATGACCACCTTCTCTTATTGTCACTTCTCATCACAAGGCCAATATATGACCACCTTCTCTTATTGTCACTTCTCATCACAAGGCCAATATATGACCACCTTCTCTTATTGTCACTTCTCATCACAAGGCCAATATATGACCACCTTCTCTTATTGTAACTTCTCATCACAAGGCCAATATATGACCACCTTCTCTTATTGTCACTTCTCATCACAAGGCCAATATATGACCACCTTCTCTTATTGTCACTTCTCATCACAAGGCCAATATATGACCACCTTCTCTTATTGTCACTTCTCATCACAAGGCCAATATATGACCACCTTCTCTTATTGTCACTTCTCATCACAAGGCCAATATATGACCACCTTCTCTTATTGTCACTTCTCATCACAAGGCCAATATATGACCACCTTCTCTTATTGTCACTTCTCATCACAAGGCCAATATATGACCACCTTCTCTTATTGTCACTTCTCATCACAAGGCCAATATATGACCACCTTCTCTTATTGTCACTTCTCATCACAAGGCCAATATATGACCACCTTCTCTTATTGTCACTTCTCATCACAAGGCCAATATATGACCACCTTCTCTTATTGTCACTTCTCATCACAAGGCCAATATATGACTACCTTCTCTTATTGTCACTTCTCATCACAAGGCCAATATATGACCACCTTCTCTTATTGTCACTTCTCATCACAAGGCCAATATATGACAACCTTCTCTTATTGTCACTTCTCATCACAAGGCCAATATATGACTACCTTCTCTTATTGTCACTTCTCATCACAAGGCCAATATATGACTACCTTCTCTTATTGTCACTTCTCATCACAAGGCCAATATATGACCACCTCTTATTGTAACTTCTCATCACAAGGCCAATATATGACCACCTTCTCTTATTGTCACTTCTCATCACAAGGCCAATATATGACCACCTTCTCTTATTGTCACTTCTCATCACAAGGCCAATATATGACCACCTTCTCTTATTGTAACTTCTCATCACAAGGCCAATATATGACCACCTCTTATTGTAACTTCTCATCACAAGGCCAATATATGACTACCTTCTCTTATTGTAACTTCTCATCACAAGGCCAATATATGACCACCTTCTCTTATTGTCACTTCTCATCACAAGGCCAATATATGACTACCTTCTCTTATTGTCACTTCTCATCACAAGGCCAATATATGACCACCTTCTCTTATTGTAACTTCTCATCACAAGGCCAATATATGACCACCTTCTCTTATTGTCACTTCTCATCACAAGGCCAATATATGACCACCTTCTCTTATTGTCACTTCTCATCACAAGGCCAATATATGACCACCTTCTCTTATTGTCACTTCTCATCACAAGGCCAATATATGACTACCTTCTCTTATTGTCACTTCTCATCACAAGGCCAATATATGACCACCTTCTCTTATTGTAACTTCTCATCACAAGGCCAATATATGACCACCTTCTCTTATTGTCACTTCTCATCACAAGGCCAATATATGACTACCTTCTCTTATTGTCACTTCTCATCACAAGGCCAATATATGACTACCTTCTCTTATTGTAACTTCTCATCACAAGGCCAATATATGACTACCTTCTCTTATTGTCACTTCTCATCACAAGGCCAATATATGACTACCTTCTCTTATTGTCACTTCTCATCACAAGGCCAATATATGACTACCTTCTCTTATTGTCACTTCTCATCACAAGGCCAATATATGACCACCTTCTCTTATTGTCACTTCTCATCACAAGGCCAATATATGACCACCTTCTCTTATTGTCACTTCTCATCACAAGGCCAATATATGACTACCTTCTCTTATTGTAACTTCTCATCACAAGGCCAATATATGACTACCTTCTCTTATTGTCACTTCTCATCACAAGGCCAATATATGACCACCTTCTCTTATTGTCACTTCTCATCACAAGGCCAATATATGACCACCTTCTCTTATTGTCACTTCTCATCACAAGGCCAATATATGACCACCTTCTCTTATTGTCACTTCTCATCACAAGGCCAATATATGACTACCTTCTCTTATTGTCACTTCTCATCACAAGGCCAATATATGACCACCTTCTCTTATTGTCACTTCTCATCACAAGGCCAATATATGACTACCTTCTCTTATTGTCACTTCTCATCACAAGGCCAATATATGACCACCTTCTCTTATTGTCACTTCTCATCACAAGGCCAATATATGACCACCTTCTCTTATTGTAACTTCTCATCACAAGGCCAATATATGACTACCTTCTCTTATTGTAACTTCTCATCACAAGGCCAATATATGACCACCTTCTCTTATTGTCACTTCTCATCACAAGGCCAATATATGACCACCTCTTATTGTAACTTCTCATCACAAGGCCAATATATGACCACCTCTTATTGTCACTTCTCATCACAAGGCCAATATATGACCACCTTCTCTTATTGTAACTTCTCATCACAAGGCCAATATATGACCACCTCTTATTGTCACTTCTCATCACAAGGCCAATATATGACTACCTTCTCTTATTGTAACTTCTCATCACAAGGCCAATATATGACCACCTCTTATTGTAACTTCTCATCACAAGGCCAATATATGACCACCTCTTATTGTCACTTCTCATCACAAGGCCAATATATGACCACCTTCTCTTATTGTAACTTCTCATCACAAGGCCAATATATGACCACCTTCTCTTATTGTCACTTCTCATCACAAGGCCAATATATGACCACCTCTTATTGTCACTTCTCATCACAAGGCCAATATATGACCACCTCTTATTGTCACTTCTCATCACAAGGCCAATATATGACCACCTCTTATTGTCACTTCTCATCACAAGGCCAATATATGACCACCTTCTCTTATTGTCACTTCTCATCACAAGGCCAATATATGACCACCTTCTCTTATTGTCACTTCTCATCACAAGGCCAATATATGACCACCTTCTCTTATTGTCACTTCTCATCACAAGGCCAATATATGACCACCTTCTCTTATTGTCACTTCTCATCACAAGGCCAATATATGACTACCTTCTCTTATTGTAACTTCTCATCACAAGGCCAATATATGACCACCTTCTCTTATTGTCACTTCTCATCACAAGGCCAATATATGACTACCTTCTCTTATTGTCACTTCTCATCACAAGGCCAATATATGACTACCTTCTCTTATTGTCACTTCTCATCACAAGGCCAATATATGACCACCTTCTCTTATTGTCACTTCTCATCACAAGGCCAATATATGACTACCTTCTCTTATTGTCACTTCTCATCACAAGGCCAATATATGACCACCTTCTCTTATTGTCACTTCTCATCACAAGGCCAATATATGACTACCTTCTCTTATTGTCACTTCTCATCACAAGGCCAATATATGACTACCTTCTCTTATTGTCACTTCTCATCACAAGGCCAATATATGACTACCTTCTCTTATTGTCACTTCTCATCACAAGGCAATATATGACTACCTTCTCTTATTGTCACTTCTCATCACAAGGCCAATATATGACCACCTTCTCTTATTGTCACTTCTCATCACAAGGCCAATATATGACTACCTTCTCTTATTGTCACTTCTCATCACAAGGCCAATATATGACTACCTTCTCTTATTGTCACTTCTCATCACAAGGCCAATATATGACTACCTTCTCTTATTGTCACTTCTCATCACAAGGCCAATATATGACTACCTTCTCTTATTGTCACTTCTCATCACAAGGCCAATATATGACTACCTTCTCTTATTGTCACTTCTCATCACAAGGCCAATATATGACCACCTTCTCTTATTGTCACTTCTCATCACAAGGCCAATATATGACTACCTTCTCTTATTGTCACTTCTCATCACAAGGCCAATATATGACCACCTTCTCTTATTGTCACTTCTCATCACAAGGCCAATATATGACTACCTTCTCTTATTGTCACTTCTCATCACAAGGCCAATATATGACTACCTTCTCTTATTGTCACTTCTCATCACAAGGCCAATATATGACTACCTTCTCTTATTGTCACTTCTCATCACAAGGCCAATATATGACTACCTTCTCTTATTGTAACTTCTCATCACAAGGCCAATATATGACTACCTTCTTTTGGTTGCTTGCTTGGTTTGTGTTCAACCGAAGACTAAAGGTCTTCATCATCTGCCCCTAAAAGGATGTCAACTGGCCGTGTCTGCAGCAAAACAGTGATATATGCACATTCCAGCCCAACACATCCAATTTCAGCACATTTTTGAGTACAGGGTTGTCTTCCCTTCTCGATCCCTACTTACTTGGTCAGTCTGTTTCTGGAGGCACCACGGAGAGGTGGAGCAGGGTCTAGGATGATTTTGGTACACTAATCCTGACGCAAGTCATCAGTTCTGAGTCAATGACAACTTCCAGCTCTGTTTCAGCGCCTCTGTCCCCCATCTATTTGACTTGTGATATATACAAACAGATTGTATGTTCCATTCTATTGGATTCAGCACATTGTAAAATCTAAAAAACTAACCTTTCACCTGAGGTTATTACCAGCTTTAACCTCACATAAACATTTAGTCTCATTAGCTCTTGCATTATAACTAGGATTCCACAACTCAAATATATACAGTAGAATGAATATCCACTTAAAACGACATTGGTTATAACAAGAATCCTGATATAAAATGAATTTGTCATTACACATTAGTCCCTACATTTCTTGTCAGCATGTACACTGTGTGATACAGCCCATCCTCACAGAAAAGGGAAGAGCTGAGAATCTGATGCTCAGTAATTACTTATTGCAAAGGGACATAACCGCTCAATCTGTTTTTAAAGTTGACATAGTACTTTCCCCTTATTAAACATTAAACAAATTATACTGTACTAGAATATCATAGCAACTACATTAACGTAAAAGAATCTGGCAAGATAAATCATTGTCAAATACAAGACTATGCACACTGGTAATAACATTCTTGTGTGCCCACGAAACTTGGGCCCTAAATGTAAAATTAGATAGATTAACATCAATATGTCATACAGAGACCACAGCATTAAAACTCATGGGCTAACAGAATGACCCAAAGTTTTGAACATTTTCAGCTTTGTGAACAGGGCCAGTTGTGGATAAAATGACATCAGCCATCTTGGGACAGGGCCCAAGCTGACATAGTTGAATATGCCACAGACTTTGGGTGATTTGGAGATTTCTCTTTCGATCTGCAGGCCTTAGTGAAACTACAGATGGTTGTGCAGAGAGTATCACAAACAATAACAGGTGTTAAATTATCACCATGAAGAGTTTATGTTGGTCAAGAAATGGTGGGCATGATACAGAACAGACGACATCTTACTGGGAACAGTGAGGCAAGGAGATGGAAGGATTGTTGATATTAAAGACTGGGAAAACAGTCGCACAACTGGGAACAGTGAGGCAAGGAGATGGAAGGATTGTTGATATTAAAGACTGGGAAAACAGTCACACAACTGGGAACAGTGAGGCAAGGAGATGGAAGGATTGTTGATATTAAAGACTGGGAAAACAGTCACACAACTGGGAACAATGAGGCAAGGAGATGGAAGGATTGTTGATATTAAAGACTGGGAAAACAGTCACACAACTGGGAACAGTGAGGCAAAAGGATTGTTGATATTAAAGACTGGGAAAACAGTCAAACAACTGGGAACAGTGAGGCAAAAGGATGGAAGGATTGTTGATATTAAAGACTGGGAAAACAGTCACACAACTGGGAACAATGAGGCAAGGAGATGGAAGGATTGTTGATATTAAAGACTGGGAAAACAGTCACACAACTGGGAACAGTGAGGCAAAAGGATTGTTGATATTAAAGACTGGGAAAACAGTCAAACAACTGGGAACAGTGAGGCAAAAGGATGGAAGGATTGTTGATATTAAAGACTGGGAAACAGTCACACAACTGGGAACAGTGAGGCAAAGAGATGGAAGGATTGTTGATATTAAAGACTGGGAAAACAGTCACACAACTGGGAACAGTGAGGCAAAGAGATGGAAGGATTGTTGATATTAAAGACTGGGAAAACAGTCACACAACTGGGAACAGTGAGGCAAAGAGATGGAAGGATTGTTGATATTAAAGACTGGGAAAACAGTCACACAACTGGGAACAGTGAGGCAAAAGGATGGAAGGATTGTTGATATTAAAGACTGGGAAAACAGTCACACAACTGGGAACAGTGAGGCAAAAGGATGGAAGGATTGTTGATATTAAAGACTGGGAAAACAGTCACACAACTGGGAACAGTGAGGCAAAAGGATGGAAGGATTGTTGATATTATAGACTGGGAAAACAGTCACACAACTGGGAACAATGAGAACATAGAGTGTAAACAACTGCTAGTGTTTGAAGAACAAGGACTTCTAAGTGAACTAATGGTTTATACAAGGACAGTTTGTGTGTTCATTACAATGCACACTTCTAAAACACCTAATATTCTCCAAATTGTCCATGTTTGGCACCTAGTGGAGACACTTATTACTACAAAGATATGTAAATTATATACCAGATGTAATATATTCATTCCAACAGTGTGCTACCAGTGCCAAACATGGTCACTTACGTCTAAGCATAAAAGAAAGCTTGTCTCCACAGAGATGAGATATGTGAGAAAAGTGCTTGGAGTAACCAAATAAGAGAATCAGAAATGATATAAGAGAAAGCTTGTCCCCACAGAGATGAGATATGTGAGAAAAGTGCTTGGAGTAACCAAATAAGAGAATCAGAAATGATATAAGAGAAAGCTTGTCCCCACAGAGATGAGATATGTGAGAAAAGTGCTTGGAGTAACCAAATAAGAGAATCAGAAATGATATAAGAGAAAGCTTGTCCCCACAGAGATGAGATATGTGAGAAAAGTGCTTGGAGTAACCAAATAAGAGAATCAGAAATGATATAAGAGAAAGCTTGTCCCCACAGAGATGAGATATGTGAGAAAAGTGCTTGGAGTAACCAAATAAGAGAATCAGAAATGATATAAGAGAAAGCTTGTCCCCACAGAGATGAGATATGTGAGAAAAGAGCTTGGAGTAACCAAATAAGAGAATCAGAAATGATATAAGAGAAAGCTTGTCCCCACAGAGATGAGATATGTGAGAAAAGAGCTTGGAGTAACCAAATAAGAGAATCAGAAATGATATAAGAGAAAGCTTGTCCCCACAGAGATGAGATATGTGAGAAAAGTGCTTGGAGTAACCAAATAAGAGAATCAGAAATGATATAAGAGAAAGCTTGTCCCCACAGAGATGAGATATGTGAGAAAAGAGCTTGGAGTAACCAAATAAGAGAATCAGAAATGATATAAGAGAAAGCTTGTCCCCACAGAGATGAGATATGTGAGAAAAGAGCTTGGAGTAACCAAATAAGAGAATCAGAAATGATATAAGAGAAAGCTTGTCCCCACAGAGATGAGATATGTGAGAAAAGTGCTTGGAGTAACCAAATAAGAGAATCAGAAATGATATAAGAGAAAGCTTGTCCCCACAGAGATGAGATATGTGAGAAAAGTGCTTGGAGTAACCAAATAAGAGAATCAGAAATGATATAAGAGAAAGCTTGTCCCCACAGAGATGAGATATGTGAGAAAAGTGCTTGGAGTAACCAAATAAGAGAATCAGAAATGATATAAGAGAAAGCTTGTCCCCACAGAGATGAGATATGTGAGAAAAGTGCTTGGAGTAACCAAATAAGAGAATCAGAAATGATATAAGAGAAAGCTTGTCCCCACAGAGATGAGATATGTGAGAAAAGTGCTTGGAGTAACCAAATAAGAGAATCAGAAATGATATAAGAGAAAGCTTGTCCCCACAGAGATGAGATATGTGAGAAAAGTGCTTGGAGTAACCAAATAAGAGAATCAGAAATGATATAAGAGAAAGCTTGTCCCCACAGAGATGAGATATGTGAGAAAAGTGCTTGGAGTAACCAAATAAGAGAATCAGAAATGATATAAGAGAAAGCTTGTCCCCACAGAGATGAGATATGTGAGAAAAGTGCTTGGAGTAACCAAATAAGAGAATCAGAAATGATATAAGAGAAAGCTTGTCCCCACAGAGATGAGATATGTGAGAAAAGTGCTTGGAGTAACCAAATAAGAGAATCAGAAATGATATAAGAGAAAGCTTGTCCCCACAGAGATGAGATATGTGAGAAAAGTGCTTGGAGTAACCAAATAAGAGAATCAGAAATGATATAAGAGAAAGCTTGTCCCCACAGAGATGAGATATGTGAGAAAAGTGCTTGGAGTAACCAAATAAGAGAATCAGAAATGATTTAAGAGAAAGCTTGTCCCCACAGAGATGAGATATGTGAGAAAAGTGCTTGGAGTAACCAAATAAGAGAATCAGAAATGATTTAAGAGAAAGAGTAGGCGTTGAACCAATTCTAAGCTATACAGAAGTTTTTTTGTTTTTTTTTAAAGTAAACGTTCCCTCCACGCCTTGTTAGGTGAATGGGTAATATGGTGTTAGTGATCATATTTTTGGGTGATATCGGTATCATACCAGGCTGCCTTTACTTTCCAGACAAATCACTGGTACCAATTTTTAGAGGCTGGGTGAACCCTGGAGCCTTGTCAGTCTGAAAAAAAATCTACCACTGCTGAGAATCAAACCCGGACCCTTCAGGTCAGGAAGCTAGCACACTAACCACTCAGCCACCAAGGCTCCAAAATACAACACATACAAAAACAACAAATAAATTGGTTTGCCCATCTAGAAAGAATGTTGTGTGATTCCTTACCATACAAAGCATATATTGAAAGAGGAGAAATGAGAAGAGCAAGAGGCAGACCAAGAGTAAAGGGGCACACATCAAAGAAACACAACATCAAATGACAATGACTGAAGCCACTAAAATGGCAAGAACCAGAGTAAAGGGGCACACATCAAAGAAACACAACATCAAATGACAATGACTGAAGCCACTAAAATGGCAAGAACGAGGACTTTGTGTCTCCCTCAACACCTGCATGTGTACATGAGGAATTGAAGAAAGGTATACCATCAATGATTGAAGCCACTAAAAGGACAAGAACCAGAACTATTTGTCTCCCTCAACACCTGCATGGGTATACAAGAGGAAGTGAAGAAAGGTATACCATCAATGATTGAAGCCACCAAAACAGCAAGAACCAGAACTATTTGTCTCCCTCAACACCTGCATGGGTATACAAGAGGAAGTGAAGAAAGGTATACCATCAATGATTGAAGCCACCAAAACAGCAAGAACCAGAACTATTTGTCTCCCTCAACACCTGCATGTGTACAAGAGGAAGTGAAGAAAGGAAGAGAGAAAGAAAGCTTGCCATCAATGAACAATGTTGACTCACGTGGCACGTTCTGGCCTTGTTTTTGATCTGTTGATTCTGGGTGACTGGGTAGAGAGGACTTAGATGTTGGCCGTCTCTTTAAGCTCTTTCTTGATGGATCAAGTCTTCTGGGTGATTCCCTGGGTGACAGCAGAGGCCAAGATTTATATTTTGTGATCGGTTCGTTGGCAATAGTTGTTCTGATGAATTTAAAGGGGAGGCAACTGGTGTCCACCTTGAATATTATCTGATGTCGGGACTGAGAGGGCTTTGTAGATTTGTTGAGGTAAACGTAGATCTGGTTGGAGTTACTTTCCGCAAGTTTGGAAATTGTTTTCATGATTGTTTGAGAGAACTTGACATCACCACACTGAGTGAAGCTGATGTGTTCTGATGGAGGTATAATCACAGCATTACGTTTGTTGATTGATCTACAGTTTTCTTGGGGTCTTGTCTTTGGTAATTCTGACTTCTGTTGAGAATGTGCTTGCGTTGCTAGTGTGGAAGAATCTACTGGCATGTCCGAAGATTCTCCAGAAACCAGAAGATTTTGCAGTGCTGAATCTGCTTCATCTGAGTAATTTTGTGGGGACACATGAGAGGATGCTTTGTTGTTTGTACTGAGCTGGCTCTTTGTTAGTGTACTCTGTCTTGTTGAATTGGGCCCACATTTTTTTCTGAAAGTGGTCTCAGATTTCATTGTCTGAGGAGTCGGAAACCTGTTGACGAGAACACGGCTAGATTTCTGTGTTACCCCTGGTGTAGACTTGGCTACCAAAGTTGATGCAGGCTTTTTGGCCACAATGACATTAGCTTTAGTCAGCTTCAGTTTCAACTTCTTATCCAGTTCAGCACTAGACCCAGTTGGAGCAGCACTAGACCTTTGAGTCAGACCATGTATATACCTGTTTATCAAATGAGTACTGGGCAGTCTTTTCCTCACATGAGACTTTTGTAGCACGTTAGATGAGAGATTAGTTTCTGGTGTAATTTTACTATGAAGAAACGATCTTGTTTTCCTCCAATTTAGAGGAGCAGGTGTGGGTTTCTCATCTACAGAAGATATCAACATGAGAGGACACAAAGCATTACTTGGAGTGGATAGTTCCGATCCTCCAGTCATTAATTGCTCACAGTTCAATTTGGCAATATGAATTTTGGGCAAAGATGGAGATGCTGTTTTCAAGGACCTGTTCCTGGATGTTGAGATCAGGTCACCTGCTGCAGGTAACAAAGATCCACCTGTGGGAATTTGCTCCTCCTTCTTAAAAACATCTCTAAAACTTCTTCCGCTATACATTTTTGGAATTTTGACGAGATCTTGTTGAGATGTTTCACCGTTGACATCAGTAAGTGGGCTAACTAGAGAAATATTTCTGGCAGTTGAGATGTTAGCTGGTGACGACTGTGGTGGACTTGCTGCCCCATGCAACAGCTGATTAACGTTACTTGGGTGAATTTGTTGTAGAGTTTCAGCATCCAACAAGTTGTTGTGAGCAAACTGTCTTCTGGAATGTTGATTCCTGAGCTCGCTATCTGGAGATGGCTCACTAGCGCTGTTCAAAGGGACAGAGTCATATGGTGATAAATTATGAATCTCTAAAATAGAGGATGACTCTCTGATTTCCTGAATGTGAACACAAGACCTGTTCCTTAGAGCCAACAAGTTAGTGTTCAAGTTTTCTGTGGGCTGGACATTAGTAACAATATCTTTAGTCACCATCTCTGTAACAGAGTGCTGCCTTGAGCTTGTTTCCTGTATGTCTAGCAATGTTTTCTCTCTGTCTGGCAATTTACTAATGCCAGTTTGTTCATTGGGCAAAGTTATGGTTTTGTCCAGTGCTGTTTTGTTTTCCAAGAACCTCAATGACTCTTCTGCAGTTTCAGAAGACCCTTCCCCATTGTAATATTGATTCTCTTTGTGGACGGTCATTCTTGTGTTTCTCTTAAATCTGTGTTTTCTTCTCCTCTGCGATTTAACCCGTGTTGGAGACAATTTTGCAGAATGCCTTGATTTTGTTGAATTTTTTGCAGCCACCAAAACCAGCTTGTCGACTTCATCAGATGGAGATGATGAAACCGCCTCACTCAAATGTGGCAAATCGTTGGCAGTTTGGCTCACCTCAGACTTTAAACATTGTTCAGGCGACAAATTATCTGCAGAATTGCAAAAGTGTCATGAATAAACCAAGCATTGTTACAATCATTCAATATCTTGACTAATAAATGAGCTGCAGCCAAGTTGTCTACACTAGCACTGACATATTGTTACAATCATTCAATATCTTGACTAATAAATGAGCTGCAGCCAAGTTGTCTACACTAGCACTGACATATTGTTACAATCATTCAATATCTTGACTAATAAATGAGCTGCAGCCAAGTTGTCTACACTAGCACTGACATATTGTTACAATCATTCAATATCTTGACTACTACATGAGCTGCAGCCAAGTTGTCTACACTAGCACTGACATATTGTTACAATCATTCAATATCTTGACTACTAAAGAGCTGCAGCCAAGTTGTCTACACTAGCACTGACATATTGTTACAATAATTCAATATCTTGACTAATAAATGAGCTGCAGCCAAGTTGTCTACACTAGCACTGACATATTGTTACAATCATTCAATATCTTGACTACTACATGAGCTGCAGCCAAGTTGTCTACACTAGCATTGACATATTGTTACAATCATTCAATATCTTGACTACTAAATGAGCTGCAGCCAAGTTGTCTACACTAGCACTGACATATTGTTACAATCATTCAATATCTTGACTAATAAATGAGCTGCAGCCAAGTTGTCTACACTAGCACTGACATATTGTTACAATCATTCAATATCTTGACTACTAAATGAGCTGCAGCCAAGTTGTCTACACTAGCACTGACATATTGTTACAATCATTCAATATCTTGACTAATAAATGAGCTGCAGCCAAGTTGTCTACACTAGCACTGACATATTGTTACAATCATTCAATATCTTGACTACTAAATGAGCTGCAGCCAAGTTGTCTACACTAGCACTGACATATTGTTACAATCATTCAATATCTTGACTAATAAATGAGCTGCAGCCAAGTTGTCTACACTAGCACTGACATATTGTTACAATCATTCAATATCTTGACTAATAAATGAGCTGCAGCCAAGTTGTCTACACTAGCACTGACATATTGTTACAATCATTCAATATCTTGACTACTAAATGAGCTGCAGCCAAGTTGTCTACACTAGCACTGACATATTGTTACAATCATTCAATATCTTGACTACTACATGAGCTGCAGCCAAGTTGTCTACACTAGCACTGACATATTGTCACAATCATTCAATATCTTGACTAATAAATGAGCTGCAGCCAAGTTGTCTACACTAGCACTAACATATTGTTACAATCATTCAATATCTTGACTACTACATGAGCTGCAGCCAAGTTGTCTACACTAGCACTGACATATTGTTACAATCATTTAATATCTTGACTACTAAATGAGCTGCAGCCAAGTTGTCTACACTAGCACTGACATATTGTTACAATCATTCAATATCTTGACTACTACATGAGCTGCAGCCAAGTTGTCTACACTAGCACTGACATATTGTTACAATAATTCAATATCTTGACTAATAAATGAGCTGCAGCCAAGTTGTCTACACTAGCACTGACATATTGTTACAATCAATCAATATCTTGACTACTACATGAGCTGCAGCCAAGTTGTCTACACTAGCACTGACATATTGTTACAATCATTCAATATCTTGACTACTAAATGAGCTGCAGCCAAGTTGTCTACACTAGCACTGACATATTGTTACAATCATTCAATATCTTGACTACTAAATGAGCTGCAGCCAAGTTGTCTACACTAGCACTGACATATTGTTACAATCATTCAATATCTTGACTACTAAATGAGCTGCAGCCAAGTTGTCTACACTAGCACTGACATATTGTTACAATCATTCAATATCTTGACTACTACATGAGCTGCAGCCAAGTTGTCTACACTAGCACTGACATATTGTTACAATCATTCAATATCTTGACTACTAAATGAGCTGCAGCCAAGTTGTCTACACTAGCACTGACATATTGTTACAATCATTCAATATCTTGACTACTAAATGAGCTGCAGCCAAGTTGTCTACACTAGCACTGACATATTGTTACAATCATTCAATATCTTGACTAATAAATGAGCTGCAGCCAAGTTGTCTACACTAGCACTGACATATTGTTACAATCATTCAATATCTTGACTACTAAATGAGCTGCAGCCAAGTTGTCTACACTAGCACTGACATATTGTTACAATCATACAATATCTTGACTACTAAATGAGCTGCAGCCAAGTTGTCTACACTAGCACTGACATATTGTTACAATCATTCAATATCTTGACTACTAAATGAGCTGCAGCCAAGTTGTCTACACTAGCACTGACATATTGTTACAATCATTCAATATCTTGACTACTAAATGAGCTGCAGCCAAGTTGTCTACACTAGCACTGACATATTGTTACAATCATTCAATATCTTGACTACTAAATGAGCTGCAGCCAAGTTGTCTACACTAGCACTGACATATTGTTACAATCATTCAATATCTTGACTACTAAAGAGCTGCAGCCAAGTTGTCTACACTAGCACTGACATATTGTTACAATAATTCAATATCTTGACTAATAAATGAGCTGCAGCCAAGTTGTCTACACTAGCACTGACATATTGTTACAATCATTCAATATCTTGACTACTACATGAGCTGCAGCCAAGTTGTCTACACTAGCACTGACATATTGTTACAATCATTCAATATCTTGACTACTAAATGGGCTGCAGCCAAGTTGTCTACACTAGCACTGACATATTGTTACAATCATTCAATATCTTGACTAATAAATGAGCTGCAGCCAAGTTGTCTACACTAGCACTGACATATTGTTACAATCATTCAATATCTTGACTAATAAATGAGCTGCAGCCAAGTTGTCTACACTAGCACTGACATATTGTTACAATCATTCAATATCTTGACTACTAAATGAGCTGCAGCCAAGTTGTCTACACTAGCACTGACATATTGTTACAATCATTCAATATCTTGACTACTAAATGAGCTGCAGCCAAGTTGTCTACACTAGCACTGACATATTGTTACAATCATTCAATATCTTGACTACTAAATGAGCTGCAGCCAAGTTGTCTACACTAGCACTGACATATTGTTACAATCATTCAATATCTTGACTACTAAATGAGCTGCAGCCAAGTTGTCTACACTAGCACTGACATATTGTTACAATCATTCAATATCTTGACTACTAAAAGAGCTGCAGCCAAGTTGTCTACACTAGCACTGACATATTGTTACAATAATTCAATATCTTGACTAATAAATGAGCTGCAGCCAAGTTGTCTACACTAGCACTGACATATTGTTACAATCATTCAATATCTTGACTACTACATGAGCTGCAGCCAAGTTGTCTACACTAGCATTGACATATTGTTACAATCATTCAATATCTTGACTACTAAATGAGCTGCAGCCAAGTTGTCTACACTAGCACTGACATATTGTTACAATCATTCAATATCTTGACTAATAAATGAGCTGCAGCCAAGTTGTCTACACTAGCACTGACATATTGTTACAATCATTCAATATCTTGACTACTAAATGAGCTGCAGCCAAGTTGTCTACACTAGCACTGACATATTGTTACAATCATTCAATATCTTGACTAATAAATGAGCTGCAGCCAAGTTGTCTACACTAGCACTGACATATTGTTACAATCATTCAATATCTTGACTACTAAATGAGCTGCAGCCAAGTTGTCTACACTAGCACTGACATATTGTTACAATCATTCAATATCTTGACTAATAAATGAGCTGCAGCCAAGTTGTCTACACTAGCACTGACATATTGTTACAATCATTCAATATCTTGACTACTAAATGAGCTGCAGCCAAGTTGTCTACACTAGCACTGACATATTGTTACAATCATTCAATATCTTGACTAATAAATGAGCTGCAGCCAAGTTGTCTACACTAGCACTGACATATTGTTACAATCATTCAATATCTTGACTACTAAATGAGCTGCAGCCAAGTTGTCTACACTAGCACTGACATATTGTTACAATCATTCAATATCTTGACTAATAAATGAGCTGCAGCCAAGTTGTCTACACTAGCACTGACATATTGTTACAATCATTCAATATCTTGACTAATAAATGAGCTGCAGCCAAGTTGTCTACACTAGCACTGACATATTGTTACAATCATTCAATATCTTGACTACTAAATGAGCTGCAGCCAAGTTGTCTACACTAGCACTGACATATTGTTACAATCATTCAATATCTTGACTACTACATGAGCTGCAGCCAAGTTGTCTACACTAGCACTGACATATTGTTACAATCATTCAATATCTTGACTACTAAATGAGCTGCAGCCAAGTTGTCTACACTAGCACTGACATATTGTTACAATCATTCAATATCTTGACTAATAAATGAGCTGCAGCCAAGTTGTCTACACTAGCACTGACATATTGTTACAATCATTCAATATCTTGACTACTAAATGAGCTGCAGCCAAGTTGTCTACACTAGCACTGACATATTGTTACAATCATTCAATATCTTGACTAATAAATGAGCTGCAGCCAAGTTGTCTACACTAGCACTGACATATTGTTACAATCATTCAATATCTTGACTACTAAATGAGCTGCAGCCAAGTTGTCTACACTAGCACTGACATATTGTTACAATCATTCAATATCTTGACTAATAAATGAGCTGCAGCCAAGTTGTCTACACTAGCACTGACATATTGTTACAATCATTCAATATCTTGACTACTAAATGAGCTGCAGCCAAGTTGTCTACACTAGCACTGACATATTGTTACAATCATTCAATATCTTGACTAATAAATGAGCTGCAGCCAAGTTGTCTACACTAGCACTGACATATTGTTACAATCATTCAATATCTTGACTAATAAATGAGCTGCAGCCAAGTTGTCTACACTAGCACTGACATATTGTTACAATCATTCAATATCTTGACTACTAAATGAGCTGCAGCCAAGTTGTCTACACTAGCACTGACATATTGTTACAATCATTCAATATCTTGACTACTACATGAGCTGCAGCCAAGTTGTCTACACTAGCACTGACATATTGTTACAATCATTCAATATCTTGACTAATAAATGAGCTGCAGCCAAGTTGTCTACACTATCTATCTATCTATCTATTGACCTTTCGAGCCGTAACCGGCCCATAGGGCGTAGACCAAGATACACCTTCTCCTATATGAATTTTTGTTCTAGCAGTTTTCTTTTAAAGATATTTTATCAAATCTCGCCATCTGTCTCTGTTCTGTGCAAGCAGTTCTATCTCATTGAGGGAGCCGATTCCTGCTGCTCTTGCCTCTCTCATCAATGTTCTTCTCAGTGTCTCCCTGGGTCTTCCTCTTTTTCTTTTACCTGTTGTTTCCCATATGAGGGCTTGCTTTGCTATTCGATTATTATCTCTTCTCATCACATGTCCAACGTATGACCATCGTCTTTTCTTTATTACTGAAGATATTAGTGGTTGATTGGCGATTTCTCTAATTTCCTCGTTTGTTTTGAATTCGTTCCATTCTATACCAAGTATTTTCCTTAGACATTTATTTTCGAATGCGTTCAACTTTGTTTCTATATCTCTTGTTGTTTTCCAGCTTTCACACGCATACGTAAGGGTTGATAGTACATTTGATTTGAATAGCCTAAGTTTTGTGTTTGTGCTAATGAGTTTTGATTTCCACAACTTTTCAAGGCTTCTGAAAGACATTGCTGCTTTAGCCAGTCTGATTCTAATTTCTTTGCTCGTATCCCCTTCTCGATCAATGTGACTTCCAAGATAGATGAAGTGATCGATCTCTTCTACTGGTTTGTTTTCCATGTATATTTTGTCACTTGTTGGAATTAAACTTTTCATGACTTTAGTCTTTTCATGATTGACCTCAAGCCCAATTTTGCTGGCTATTGATGATAGTTCATTTGTGTTTTCCTGCATCGTTTTATCTGATTGCTGATGAGAACTATGTCATCAGCAAAGTCCAGGTCCTCCAAATGGTCTCCTTGTATCCATTCGATGCCTTTATTACCAGTGCAGCATTTCTTCATTATGAAGTCCATAACAATTCCAAATAACAAGGGCGATAAAATACATCCTTGTTTAACCCCAGTTTCTATTGGGAAACATTCGCTCAGTCCTTCCTCTGTTCGAACTGCACATGTGTAACCATCATACATGTCTTTGATAATATTTATGATTTTTGATGGTAAGCCATATTGCTTCAGAATTTTCCACAAAGAATCTCTATGAATACTATCAAATGCTTTTTTGAAGTCGATGAAGTTAAGTACAAAAGGTTTTTGCTTTTCAATGTGTTCCTCCAATATAAGTCGTAGAGTGAAAATGTGGTCAAGACAGCTTCTCCCTTTTCTAAACCCAGCCTGTTCTTCACGCATTACTGTATCTATTGAATCCTTTATTCTATTTAGGATGATTTTACAGAATAATTTTGAGGCAACTGACAAAAGTGTCACGCCTCTCCAATTGTTACAATCTCTAAGATTGCCCTTTGTCTACACTAGCACTGACATATTGTTACAATCAATCAATATCTTGACTACTACATGAGCTGCAGCCAAGTTGTCTACACTAGCACTGACATATTGTTACAATCATTCAATATCTTGACTACTAAATGAGCTGCAGCCAAGTTGTCTACACTAGCACTGACATATTGTTACAATCATTCAATATCTTGACTACTAAATGAGCTGCAGCCAAGTTGTCTACACTAGCACTGACATATTGTTACAATCATTCAATATCTTGACTACTAAATGAGCTGCAGCCAAGTTGTCTACACTAGCACTGACATATTGTTACAATCATTCAATATCTTGACTACTACATGAGCTGCAGCCAAGTTGTCTACACTAGCACTGACATATTGTTACAATCATTCAATATCTTGACTACTAAATGAGCTGCAGCCAAGTTGTCTACACTAGCACTGACATATTGTTACAATCATTCAATATCTTGACTACTAAATGAGCTGCAGCCAAGTTGTCTACACTAGCACTGACATATTGTTACAATCATTCAATATCTTGACTAATAAATGAGCTGCAGCCAAGTTGTCTACACTAGCACTGACATATTGTTACAATCATTCAATATCTTGACTACTAAATGAGCTGCAGCCAAGTTGTCTACACTAGCACTGACATATTGTTACAATCATTCAATATCTTGACTACTACATGAGCTGCAGCCAAGTTGTCTACACTAGCACTGACATATTGTTACAATCATTCAATATCTTGACTACTAAATGAGCTGCAGCCAAGTTGTCTACACTAGCACTGACATATTGTTACAATCATTCAATATCTTGACTACTAAATGAGCTGCAGCCAAGTTGTCTACACTAGCACTGACATATTGTTACAATCATTCAATATCTTGACTACTAAATGAGCTGCAGCCAAGTTGTCTACACTAGCACTGACATATTGTTACAATCATTCAATATCTTGACTACTAAATGAGCTGCAGCCAAGTTGTCTACACTAGCACTGACATATTGTTACAATCATTCAATATCTTGACTACTAAATGAGCTGCAGCCAAGTTGTCTACACTAGCACTGACATATTGTTACAATCATTCAATATCTTGACTAATAAATGAGCTGCAGCCAAGTTGTCTACACTAGCACTGACATATTGTTACAATCATTCAATATCTTGACTACTACATGAGCTGCAGCCAAGTTGTCTACACTAGCACTGACATATTGTTACAATCATTCAATATCTTGACTACTAAATGAGCTGCAGCCAAGTTGTCTACACTAGCACTGACATATTGTTACAATCATTCAATATCTTGACTAATAAATGAGCTGCAGCCAAGTTGTCTACACTAGCACTGACATATTGTTACAATCATTCAATATCTTGACTACTAAATGAGCTGCAGCCAAGTTGTCTACACTAGCACTGACATATTGTTACAATCATTCAATATCTTGACTACTAAATGAGCTGCAGCCAAGTTGTCTACACTAGCACTGACATATTGTTACAATCATTCAATATCTTGACTACTAAATGAGCTGCAGCCAAGTTGTCTACACTAGCACTGACATATTGTTACAATCATTCAATATCTTGACTACTACATGAGCTGCAGCCAAGTTGTCTACACTAGCACTGACATATTGTTACAATCATTCAATATCTTGACTACTAAATGAGCTGCAGCCAAGTTGTCTACACTAGCACTGACATATTGTTACAATCATTCAATATCTTGACTACTAAATGAGCTGCAGCCAAGTTGTCTACACTAGCACTGACATATTGTTACAATCATTCAATATCTTGACTAATAAATGAGCTGCAGCCAAGTTGTCTACACTAGCACTGACATATTGTTACAATCATTCAATATCTTGACTACTAAATGAGCTGCAGCCAAGTTGTCTACACTAGCACTGACATATTGTTACAATCATTCAATATCTTGACTAATAAATGAGCTGCAGCCAAGTTGTCTACACTAGCACTGACATATTGTTACAATCATTCAATATCTTGACTACTAAATGAGCTGCAGCCAAGTTGTCTACACTAGCACTGACATATTGTTACAATCATTCAATATCTTGACTACTAAATGAGCTGCAGCCAAGTTGTCTACACTAGCACTGACATATTGTTACAATCATTCAATATCTTGACTACTAAATGAGCTGCAGCCAAGTTGTCTACACTAGCACTGACATATTGTTACAATCATTCAATATCTTGACTACTAAATGAGCTGCAGCCAAGTTGTCTACACTAGCACTGACATATTGTTACAATCATTCAATATCTTGACTAATAAATGAGCTGCAGCCAAGTTGTCTACACTATCTATCTATCTATCTATTGACCTTTCGAGCCGTAACCGGCCCATAGGGCGTAGACCAAGATACACCTTCTCCTATATGAATTTTTGTTCTAGCAGTTTTCTTTAAAGATATTTTATCAAATCTCGCCATCTGTCTCTGTTCTGTGCAAGCAGTTCTATCTCATTGAGGGAGCCGATTCCTGCTGCTCTTGCCTCTCTCATCAATGTTCTTCTCAGTGTCTCCCTGGGTCTTCCTCTTTTTCTTTACCTGTTGTTTCCATATGAGGGCTTGCTTTGCTATTCGATTATTATCTCTTCTCATCACATGTCCAACGTATGACCATCGTCTTTTCTTTATTACTGAAGATATTAGTGGTTGATTGGCGATTTCTCTAATTTCCTCGTTTGTTTTGAATTCGTTCCATTCTATACCAAGTATTTTCCTTAGACATTTATTTTCGAATGCGTTCAACTTTGTTTCTATATCTCTTGTTGTTTTCCAGCTTTCACACGCATACGTAAGGGTTGATAGTACATTTGATTTGAATAGCCTAAGTTTTGTGTTTGTGCTAATGAGTTTTGATTTCCACAACTTTTCAAGGCTTCTGAAAGACATTGCTGCTTTAGCCAGTCTGATTCTAATTTCTTTGCTCGTATCCCCTTCTCGATCAATGTGACTTCCAAGATAGATGAAGTGATCGTCTCTTCTACTGGTTTGTTTTCCATGTATATTTTGTCACTTGTTGGAATTAAACTTTTCATGACTTTAGTCTTTTCATGATTGACCTCAAGCCCAATTTTGCTGGCTATTGATGATAGTTCATTTGTGTTTTCCTGCATCGTTTTTATCTGATTGCTGATGAGAACTATGTCATCAGCAAAGTCCAGGTCCTCCAAATGGTCTCCTTGTATCCATTCGATGCCTTTATTACCAGTGCAGCATTTCTTCATTATGAAGTCCATAACAATTCCAAATAACAAGGGCGATAAAATACATCCTTGTTTAACCCCAGTTTCTATTGGGAAACATTCGCTCAGTCCTTCCTCTGTTCGAACTGCACATGTGTAACCATCATACATGTCTTTGATAATATTTATGATTTTTGATGGTAAGCCATATTGCTTCAGAATTTTCCACAAAGAATCTCTATGAATACTATCAAATGCTTTTTTGAAGTCGATGAAGTTAAGTACAAAAGGTTTTTGCTTTTCAATGTGTTCCTCCAATATAAGTCGTAGAGTGAAAATGTGGTCAAGACAGCTTCTCCCTTTTCTAAACCCAGCCTGTTCTTCACGCATTACTGTATCTATTGAATCCTTATTCTATTTAGGATGATTTTACAGAATAATTTTGAGGCAACTGACAAAGTGTCACGCCTCTCCAATTGTTACAATCTCTAAGATTGCCCTTTGTCTACACTAGCACTGACATATTGTTACAATCATTCAATATCTTGACTACTAAATGAGCTGCAGCCAAGTTGTCTACACTAGCACTGACATATTGTTACAATCATTCAATATCTTGACTACTAAATGAGCTGCAGCCAAGTTGTCTACACTAGCACTGACATATTGTTACAATCATTCAATATCTTGACTACTAAATGAGCTGCAGCCAAGTTGTCTACACTAGCACTGACATATTGTTACAATCATTCAATATCTTGACTACTAAATGAGCTGCAGCCAAGTTGTCTACACTAGCACTGACATATTGTTACAATCATTCAATATCTTGACTACTAAATGAGCTGCAGCCAAGTTGTCTACACTAGCACTGACATATTGTTACAATCATTCAATATCTTGACTACTAAATGAGCTGCAGCCAAGTTGTCTACACTAGCACTGACATATTGTTACAATCATTCAATATCTTGACTACTAAATGAGCTGCAGCCAAGTTGTCTACACTAGCACTGACATATTGTTACAATCATTCAATATCTTGACTACTAAATGAGCTGCAGCCAAGTTGTCTACACTAGCACTGACATATTGTTACAATCATTCAATATCTTGACTACTAAATGAGCTGCAGCCAAGTTGTCTACACTAGCACTGACATATTGTTACAATCATTCAATATCTTGACTACTAAATGAGCTGCAGCCAAGTTGTCTACACTAGCACTGACATATTGTTACAATCATTCAATATCTTGACTACTAAATGAGCTGCAGCCAAGTTGTCTACACTAGCACTGACATATTGTTACAATCATTCAATATCTTGACTACTAAATGAGCTGCAGCCAAGTTGTCTACACTAGCACTGACATATTGTTACAATCATTCAATATCTTGACTACTAAATGAGCTGCAGCCAAGTTGTCTACACTAGCACTGACATATTGTTACAATCATTCAATATCTTGACTACTAAATGAGCTGCAGCCAAGTTGTCTACACTAGCACTGACATATTGTTACAATCATTCAATATCTTGACTACTAAATGAGCTGCAGCCAAGTTGTCTACACTAGCACTGACATATTGTTACAATCATTCAATATCTTGACTACTAAATGAGCTGCAGCCAAGTTGTCTACACTAGCACTGACATATTGTTACAATCATTCAATATCTTGACTACTAAATGAGCTGCAGCCAAGTTGTCTACACTAGCACTGACATATTGTTACAATCATTCAATATCTTGACTACTAAATGAGCTGCAGCCAAGTTGTCTACACTAGCACTGACATATTGTTACAATCATTCAATATCTTGACTACTAAATGAGCTGCAGCCAAGTTGTCTACACTAGCACTGACATATTGTTACAATCATTCAATATCTTGACTACTAAATGAGCTGCAGCCAAGTTGTCTACACTAGCACTGACATATTGTTACAATCATTCAATATCTTGACTAATAAATGAGCTGCAGCCAAGTTGTCTACACTAGCACTGACATATTGTTACAATCATTCAATATCTTGACTACTACATGAGCTGCAGCCAAGTTGTCTACACTAGCACTGACATATTGTTACAATCATTCAATATCTTGACTACTAAATGAGCTGCAGCCAAGTTGTCTACACTAGCACTGACATATTGTTACAATCATTCAATATCTTGACTAATAAATGAGCTGCAGCCAAGTTGTCTACACTAGCACTGACATATTGTTACAATCATTCAATATCTTGACTACTAAATGAGCTGCAGCCAAGTTGTCTACACTAGCACTGACATATTGTTACAATCATTCAATATCTTGACTAATAAATGAGCTGCAGCCAAGTTGTCTACACTAGCACTGACATATTGTTACAATCATTCAATATCTTGACTACTAAATGAGCTGCAGCCAAGTTGTCTACACTAGCACTGACATATTGTTACAATCATTCAATATCTTGACTAATAAATGAGCTGCAGCCAAGTTGTCTACACTAGCACTGACATATTGTTACAATCATTCAATATCTTGACTACTAAATGAGCTGCAGCCAAGTTGTCTACACTAGCACTGACATATTGTTACAATCATTCAATATCTTGACTACTAAATGAGCTGCAGCCAAGTTGTCTACACTAGCACTGACATATTGTTACAATCATTCAATATCTTGACTACTAAATGAGCTGCAGCCAAGTTGTCTACACTAGCACTGACATATTGTTACAATCATTCAATATCTTGACTACTAAATGAGCTGCAGCCAAGTTGTCTACACTAGCACTGACATATTGTTACAATCATTCAATATCTTGACTACTAAATGAGCTGCAGCCAAGTTGTCTACACTAGCACTGACATATTGTTACAATCATTCAATATCTTGACTACTACATGAGCTGCAGCCAAGTTGTCTACACTAGCACTGACATATTGTTACAATCATTCAATATCTTGACTACTAAATGAGCTGCAGCCAAGTTGTCTACACTAGCACTGACATATTGTTACAATCATTCAATATCTTGACTACTAAATGAGCTGCAGCCAAGTTGTCTACACTAGCACTGACATATTGTTACAATCATTCAATATCTTGACTACTAAATGAGCTGCAGCCAAGTTGTCTACACTAGCACTGACATATTGTTACAATCATTCAATATCTTGACTACTAAATGAGCTGCAGCCAAGTTGTCTACACTAGCACTGACATATTGTTACAATCATTCAATATCTTGACTACTAAATGAGCTGCAGCCAAGTTGTCTACACTAGCACTGACATATTGTTACAATCATTCAATATCTTGACTACTAAATGAGCTGCAGCCAAGTTGTCTACACTAGCACTGACATATTGTTACAATCATTCAATATCTTGACTACTAAATGAGCTGCAGCCAAGTTGTCTACACTAGCACTGACATATTGTTACAATCATTCAATATCTTGACTACTAAATGAGCTGCAGCCAAGTTGTCTACACTAGCACTGACATATTGTTACAATCATTCAATATCTTGACTAATAAATGAGCTGCAGCCAAGTTGTCTACACTAGCACTGACATATTGTTACAATCATTCAATATCTTGACTACTAAATGAGCTGCAGCCAAGTTGTCTACACTAGCACTGACATATTGTTACAATCATTCAATATCTTGACTACTAAATGAGCTGCAGCCAAGTTGTCTACACTAGCACTGACATATTGTTACAATCATTCAATATCTTGACTACTAAATGAGCTGCAGCCAAGTTGTCTACACTAGCACTGACATATTGTTACAATCATTCAATATCTTGACTACTAAATGAGCTGCAGCCAAGTTGTCTACACTAGCACTGACATATTGTTACAATCATTCAATATCTTGACTACTAAATGAGCTGCAGCCAAGTTGTCTACACTAGCACTGACATATTGTTACAATCATTCAATATCTTGACTACTAAATGAGCTGCAGCCAAGTTGTCTACACTAGCACTGACATATTGTTACAATCATTCAATATCTTGACTACTAAATGAGCTGCAGCCAAGTTGTCTACACTAGCACTGACATATTGTTACAATCATTCAATATCTTGACTACTAAATGAGCTGCAGCCAAGTTGTCTACACTAGCACTGACATATTGTTACAATCATTCAATATCTTGACTACTAAATGAGCTGCAGCCAAGTTGTCTACACTAGCACTGACATATTGTTACAATCATTCAATATCTTGACTACTAAATGAGCTGCAGCCAAGTTGTCTACACTAGCACTGACATATTGTTACAATCATTCAATATCTTGACTACTAAATGAGCTGCAGCCAAGTTGTCTACACTAGCACTGACATATTGTTACAATCATTCAATATCTTGACTACTAAATGAGCTGCAGCCAAGTTGTCTACACTAGCACTGACATATTGTTACAATCATTCAATATCTTGACTACTAAATGAGCTGCAGCCAAGTTGTCTACACTAGCACTGACATATTGTTACAATCATTCAATATCTTGACTACTAAATGAGCTGCAGCCAAGTTGTCTACACTAGCACTGACATATTGTTACAATCATTCAATATCTTGACTACTAAATGAGCTGCAGCCAAGTTGTCTACACTAGCACTGACATATTGTTACAATCATTCAATATCTTGACTACTAAATGAGCTGCAGCCAAGTTGTCTACACTAGCACTGACATATTGTTACAATCATTCAATATCTTGACTACTAAATGAGCTGCAGCCAAGTTGTCTACACTAGCACTGACATATTGTTACAATCATTCAATATCTTGACTACTAAATGAGCTGCAGCCAAGTTGTCTACACTAGCACTGACATATTGTTACAATCATTCAATATCTTGACTACTAAATGAGCTGCAGCCAAGTTGTCTACACTAGCACTGACATATTGTTACAATCATTCAATATCTTGACTACTAAATGAGCTGCAGCCAAGTTGTCTACACTAGCACTGACATATTGTTACAATCATTCAATATCTTGACTACTAAATGAGCTGCAGCCAAGTTGTCTACACTAGCACTGACATATTGTTACAATCATTCAATATCTTGACTACTAAATGAGCTGCAGCCAAGTTGTCTACACTAGCACTGACATATTGTTACAATCATTCAATATCTTGACTACTAAATGAGCTGCAGCCAAGTTGTCTACACTAGCACTGACATATTGTTACAATCATTCAATATCTTGACTACTAAATGAGCTGCAGCCAAGTTGTCTACACTAGCACTGACATATTGTTACAATCATTCAATATCTTGACTACTAAATGAGCTGCAGCCAAGTTGTCTACACTAGCACTGACATATTGTTACAATCATTCAATATCTTGACTACTAAATGAGCTGCAGCCAAGTTGTCTACACTAGCACTGACATATTGTTACAATCATTCAATATCTTGACTACTAAATGAGCTGCAGCCAAGTTGTCTACACTAGCACTGACATATTGTTACAATCATTCAATATCTTGACTACTAAATGAGCTGCAGCCAAGTTGTCTACACTAGCACTGACATATTGTTACAATCATTCAATATCTTGACTACTAAATGAGCTGCAGCCAAGTTGTCTACACTAGCACTGACATATTGTTACAATCATTCAATATCTTGACTACTAAATGAGCTGCAGCCAAGTTGTCTACACTAGCACTGACATATTGTTACAATCATTCAATATCTTGACTACTAAATGAGCTGCAGCCAAGTTGTCTACACTAGCACTGACATATTGTTACAATCATTCAATATCTTGACTACTAAATGAGCTGCAGCCAAGTTGTCTACACTAGCACTGACATATTGTTACAATCATTCAATATCTTGACTACTAAATGAGCTGCAGCCAAGTTGTCTACACTAGCACTGACATATTGTTACAATCATTCAATATCTTGACTACTAAATGAGCTGCAGCCAAGTTGTCTACACTAGCACTGACATATTGTTACAATCATTCAATATCTTGACTACTAAATGAGCTGCAGCCAAGTTGTCTACACTAGCACTGACATATTGTTACAATCATTCAATATCTTGACTACTAAATGAGCTGCAGCCAAGTTGTCTACACTAGCACTGACATATTGTTACAATCATTCAATATCTTGACTACTAAATGAGCTGCAGCCAAGTTGTCTACACTAGCACTGACATATTGTTACAATCATTCAATATCTTGACTACTAAATGAGCTGCAGCCAAGTTGTCTACACTAGCACTGACATATTGTTACAATCATTCAATATCTTGACTACTAAATGAGCTGCAGCCAAGTTGTCTACACTAGCACTGACATATTGTTACAATCATTCAATATCTTGACTACTAAATGAGCTGCAGCCAAGTTGTCTACACTAGCACTGACATATTGTTACAATCATTCAATATCTTGACTACTAAATGAGCTGCAGCCAAGTTGTCTACACTAGCACTGACATATTGTTACAATCATTCAATATCTTGACTACTAAATGAGCTGCAGCCAAGTTGTCTACACTAGCACTGACATATTGTTACAATCATTCAATATCTTGACTACTAAATGAGCTGCAGCCAAGTTGTCTACACTAGCACTGACATATTGTTACAATCATTCAATATCTTGACTACTAAATGAGCTGCAGCCAAGTTGTCTACACTAGCACTGACATATTGTTACAATCATTCAATATCTTGACTACTAAATGAGCTGCAGCCAAGTTGTCTACACTAGCACTGACATATTGTTACAATCATTCAATATCTTGACTACTAAATGAGCTGCAGCCAAGTTGTCTACACTAGCACTGACATATTGTTACAATCATTCAATATCTTGACTACTAAATGAGCTGCAGCCAAGTTGTCTACACTAGCACTGACATATTGTTACAATCATTCAATATCTTGACTACTAAATGAGCTGCAGCCAAGTTGTCTACACTAGCACTGACATATTGTTACAATCATTCAATATCTTGACTACTAAATGAGCTGCAGCCAAGTTGTCTACACTAGCACTGACATATTGTTACAATCATTCAATATCTTGACTACTAAATGAGCTGCAGCCAAGTTGTCTACACTAGCACTGACATATTGTTACAATCATTCAATATCTTGACTACTAAATGAGCTGCAGCCAAGTTGTCTACACTAGCACTGACATATTGTTACAATCATTCAATATCTTGACTACTAAATGAGCTGCAGCCAAGTTGTCTACACTAGCACTGACATATTGTTACAATCATTCAATATCTTGACTACTAAATGAGCTGCAGCCAAGTTGTCTACACTAGCACTGACATATTGTTACAATCATTCAATATCTTGACTACTAAATGAGCTGCAGCCAAGTTGTCTACACTAGCACTGACATATTGTTACAATCATTCAATATCTTGACTACTAAATGAGCTGCAGCCAAGTTGTCTACACTAGCACTGACATATTGTTACAATCATTCAATATCTTGACTACTAAATGAGCTGCAGCCAAGTTGTCTACACTAGCACTGACATATTGTTACAATCATTCAATATCTTGACTACTAAATGAGCTGCAGCCAAGTTGTCTACACTAGCACTGACATATTGTTACAATCATTCAATATCTTGACTACTAAATGAGCTGCAGCCAAGTTGTCTACACTAGCACTGACATATTGTTACAATCATTCAATATCTTGACTACTAAATGAGCTGCAGCCAAGTTGTCTACACTAGCACTGACATATTGTTACAATCATTCAATATCTTGACTACTAAATGAGCTGCAGCCAAGTTGTCTACACTAGCACTGACATATTGTTACAATCATTCAATATCTTGACTACTAAATGAGCTGCAGCCAAGTTGTCTACACTAGCACTGACATATTGTTACAATCATTCAATATCTTGACTACTAAATGAGCTGCAGCCAAGTTGTCTACACTAGCACTGACATATTGTTACAATCATTCAATATCTTGACTACTAAATGAGCTGCAGCCAAGTTGTCTACACTAGCACTGACATATTGTTACAATCATTCAATATCTTGACTACTAAATGAGCTGCAGCCAAGTTGTCTACACTAGCACTGACATATTGTTACAATCATTCAATATCTTGACTACTAAATGAGCTGCAGCCAAGTTGTCTACACTAGCACTGACATATTGTTACAATCATTCAATATCTTGACTACTAAATGAGCTGCAGCCAAGTTGTCTACACTAGCACTGACATATTGTTACAATCATTCAATATCTTGACTACTAAATGAGCTGCAGCCAAGTTGTCTACACTAGCACTGACATATTGTTACAATCATTCAATATCTTGACTACTAAATGAGCTGCAGCCAAGTTGTCTACACTAGCACTGACATATTGTTACAATCATTCAATATCTTGACTACTAAATGAGCTGCAGCCAAGTTGTCTACACTAGCACTGACATATTGTTACAATCATTCAATATCTTGACTACTAAATGAGCTGCAGCCAAGTTGTCTACACTAGCACTGACATATTGTTACAATCATTCAATATCTTGACTACTAAATGAGCTGCAGCCAAGTTGTCTACACTAGCACTGACATATTGTTACAATCATTCAATATCTTGACTACTAAATGAGCTGCAGCCAAGTTGTCTACACTAGCACTGACATATTGTTACAATCATTCAATATCTTGACTACTAAATGAGCTGCAGCCAAGTTGTCTACACTAGCACTGACATATTGTTACAATCATTCAATATCTTGACTACTAAATGAGCTGCAGCCAAGTTGTCTACACTAGCACTGACATATTGTTACAATCATTCAATATCTTGACTACTAAATGAGCTGCAGCCAAGTTGTCTACACTAGCACTGACATATTGTTACAATCATTCAATATCTTGACTACTAAATGAGCTGCAGCCAAGTTGTCTACACTAGCACTGACATATTGTTACAATCATTCAATATCTTGACTACTAAATGAGCTGCAGCCAAGTTGTCTACACTAGCACTGACATATTGTTACAATCATTCAATATCTTGACTACTAAATGAGCTGCAGCCAAGTTGTCTACACTAGCACTGACATATTGTTACAATCATTCAATATCTTGACTACTAAATGAGCTGCAGCCAAGTTGTCTACACTAGCACTGACATATTGTTACAATCATTCAATATCTTGACTACTAAATGAGCTGCAGCCAAGTTGTCTACACTAGCACTGACATATTGTTACAATCATTCAATATCTTGACTACTAAATGAGCTGCAGCCAAGTTGTCTACACTAGCACTGACATATTGTTACAATCATTCAATATCTTGACTACTAAATGAGCTGCAGCCAAGTTGTCTACACTAGCACTGACATATTGTTACAATCATTCAATATCTTGACTACTAAATGAGCTGCAGCCAAGTTGTCTACACTAGCACTGACATATTGTTACAATCATTCAATATCTTGACTACTAAATGAGCTGCAGCCAAGTTGTCTACACTAGCACTGACATATTGTTACAATCATTCAATATCTTGACTACTAAATGAGCTGCAGCCAAGTTGTCTACACTAGCACTGACATATTGTTACAATCATTCAATATCTTGACTACTAAATGAGCTGCAGCCAAGTTGTCTACACTAGCACTGACATATTGTTACAATCATTCAATATCTTGACTACTAAATGAGCTGCAGCCAAGTTGTCTACACTAGCACTGACATATTGTTACAATCATTCAATATCTTGACTACTAAATGAGCTGCAGCCAAGTTGTCTACACTAGCACTGACATATTGTTACAATCATTCAATATCTTGACTACTAAATGAGCTGCAGCCAAGTTGTCTACACTAGCACTGACATATTGTTACAATCATTCAATATCTTGACTACTAAATGAGCTGCAGCCAAGTTGTCTACACTAGCACTGACATATTGTTACAATCATTCAATATCTTGACTACTAAATGAGCTGCAGCCAAGTTGTCTACACTAGCACTGACATATTGTTACAATCATTCAATATCTTGACTACTAAATGAGCTGCAGCCAAGTTGTCTACACTAGCACTGACATATTGTTACAATCATTCAATATCTTGACTACTAAATGAGCTGCAGCCAAGTTGTCTACACTAGCACTGACATATTGTTACAATCATTCAATATCTTGACTACTAAATGAGCTGCAGCCAAGTTGTCTACACTAGCACTGACATATTGTTACAATCATTCAATATCTTGACTACTAAATGAGCTGCAGCCAAGTTGTCTACACTAGCACTGACATATTGTTACAATCATTCAATATCTTGACTACTAAATGAGCTGCAGCCAAGTTGTCTACACTAGCACTGACATATTGTTACAATCATTCAATATCTTGACTACTAAATGAGCTGCAGCCAAGTTGTCTACACTAGCACTGACATATTGTTACAATCATTCAATATCTTGACTACTAAATGAGCTGCAGCCAAGTTGTCTACACTAGCACTGACATATTGTTACAATCATTCAATATCTTGACTACTAAATGAGCTGCAGCCAAGTTGTCTACACTAGCACTGACATATTGTTACAATCATTCAATATCTTGACTACTAAATGAGCTGCAGCCAAGTTGTCTACACTAGCACTGACATATTGTTACAATCATTCAATATCTTGACTACTAAATGAGCTGCAGCCAAGTTGTCTACACTAGCACTGACATATTGTTACAATCATTCAATATCTTGACTACTAAATGAGCTGCAGCCAAGTTGTCTACACTAGCACTGACATATTGTTACAATCATTCAATATCTTGACTACTAAATGAGCTGCAGCCAAGTTGTCTACACTAGCACTGACATATTGTTACAATCATTCAATATCTTGACTACTAAATGAGCTGCAGCCAAGTTGTCTACACTAGCACTGACATATTGTTACAATCATTCAATATCTTGACTACTAAATGAGCTGCAGCCAAGTTGTCTACACTAGCACTGACATATTGTTACAATCATTCAATATCTTGACTACTAAATGAGCTGCAGCCAAGTTGTCTACACTAGCACTGACATATTGTTACAATCATTCAATATCTTGACTACTAAATGAGCTGCAGCCAAGTTGTCTACACTAGCACTGACATATTGTTACAATCATTCAATATCTTGACTACTAAATGAGCTGCAGCCAAGTTGTCTACACTAGCACTGACATATTGTTACAATCATTCAATATCTTGACTACTAAATGAGCTGCAGCCAAGTTGTCTACACTAGCACTGACATATTGTTACAATCATTCAATATCTTGACTACTAAATGAGCTGCAGCCAAGTTGTCTACACTAGCACTGACATATTGTTACAATCATTCAATATCTTGACTACTAAATGAGCTGCAGCCAAGTTGTCTACACTAGCACTGACATATTGTTACAATCATTCAATATCTTGACTACTAAATGAGCTGCAGCCAAGTTGTCTACACTAGCACTGACATATTGTTACAATCATTCAATATCTTGACTACTAAATGAGCTGCAGCCAAGTTGTCTACACTAGCACTGACATATTGTTACAATCATTCAATATCTTGACTACTAAATGAGCTGCAGCCAAGTTGTCTACACTAGCACTGACATATTGTTACAATCATTCAATATCTTGACTACTAAATGAGCTGCAGCCAAGTTGTCTACACTAGCACTGACATATTGTTACAATCATTCAATATCTTGACTACTAAATGAGCTGCAGCCAAGTTGTCTACACTAGCACTGACATATTGTTACAATCATTCAATATCTTGACTACTAAATGAGCTGCAGCCAAGTTGTCTACACTAGCACTGACATATTGTTACAATCATTCAATATCTTGACTACTAAATGAGCTGCAGCCAAGTTGTCTACACTAGCACTGACATATTGTTACAATCATTCAATATCTTGACTACTAAATGAGCTGCAGCCAAGTTGTCTACACTAGCACTGACATATTGTTACAATCATTCAATATCTTGACTACTAAATGAGCTGCAGCCAAGTTGTCTACACTAGCACTGACATATTGTTACAATCATTCAATATCTTGACTACTAAATGAGCTGCAGCCAAGTTGTCTACACTAGCACTGACATATTGTTACAATCATTCAATATCTTGACTACTAAATGAGCTGCAGCCAAGTTGTCTACACTAGCACTGACATATTGTTACAATCATTCAATATCTTGACTACTAAATGAGCTGCAGCCAAGTTGTCTACACTAGCACTGACATATTGTTACAATCATTCAATATCTTGACTACTAAATGAGCTGCAGCCAAGTTGTCTACACTAGCACTGACATATTGTTACAATCATTCAATATCTTGACTACTAAATGAGCTGCAGCCAAGTTGTCTACACTAGCACTGACATATTGTTACAATCATTCAATATCTTGACTACTAAATGAGCTGCAGCCAAGTTGTCTACACTAGCACTGACATATTGTTACAATCATTCAATATCTTGACTACTAAATGAGCTGCAGCCAAGTTGTCTACACTAGCACTGACATATTGTTACAATCATTCAATATCTTGACTACTAAATGAGCTGCAGCCAAGTTGTCTACACTAGCACTGACATATTGTTACAATCATTCAATATCTTGACTACTAAATGAGCTGCAGCCAAGTTGTCTACACTAGCACTGACATATTGTTACAATCATTCAATATCTTGACTACTAAATGAGCTGCAGCCAAGTTGTCTACACTAGCACTGACATATTGTTACAATCATTCAATATCTTGACTACTAAATGAGCTGCAGCCAAGTTGTCTACACTAGCACTGACATATTGTTACAATCATTCAATATCTTGACTACTAAATGAGCTGCAGCCAAGTTGTCTACACTAGCACTGACATATTGTTACAATCATTCAATATCTTGACTACTAAATGAGCTGCAGCCAAGTTGTCTACACTAGCACTGACATATTGTTACAATCATTCAATATCTTGACTACTAAATGAGCTGCAGCCAAGTTGTCTACACTAGCACTGACATATTGTTACAATCATTCAATATCTTGACTACTAAATGAGCTGCAGCCAAGTTGTCTACACTAGCACTGACATATTGTTACAATCATTCAATATCTTGACTACTAAATGAGCTGCAGCCAAGTTGTCTACACTAGCACTGACATATTGTTACAATCATTCAATATCTTGACTACTAAATGAGCTGCAGCCAAGTTGTCTACACTAGCACTGACATATTGTTACAATCATTCAATATCTTGACTACTAAATGAGCTGCAGCCAAGTTGTCTACACTAGCACTGACATATTGTTACAATCATTCAATATCTTGACTACTAAATGAGCTGCAGCCAAGTTGTCTACACTAGCACTGACATATTGTTACAATCATTCAATATCTTGACTACTAAATGAGCTGCAGCCAAGTTGTCTACACTAGCACTGACATATTGTTACAATCATTCAATATCTTGACTACTAAATGAGCTGCAGCCAAGTTGTCTACACTAGCACTGACATATTGTTACAATCATTCAATATCTTGACTACTAAATGAGCTGCAGCCAAGTTGTCTACACTAGCACTGACATATTGTTACAATCATTCAATATCTTGACTACTAAATGAGCTGCAGCCAAGTTGTCTACACTAGCACTGACATATTGTTACAATCATTCAATATCTTGACTACTAAATGAGCTGCAGCCAAGTTGTCTACACTAGCACTGACATATTGTTACAATCATTCAATATCTTGACTACTAAATGAGCTGCAGCCAAGTTGTCTACACTAGCACTGACATATTGTTACAATCATTCAATATCTTGACTACTAAATGAGCTGCAGCCAAGTTGTCTACACTAGCACTGACATATTGTTACAATCATTCAATATCTTGACTACTAAATGAGCTGCAGCCAAGTTGTCTACACTAGCACTGACATATTGTTACAATCATTCAATATCTTGACTACTAAATGAGCTGCAGCCAAGTTGTCTACACTAGCACTGACATATTGTTACAATCATTCAATATCTTGACTACTAAATGAGCTGCAGCCAAGTTGTCTACACTAGCACTGACATATTGTTACAATCATTCAATATCTTGACTACTAAATGAGCTGCAGCCAAGTTGTCTACACTAGCACTGACATATTGTTACAATCATTCAATATCTTGACTACTAAATGAGCTGCAGCCAAGTTGTCTACACTAGCACTGACATATTGTTACAATCATTCAATATCTTGACTACTAAATGAGCTGCAGCCAAGTTGTCTACACTAGCACTGACATATTGTTACAATCATTCAATATCTTGACTACTAAATGAGCTGCAGCCAAGTTGTCTACACTAGCACTGACATATTGTTACAATCATTCAATATCTTGACTACTAAATGAGCTGCAGCCAAGTTGTCTACACTAGCACTGACATATTGTTACAATCATTCAATATCTTGACTACTAAATGAGCTGCAGCCAAGTTGTCTACACTAGCACTGACATATTGTTACAATCATTCAATATCTTGACTACTAAATGAGCTGCAGCCAAGTTGTCTACACTAGCACTGACATATTGTTACAATCATTCAATATCTTGACTACTAAATGAGCTGCAGCCAAGTTGTCTACACTAGCACTGACATATTGTTACAATCATTCAATATCTTGACTACTAAATGAGCTGCAGCCAAGTTGTCTACACTAGCACTGACATATTGTTACAATCATTCAATATCTTGACTACTAAATGAGCTGCAGCCAAGTTGTCTACACTAGCACTGACATATTGTTACAATCATTCAATATCTTGACTACTAAATGAGCTGCAGCCAAGTTGTCTACACTAGCACTGACATATTGTTACAATCATTCAATATCTTGACTACTAAATGAGCTGCAGCCAAGTTGTCTACACTAGCACTGACATATTGTTACAATCATTCAATATCTTGACTACTAAATGAGCTGCAGCCAAGTTGTCTACACTAGCACTGACATATTGTTACAATCATTCAATATCTTGACTACTAAATGAGCTGCAGCCAAGTTGTCTACACTAGCACTGACATATTGTTACAATCATTCAATATCTTGACTACTAAATGAGCTGCAGCCAAGTTGTCTACACTAGCACTGACATATTGTTACAATCATTCAATATCTTGACTACTAAATGAGCTGCAGCCAAGTTGTCTACACTAGCACTGACATATTGTTACAATCATTCAATATCTTGACTACTAAATGAGCTGCAGCCAAGTTGTCTACACTAGCACTGACATATTGTTACAATCATTCAATATCTTGACTACTAAATGAGCTGCAGCCAAGTTGTCTACACTAGCACTGACATATTGTTACAATCATTCAATATCTTGACTACTAAATGAGCTGCAGCCAAGTTGTCTACACTAGCACTGACATATTGTTACAATCATTCAATATCTTGACTACTAAATGAGCTGCAGCCAAGTTGTCTACACTAGCACTGACATATTGTTACAATCATTCAATATCTTGACTACTAAATGAGCTGCAGCCAAGTTGTCTACACTAGCACTGACATATTGTTACAATCATTCAATATCTTGACTACTAAATGAGCTGCAGCCAAGTTGTCTACACTAGCACTGACATATTGTTACAATCATTCAATATCTTGACTACTAAATGAGCTGCAGCCAAGTTGTCTACACTAGCACTGACATATTGTTACAATCATTCAATATCTTGACTACTAAATGAGCTGCAGCCAAGTTGTCTACACTAGCACTGACATATTGTTACAATCATTCAATATCTTGACTACTAAATGAGCTGCAGCCAAGTTGTCTACACTAGCACTGACATATTGTTACAATCATTCAATATCTTGACTACTAAATGAGCTGCAGCCAAGTTGTCTACACTAGCACTGACATATTGTTACAATCATTCAATATCTTGACTACTAAATGAGCTGCAGCCAAGTTGTCTACACTAGCACTGACATATTGTTACAATCATTCAATATCTTGACTACTAAATGAGCTGCAGCCAAGTTGTCTACACTAGCACTGACATATTGTTACAATCATTCAATATCTTGACTACTAAATGAGCTGCAGCCAAGTTGTCTACACTAGCACTGACATATTGTTACAATCATTCAATATCTTGACTACTAAATGAGCTGCAGCCAAGTTGTCTACACTAGCACTGACATATTGTTACAATCATTCAATATCTTGACTACTAAATGAGCTGCAGCCAAGTTGTCTACACTAGCACTGACATATTGTTACAATCATTCAATATCTTGACTACTAAATGAGCTGCAGCCAAGTTGTCTACACTAGCACTGACATATTGTTACAATCATTCAATATCTTGACTACTAAATGAGCTGCAGCCAAGTTGTCTACACTAGCACTGACATATTGTTACAATCATTCAATATCTTGACTACTAAATGAGCTGCAGCCAAGTTGTCTACACTAGCACTGACATATTGTTACAATCATTCAATATCTTGACTACTAAATGAGCTGCAGCCAAGTTGTCTACACTAGCACTGACATATTGTTACAATCATTCAATATCTTGACTACTAAATGAGCTGCAGCCAAGTTGTCTACACTAGCACTGACATATTGTTACAATCATTCAATATCTTGACTACTAAATGAGCTGCAGCCAAGTTGTCTACACTAGCACTGACATATTGTTACAATCATTCAATATCTTGACTACTAAATGAGCTGCAGCCAAGTTGTCTACACTAGCACTGACATATTGTTACAATCATTCAATATCTTGACTACTAAATGAGCTGCAGCCAAGTTGTCTACACTAGCACTGACATATTGTTACAATCATTCAATATCTTGACTACTAAATGAGCTGCAGCCAAGTTGTCTACACTAGCACTGACATATTGTTACAATCATTCAATATCTTGACTACTAAATGAGCTGCAGCCAAGTTGTCTACACTAGCACTGACATATTGTTACAATCATTCAATATCTTGACTACTAAATGAGCTGCAGCCAAGTTGTCTACACTAGCACTGACATATTGTTACAATCATTCAATATCTTGACTACTAAATGAGCTGCAGCCAAGTTGTCTACACTAGCACTGACATATTGTTACAATCATTCAATATCTTGACTACTAAATGAGCTGCAGCCAAGTTGTCTACACTAGCACTGACATATTGTTACAATCATTCAATATCTTGACTACTAAATGAGCTGCAGCCAAGTTGTCTACACTAGCACTGACATATTGTTACAATCATTCAATATCTTGACTACTAAATGAGCTGCAGCCAAGTTGTCTACACTAGCACTGACATATTGTTACAATCATTCAATATCTTGACTACTAAATGAGCTGCAGCCAAGTTGTCTACACTAGCACTGACATATTGTTACAATCATTCAATATCTTGACTACTAAATGAGCTGCAGCCAAGTTGTCTACACTAGCACTGACATATTGTTACAATCATTCAATATCTTGACTACTAAATGAGCTGCAGCCAAGTTGTCTACACTAGCACTGACATATTGTTACAATCATTCAATATCTTGACTACTAAATGAGCTGCAGCCAAGTTGTCTACACTAGCACTGACATATTGTTACAATCATTCAATATCTTGACTACTAAATGAGCTGCAGCCAAGTTGTCTACACTAGCACTGACATATTGTTACAATCATTCAATATCTTGACTACTAAATGAGCTGCAGCCAAGTTGTCTACACTAGCACTGACATATTGTTACAATCATTCAATATCTTGACTACTAAATGAGCTGCAGCCAAGTTGTCTACACTAGCACTGACATATTGTTACAATCATTCAATATCTTGACTACTAAATGAGCTGCAGCCAAGTTGTCTACACTAGCACTGACATATTGTTACAATCATTCAATATCTTGACTACTAAATGAGCTGCAGCCAAGTTGTCTACACTAGCACTGACATATTGTTACAATCATTCAATATCTTGACTACTAAATGAGCTGCAGCCAAGTTGTCTACACTAGCACTGACATATTGTTACAATCATTCAATATCTTGACTACTAAATGAGCTGCAGCCAAGTTGTCTACACTAGCACTGACATATTGTTACAATCATTCAATATCTTGACTACTAAATGAGCTGCAGCCAAGTTGTCTACACTAGCACTGACATATTGTTACAATCATTCAATATCTTGACTACTAAATGAGCTGCAGCCAAGTTGTCTACACTAGCACTGACATATTGTTACAATCATTCAATATCTTGACTACTAAATGAGCTGCAGCCAAGTTGTCTACACTAGCACTGACATATTGTTACAATCATTCAATATCTTGACTACTAAATGAGCTGCAGCCAAGTTGTCTACACTAGCACTGACATATTGTTACAATCATTCAATATCTTGACTACTAAATGAGCTGCAGCCAAGTTGTCTACACTAGCACTGACATATTGTTACAATCATTCAATATCTTGACTACTAAATGAGCTGCAGCCAAGTTGTCTACACTAGCACTGACATATTGTTACAATCATTCAATATCTTGACTACTAAATGAGCTGCAGCCAAGTTGTCTACACTAGCACTGACATATTGTTACAATCATTCAATATCTTGACTACTAAATGAGCTGCAGCCAAGTTGTCTACACTAGCACTGACATATTGTTACAATCATTCAATATCTTGACTACTAAATGAGCTGCAGCCAAGTTGTCTACACTAGCACTGACATATTGTTACAATCATTCAATATCTTGACTACTAAATGAGCTGCAGCCAAGTTGTCTACACTAGCACTGACATATTGTTACAATCATTCAATATCTTGACTACTAAATGAGCTGCAGCCAAGTTGTCTACACTAGCACTGACATATTGTTACAATCATTCAATATCTTGACTACTAAATGAGCTGCAGCCAAGTTGTCTACACTAGCACTGACATATTGTTACAATCATTCAATATCTTGACTACTAAATGAGCTGCAGCCAAGTTGTCTACACTAGCACTGACATATTGTTACAATCATTCAATATCTTGACTACTAAATGAGCTGCAGCCAAGTTGTCTACACTAGCACTGACATATTGTTACAATCATTCAATATCTTGACTACTAAATGAGCTGCAGCCAAGTTGTCTACACTAGCACTGACATATTGTTACAATCATTCAATATCTTGACTACTAAATGAGCTGCAGCCAAGTTGTCTACACTAGCACTGACATATTGTTACAATCATTCAATATCTTGACTACTAAATGAGCTGCAGCCAAGTTGTCTACACTAGCACTGACATATTGTTACAATCATTCAATATCTTGACTACTAAATGAGCTGCAGCCAAGTTGTCTACACTAGCACTGACATATTGTTACAATCATTCAATATCTTGACTACTAAATGAGCTGCAGCCAAGTTGTCTACACTAGCACTGACATATTGTTACAATCATTCAATATCTTGACTACTAAATGAGCTGCAGCCAAGTTGTCTACACTAGCACTGACATATTGTTACAATCATTCAATATCTTGACTACTAAATGAGCTGCAGCCAAGTTGTCTACACTAGCACTGACATATTGTTACAATCATTCAATATCTTGACTACTAAATGAGCTGCAGCCAAGTTGTCTACACTAGCACTGACATATTGTTACAATCATTCAATATCTTGACTACTAAATGAGCTGCAGCCAAGTTGTCTACACTAGCACTGACATATTGTTACAATCATTCAATATCTTGACTACTAAATGAGCTGCAGCCAAGTTGTCTACACTAGCACTGACATATTGTTACAATCATTCAATATCTTGACTACTAAATGAGCTGCAGCCAAGTTGTCTACACTAGCACTGACATATTGTTACAATCATTCAATATCTTGACTACTAAATGAGCTGCAGCCAAGTTGTCTACACTAGCACTGACATATTGTTACAATCATTCAATATCTTGACTACTAAATGAGCTGCAGCCAAGTTGTCTACACTAGCACTGACATATTGTTACAATCATTCAATATCTTGACTACTAAATGAGCTGCAGCCAAGTTGTCTACACTAGCACTGACATATTGTTACAATCATTCAATATCTTGACTACTAAATGAGCTGCAGCCAAGTTGTCTACACTAGCACTGACATATTGTTACAATCATTCAATATCTTGACTACTAAATGAGCTGCAGCCAAGTTGTCTACACTAGCACTGACATATTGTTACAATCATTCAATATCTTGACTACTAAATGAGCTGCAGCCAAGTTGTCTACACTAGCACTGACATATTGTTACAATCATTCAATATCTTGACTACTAAATGAGCTGCAGCCAAGTTGTCTACACTAGCACTGACATATTGTTACAATCATTCAATATCTTGACTACTAAATGAGCTGCAGCCAAGTTGTCTACACTAGCACTGACATATTGTTACAATCATTCAATATCTTGACTACTAAATGAGCTGCAGCCAAGTTGTCTACACTAGCACTGACATATTGTTACAATCATTCAATATCTTGACTACTAAATGAGCTGCAGCCAAGTTGTCTACACTAGCACTGACATATTGTTACAATCATTCAATATCTTGACTACTAAATGAGCTGCAGCCAAGTTGTCTACACTAGCACTGACATATTGTTACAATCATTCAATATCTTGACTACTAAATGAGCTGCAGCCAAGTTGTCTACACTAGCACTGACATATTGTTACAATCATTCAATATCTTGACTACTAAATGAGCTGCAGCCAAGTTGTCTACACTAGCACTGACATATTGTTACAATCATTCAATATCTTGACTACTAAATGAGCTGCAGCCAAGTTGTCTACACTAGCACTGACATATTGTTACAATCATTCAATATCTTGACTACTAAATGAGCTGCAGCCAAGTTGTCTACACTAGCACTGACATATTGTTACAATCATTCAATATCTTGACTACTAAATGAGCTGCAGCCAAGTTGTCTACACTAGCACTGACATATTGTTACAATCATTCAATATCTTGACTACTAAATGAGCTGCAGCCAAGTTGTCTACACTAGCACTGACATATTGTTACAATCATTCAATATCTTGACTACTAAATGAGCTGCAGCCAAGTTGTCTACACTAGCACTGACATATTGTTACAATCATTCAATATCTTGACTACTAAATGAGCTGCAGCCAAGTTGTCTACACTAGCACTGACATATTGTTACAATCATTCAATATCTTGACTACTAAATGAGCTGCAGCCAAGTTGTCTACACTAGCACTGACATATTGTTACAATCATTCAATATCTTGACTACTAAATGAGCTGCAGCCAAGTTGTCTACACTAGCACTGACATATTGTTACAATCATTCAATATCTTGACTACTAAATGAGCTGCAGCCAAGTTGTCTACACTAGCACTGACATATTGTTACAATCATTCAATATCTTGACTACTAAATGAGCTGCAGCCAAGTTGTCTACACTAGCACTGACATATTGTTACAATCATTCAATATCTTGACTACTAAATGAGCTGCAGCCAAGTTGTCTACACTAGCACTGACATATTGTTACAATCATTCAATATCTTGACTACTAAATGAGCTGCAGCCAAGTTGTCTACACTAGCACTGACATATTGTTACAATCATTCAATATCTTGACTACTAAATGAGCTGCAGCCAAGTTGTCTACACTAGCACTGACATATTGTTACAATCATTCAATATCTTGACTACTAAATGAGCTGCAGCCAAGTTGTCTACACTAGCACTGACATATTGTTACAATCATTCAATATCTTGACTACTAAATGAGCTGCAGCCAAGTTGTCTACACTAGCACTGACATATTGTTACAATCATTCAATATCTTGACTACTAAATGAGCTGCAGCCAAGTTGTCTACACTAGCACTGACATATTGTTACAATCATTCAATATCTTGACTACTAAATGAGCTGCAGCCAAGTTGTCTACACTAGCACTGACATATTGTTACAATCATTCAATATCTTGACTACTAAATGAGCTGCAGCCAAGTTGTCTACACTAGCACTGACATATTGTTACAATCATTCAATATCTTGACTACTAAATGAGCTGCAGCCAAGTTGTCTACACTAGCACTGACATATTGTTACAATCATTCAATATCTTGACTACTAAATGAGCTGCAGCCAAGTTGTCTACACTAGCACTGACATATTGTTACAATCATTCAATATCTTGACTACTAAATGAGCTGCAGCCAAGTTGTCTACACTAGCACTGACATATTGTTACAATCATTCAATATCTTGACTACTAAATGAGCTGCAGCCAAGTTGTCTACACTAGCACTGACATATTGTTACAATCATTCAATATCTTGACTACTAAATGAGCTGCAGCCAAGTTGTCTACACTAGCACTGACATATTGTTACAATCATTCAATATCTTGACTACTAAATGAGCTGCAGCCAAGTTGTCTACACTAGCACTGACATATTGTTACAATCATTCAATATCTTGACTACTAAATGAGCTGCAGCCAAGTTGTCTACACTAGCACTGACATATTGTTACAATCATTCAATATCTTGACTACTAAATGAGCTGCAGCCAAGTTGTCTACACTAGCACTGACATATTGTTACAATCATTCAATATCTTGACTACTAAATGAGCTGCAGCCAAGTTGTCTACACTAGCACTGACATATTGTTACAATCATTCAATATCTTGACTACTAAATGAGCTGCAGCCAAGTTGTCTACACTAGCACTGACATATTGTTACAATCATTCAATATCTTGACTACTAAATGAGCTGCAGCCAAGTTGTCTACACTAGCACTGACATATTGTTACAATCATTCAATATCTTGACTACTAAATGAGCTGCAGCCAAGTTGTCTACACTAGCACTGACATATTGTTACAATCATTCAATATCTTGACTACTAAATGAGCTGCAGCCAAGTTGTCTACACTAGCACTGACATATTGTTACAATCATTCAATATCTTGACTACTAAATGAGCTGCAGCCAAGTTGTCTACACTAGCACTGACATATTGTTACAATCATTCAATATCTTGACTACTAAATGAGCTGCAGCCAAGTTGTCTACACTAGCACTGACATATTGTTACAATCATTCAATATCTTGACTACTAAATGAGCTGCAGCCAAGTTGTCTACACTAGCACTGACATATTGTTACAATCATTCAATATCTTGACTACTAAATGAGCTGCAGCCAAGTTGTCTACACTAGCACTGACATATTGTTACAATCATTCAATATCTTGACTACTAAATGAGCTGCAGCCAAGTTGTCTACACTAGCACTGACATATTGTTACAATCATTCAATATCTTGACTACTAAATGAGCTGCAGCCAAGTTGTCTACACTAGCACTGACATATTGTTACAATCATTCAATATCTTGACTACTAAATGAGCTGCAGCCAAGTTGTCTACACTAGCACTGACATATTGTTACAATCATTCAATATCTTGACTACTAAATGAGCTGCAGCCAAGTTGTCTACACTAGCACTGACATATTGTTACAATCATTCAATATCTTGACTACTAAATGAGCTGCAGCCAAGTTGTCTACACTAGCACTGACATATTGTTACAATCATTCAATATCTTGACTACTAAATGAGCTGCAGCCAAGTTGTCTACACTAGCACTGACATATTGTTACAATCATTCAATATCTTGACTACTAAATGAGCTGCAGCCAAGTTGTCTACACTAGCACTGACATATTGTTACAATCATTCAATATCTTGACTACTAAATGAGCTGCAGCCAAGTTGTCTACACTAGCACTGACATATTGTTACAATCATTCAATATCTTGACTACTAAATGAGCTGCAGCCAAGTTGTCTACACTAGCACTGACATATTGTTACAATCATTCAATATCTTGACTACTAAATGAGCTGCAGCCAAGTTGTCTACACTAGCACTGACATATTGTTACAATCATTCAATATCTTGACTACTAAATGAGCTGCAGCCAAGTTGTCTACACTAGCACTGACATATTGTTACAATCATTCAATATCTTGACTACTAAATGAGCTGCAGCCAAGTTGTCTACACTAGCACTGACATATTGTTACAATCATTCAATATCTTGACTACTAAATGAGCTGCAGCCAAGTTGTCTACACTAGCACTGACATATTGTTACAATCATTCAATATCTTGACTACTAAATGAGCTGCAGCCAAGTTGTCTACACTAGCACTGACATATTGTTACAATCATTCAATATCTTGACTACTAAATGAGCTGCAGCCAAGTTGTCTACACTAGCACTGACATATTGTTACAATCATTCAATATCTTGACTACTAAATGAGCTGCAGCCAAGTTGTCTACACTAGCACTGACATATTGTTACAATCATTCAATATCTTGACTACTAAATGAGCTGCAGCCAAGTTGTCTACACTAGCACTGACATATTGTTACAATCATTCAATATCTTGACTACTAAATGAGCTGCAGCCAAGTTGTCTACACTAGCACTGACATATTGTTACAATCATTCAATATCTTGACTACTAAATGAGCTGCAGCCAAGTTGTCTACACTAGCACTGACATATTGTTACAATCATTCAATATCTTGACTACTAAATGAGCTGCAGCCAAGTTGTCTACACTAGCACTGACATATTGTTACAATCATTCAATATCTTGACTACTAAATGAGCTGCAGCCAAGTTGTCTACACTAGCACTGACATATTGTTACAATCATTCAATATCTTGACTACTAAATGAGCTGCAGCCAAGTTGTCTACACTAGCACTGACATATTGTTACAATCATTCAATATCTTGACTACTAAATGAGCTGCAGCCAAGTTGTCTACACTAGCACTGACATATTGTTACAATCATTCAATATCTTGACTACTAAATGAGCTGCAGCCAAGTTGTCTACACTAGCACTGACATATTGTTACAATCATTCAATATCTTGACTACTAAATGAGCTGCAGCCAAGTTGTCTACACTAGCACTGACATATTGTTACAATCATTCAATATCTTGACTACTAAATGAGCTGCAGCCAAGTTGTCTACACTAGCACTGACATATTGTTACAATCATTCAATATCTTGACTACTAAATGAGCTGCAGCCAAGTTGTCTACACTAGCACTGACATATTGTTACAATCATTCAATATCTTGACTACTAAATGAGCTGCAGCCAAGTTGTCTACACTAGCACTGACATATTGTTACAATCATTCAATATCTTGACTACTAAATGAGCTGCAGCCAAGTTGTCTACACTAGCACTGACATATTGTTACAATCATTCAATATCTTGACTACTAAATGAGCTGCAGCCAAGTTGTCTACACTAGCACTGACATATTGTTACAATCATTCAATATCTTGACTACTAAATGAGCTGCAGCCAAGTTGTCTACACTAGCACTGACATATTGTTACAATCATTCAATATCTTGACTACTAAATGAGCTGCAGCCAAGTTGTCTACACTAGCACTGACATATTGTTACAATCATTCAATATCTTGACTACTAAATGAGCTGCAGCCAAGTTGTCTACACTAGCACTGACATATTGTTACAATCATTCAATATCTTGACTACTAAATGAGCTGCAGCCAAGTTGTCTACACTAGCACTGACATATTGTTACAATCATTCAATATCTTGACTACTAAATGAGCTGCAGCCAAGTTGTCTACACTAGCACTGACATATTGTTACAATCATTCAATATCTTGACTACTAAATGAGCTGCAGCCAAGTTGTCTACACTAGCACTGACATATTGTTACAATCATTCAATATCTTGACTACTAAATGAGCTGCAGCCAAGTTGTCTACACTAGCACTGACATATTGTTACAATCATTCAATATCTTGACTACTAAATGAGCTGCAGCCAAGTTGTCTACACTAGCACTGACATATTGTTACAATCATTCAATATCTTGACTACTAAATGAGCTGCAGCCAAGTTGTCTACACTAGCACTGACATATTGTTACAATCATTCAATATCTTGACTACTAAATGAGCTGCAGCCAAGTTGTCTACACTAGCACTGACATATTGTTACAATCATTCAATATCTTGACTACTAAATGAGCTGCAGCCAAGTTGTCTACACTAGCACTGACATATTGTTACAATCATTCAATATCTTGACTACTAAATGAGCTGCAGCCAAGTTGTCTACACTAGCACTGACATATTGTTACAATCATTCAATATCTTGACTACTAAATGAGCTGCAGCCAAGTTGTCTACACTAGCACTGACATATTGTTACAATCATTCAATATCTTGACTACTAAATGAGCTGCAGCCAAGTTGTCTACACTAGCACTGACATATTGTTACAATCATTCAATATCTTGACTACTAAATGAGCTGCAGCCAAGTTGTCTACACTAGCACTGACATATTGTTACAATCATTCAATATCTTGACTACTAAATGAGCTGCAGCCAAGTTGTCTACACTAGCACTGACATATTGTTACAATCATTCAATATCTTGACTACTAAATGAGCTGCAGCCAAGTTGTCTACACTAGCACTGACATATTGTTACAATCATTCAATATCTTGACTACTAAATGAGCTGCAGCCAAGTTGTCTACACTAGCACTGACATATTGTTACAATCATTCAATATCTTGACTACTAAATGAGCTGCAGCCAAGTTGTCTACACTAGCACTGACATATTGTTACAATCATTCAATATCTTGACTACTAAATGAGCTGCAGCCAAGTTGTCTACACTAGCACTGACATATTGTTACAATCATTCAATATCTTGACTACTAAATGAGCTGCAGCCAAGTTGTCTACACTAGCACTGACATATTGTTACAATCATTCAATATCTTGACTACTAAATGAGCTGCAGCCAAGTTGTCTACACTAGCACTGACATATTGTTACAATCATTCAATATCTTGACTACTAAATGAGCTGCAGCCAAGTTGTCTACACTAGCACTGACATATTGTTACAATCATTCAATATCTTGACTACTAAATGAGCTGCAGCCAAGTTGTCTACACTAGCACTGACATATTGTTACAATCATTCAATATCTTGACTACTAAATGAGCTGCAGCCAAGTTGTCTACACTAGCACTGACATATTGTTACAATCATTCAATATCTTGACTACTAAATGAGCTGCAGCCAAGTTGTCTACACTAGCACTGACATATTGTTACAATCATTCAATATCTTGACTACTAAATGAGCTGCAGCCAAGTTGTCTACACTAGCACTGACATATTGTTACAATCATTCAATATCTTGACTACTAAATGAGCTGCAGCCAAGTTGTCTACACTAGCACTGACATATTGTTACAATCATTCAATATCTTGACTACTAAATGAGCTGCAGCCAAGTTGTCTACACTAGCACTGACATATTGTTACAATCATTCAATATCTTGACTACTAAATGAGCTGCAGCCAAGTTGTCTACACTAGCACTGACATATTGTTACAATCATTCAATATCTTGACTACTAAATGAGCTGCAGCCAAGTTGTCTACACTAGCACTGACATATTGTTACAATCATTCAATATCTTGACTACTAAATGAGCTGCAGCCAAGTTGTCTACACTAGCACTGACATATTGTTACAATCATTCAATATCTTGACTACTAAATGAGCTGCAGCCAAGTTGTCTACACTAGCACTGACATATTGTTACAATCATTCAATATCTTGACTACTAAATGAGCTGCAGCCAAGTTGTCTACACTAGCACTGACATATTGTTACAATCATTCAATATCTTGACTACTAAATGAGCTGCAGCCAAGTTGTCTACACTAGCACTGACATATTGTTACAATCATTCAATATCTTGACTACTAAATGAGCTGCAGCCAAGTTGTCTACACTAGCACTGACATATTGTTACAATCATTCAATATCTTGACTACTAAATGAGCTGCAGCCAAGTTGTCTACACTAGCACTGACATATTGTTACAATCATTCAATATCTTGACTACTAAATGAGCTGCAGCCAAGTTGTCTACACTAGCACTGACATATTGTTACAATCATTCAATATCTTGACTACTAAATGAGCTGCAGCCAAGTTGTCTACACTAGCACTGACATATTGTTACAATCATTCAATATCTTGACTACTAAATGAGCTGCAGCCAAGTTGTCTACACTAGCACTGACATATTGTTACAATCATTCAATATCTTGACTACTAAATGAGCTGCAGCCAAGTTGTCTACACTAGCACTGACATATTGTTACAATCATTCAATATCTTGACTACTAAATGAGCTGCAGCCAAGTTGTCTACACTAGCACTGACATATTGTTACAATCATTCAATATCTTGACTACTAAATGAGCTGCAGCCAAGTTGTCTACACTAGCACTGACATATTGTTACAATCATTCAATATCTTGACTACTAAATGAGCTGCAGCCAAGTTGTCTACACTAGCACTGACATATTGTTACAATCATTCAATATCTTGACTACTAAATGAGCTGCAGCCAAGTTGTCTACACTAGCACTGACATATTGTTACAATCATTCAATATCTTGACTACTAAATGAGCTGCAGCCAAGTTGTCTACACTAGCACTGACATATTGTTACAATCATTCAATATCTTGACTACTAAATGAGCTGCAGCCAAGTTGTCTACACTAGCACTGACATATTGTTACAATCATTCAATATCTTGACTACTAAATGAGCTGCAGCCAAGTTGTCTACACTAGCACTGACATATTGTTACAATCATTCAATATCTTGACTACTAAATGAGCTGCAGCCAAGTTGTCTACACTAGCACTGACATATTGTTACAATCATTCAATATCTTGACTACTAAATGAGCTGCAGCCAAGTTGTCTACACTAGCACTGACATATTGTTACAATCATTCAATATCTTGACTACTAAATGAGCTGCAGCCAAGTTGTCTACACTAGCACTGACATATTGTTACAATCATTCAATATCTTGACTACTAAATGAGCTGCAGCCAAGTTGTCTACACTAGCACTGACATATTGTTACAATCATTCAATATCTTGACTACTAAATGAGCTGCAGCCAAGTTGTCTACACTAGCACTGACATATTGTTACAATCATTCAATATCTTGACTACTAAATGAGCTGCAGCCAAGTTGTCTACACTAGCACTGACATATTGTTACAATCATTCAATATCTTGACTACTAAATGAGCTGCAGCCAAGTTGTCTACACTAGCACTGACATATTGTTACAATCATTCAATATCTTGACTACTAAATGAGCTGCAGCCAAGTTGTCTACACTAGCACTGACATATTGTTACAATCATTCAATATCTTGACTACTAAATGAGCTGCAGCCAAGTTGTCTACACTAGCACTGACATATTGTTACAATCATTCAATATCTTGACTACTAAATGAGCTGCAGCCAAGTTGTCTACACTAGCACTGACATATTGTTACAATCATTCAATATCTTGACTACTAAATGAGCTGCAGCCAAGTTGTCTACACTAGCACTGACATATTGTTACAATCATTCAATATCTTGACTACTAAATGAGCTGCAGCCAAGTTGTCTACACTAGCACTGACATATTGTTACAATCATTCAATATCTTGACTACTAAATGAGCTGCAGCCAAGTTGTCTACACTAGCACTGACATATTGTTACAATCATTCAATATCTTGACTACTAAATGAGCTGCAGCCAAGTTGTCTACACTAGCACTGACATATTGTTACAATCATTCAATATCTTGACTACTAAATGAGCTGCAGCCAAGTTGTCTACACTAGCACTGACATATTGTTACAATCATTCAATATCTTGACTACTAAATGAGCTGCAGCCAAGTTGTCTACACTAGCACTGACATATTGTTACAATCATTCAATATCTTGACTACTAAATGAGCTGCAGCCAAGTTGTCTACACTAGCACTGACATATTGTTACAATCATTCAATATCTTGACTACTAAATGAGCTGCAGCCAAGTTGTCTACACTAGCACTGACATATTGTTACAATCATTCAATATCTTGACTACTAAATGAGCTGCAGCCAAGTTGTCTACACTAGCACTGACATATTGTTACAATCATTCAATATCTTGACTACTAAATGAGCTGCAGCCAAGTTGTCTACACTAGCACTGACATATTGTTACAATCATTCAATATCTTGACTACTAAATGAGCTGCAGCCAAGTTGTCTACACTAGCACTGACATATTGTTACAATCATTCAATATCTTGACTACTAAATGAGCTGCAGCCAAGTTGTCTACACTAGCACTGACATATTGTTACAATCATTCAATATCTTGACTACTAAATGAGCTGCAGCCAAGTTGTCTACACTAGCACTGACATATTGTTACAATCATTCAATATCTTGACTACTAAATGAGCTGCAGCCAAGTTGTCTACACTAGCACTGACATATTGTTACAATCATTCAATATCTTGACTACTAAATGAGCTGCAGCCAAGTTGTCTACACTAGCACTGACATATTGTTACAATCATTCAATATCTTGACTACTAAATGAGCTGCAGCCAAGTTGTCTACACTAGCACTGACATATTGTTACAATCATTCAATATCTTGACTACTAAATGAGCTGCAGCCAAGTTGTCTACACTAGCACTGACATATTGTTACAATCATTCAATATCTTGACTACTAAATGAGCTGCAGCCAAGTTGTCTACACTAGCACTGACATATTGTTACAATCATTCAATATCTTGACTACTAAATGAGCTGCAGCCAAGTTGTCTACACTAGCACTGACATATTGTTACAATCATTCAATATCTTGACTACTAAATGAGCTGCAGCCAAGTTGTCTACACTAGCACTGACATATTGTTACAATCATTCAATATCTTGACTACTAAATGAGCTGCAGCCAAGTTGTCTACACTAGCACTGACATATTGTTACAATCATTCAATATCTTGACTACTAAATGAGCTGCAGCCAAGTTGTCTACACTAGCACTGACATATTGTTACAATCATTCAATATCTTGACTACTAAATGAGCTGCAGCCAAGTTGTCTACACTAGCACTGACATATTGTTACAATCATTCAATATCTTGACTACTAAATGAGCTGCAGCCAAGTTGTCTACACTAGCACTGACATATTGTTACAATCATTCAATATCTTGACTACTAAATGAGCTGCAGCCAAGTTGTCTACACTAGCACTGACATATTGTTACAATCATTCAATATCTTGACTACTAAATGAGCTGCAGCCAAGTTGTCTACACTAGCACTGACATTAACTCTTCATTACATTCCTTATCTGAGCTGCAGCCAATGTCTACACTAGCATGACATATTGTTACAACTTAATTGTAACATTCACAACTCTAAAGATAGTATCTTTGAATTTTTGCTACAAATCTGTGTGTTTACCCATGAGGAGACAGGTGTCTCTGATTTCCTAGATAAGATTTTGTTTTTTGGGTTGTGTTCGCCTGCTTTTACCTCTCACAAAGCCCCTAGAGACTAGGAACTGAATTTTGCCTGTTAATCCATTTTTACACAGACCACTTCGAAGTTACATCAGGTGTAAGACAAGGGTGCGTACTATCCCCTCTACTGTTTATTACATACATGGACTATATTTGCAAGCTAGCCAACCCATAAGAGACAAAGGAGATGAATGAGCTTTTATTTGCATATGATCAGGCACTAATACATGAAACAATAGAAGACCTTCAAGAACACTTAAACAAACTCAACAGCTTAGGCACAAAATGCAACATGAAAATCAACATCAACAAAACAGAAGTCATGAATGTCGCCAAAAATAAACAGAACACCAACATAACTATAGAAGGCAGACAACTAAAACAATCAGAGGAATTCAAATACCTAGGAAGTTTAGTGGCAAACGATAATTCACAAACAGCAGAGATAGAATCAAGATGCAACAAAGCTTGTCAAATCATTGGACAGTTACCGCCACTATTGTCCAACAAGGAAATAACTCTGCAGGCAAAACGAGCACTATACAATACAATCTTCATCCCAACGTTGTGCTACCAATGCCAGACATGGACTCTAGATGCAAGAACAATAAGAAAAATTACCTCTACAGAGATGAAATGTGTTAGACGAATGGCAGGAAACAGTCTGAGAGATAAGATCAGAAATGAAGAACTGAGAAAAAAGCTAGGAATAGCACCCGCCATAGAATATATAAGAAACAACAGATAAAATGGTTTGGCCACGTGACAAGGCAGAAAGATCAAAACACAACACAACGAGCCTTCAACAAACGTGAGAACACCAGACCCAAGGGTCGAACACGAAAAAGATGGATCGATGGAATATTAGAAGCACTAGGAAACATAGCAGCAGAGGCGAACAGAAGAGCAAAAGACCGCAAATTATATCTCCCACTCGACGCTGAAAGGCAGATGAGGAAGGAAAGAAGAAGAATCCGTTTTTCCCTGGCAGCCGTGTGCACAGGCGCTTCCCTTGCCACACAGGCAGATAACTCCATCTTCGGAGGTACTCATATTTTTTCCGTCGATAAATAATTGACGTTTCAAGCCGGACCTCACTGCCGAGACCAGGAGTAGTTGCCGCAGAGAGAAATCATAAATAAAAATCTCAACTGGTGCAGCCGGGATTTGAACTTACAACCTCTCCGTCTTAAGGCTGGTGTCTTGCCTCGAGACCAACCAGACAACCACCTTACGCAACAAAAAATTTAAAAATCCAGCATAAAAGGAAAGAAATCCAACACTCAGGGCTCGCTAGCTAGAAGTAGTAATTAGGAAGGGGTGGGGGGCTGGGCCGCCCAGCACATTTGCCCATGGCAAAGTGTCAAATTTGAAGAGAATCTGTATTTTGAGGAGGTAATTTTTATGATGTGGGGTTTAAGGACAAAGAATTTGTAGCCAGTCTAAGATGACAGGCAGCAACAAATAAGACTGGATCTCCACAGAGGAAGGATTGGTCAGGAGATCAGTTTGGAGAGATCAAAGAGACCAATGGGAGTATAGTAAAAGCCCTTTAGGACATATGAGAGTGACAGATGATGCTGGGTAAAGTTGTTCTCAGATCTCCTAGTCATGTCACCATTAGACGAGGCAGAAAGTTTACACTAATGACTCAATGATAAACACCAACAGACATCAGATGTAGATAAGTAAGATAGGAGTGAAGGGGAAGATTGACATTATCATCATTATGAAGTACTCTAGCTAGAAGCTGTCCCGCAGGGACATGACCATAATCGGAACATACTTTCTAAAGGACCAGTACTAGCTATGACGTTGTGCAGTAATGTAATTCAAGGATTTTTATTTAGTTAAGACAGCTGAGATGACAGTTAGTACAGTTAAGTAATCGTACCAGTAACCACTATAAATGTTTATTCAATAACTACTCGGCTGCCACCTAGAACGAAGCTCATAGTTAAGATATTAAGATATTGAGAGGAGTGTGTAATAGATATATTGATGAATCATGTCAGCAAGCTACCAGTATTGATGAATCATGTCAGCAAGCTACCAGTATTAATGAATCATGTCAGCAAGCTACCAGTATTAATGAATCATGTCAGCAAGCTACCAGTATTAATGAATCATGTCAGCAAGCTACCAGTATTGATGAATCATGTCAGCAAGCTACTAGTATTGATGAATTGAGTTATTTGCGGGTCATCATCATTGCACTCCGAACATGTCCATATGTGCTCAGATCCCATCCTCAGCAATTCCCTCAGTGTCCAGCGACTGACGACTCCAGTTCTATGTTGGTTGATGTTGGTTGTGTTTGTCGAAGTCCTGTGCTCTTCCCACATCTCGAAGGGCATTAGGGTGTCCGGTTAGCGCAATCGATAGGCGGTTGGCTTACCACGGCAACAGCCGGGTTCGTACCCTGGCGAGGACACCTGGGTTTTACTAATTCCCTAAAAATTAGTACCTCTGAAGTCGGAGTAAATCTGCCTGCATGGCGAGGGGCATCCTGTAATGGGATAAAACAGACTTTACACGCAAAATTCAGTCCCACAAAATTGAGTGGGTGGGACTTCGTCAGAGGTCAAAGCTGACGAAAGCAAACGAACGAACGGAGGGCATTGATGATGTCCGCCCGATCCATTGGTTGCCCGTCCTCAACGACAGCACAGCTAGCCAACCTGTCCGCTCTTCCATTTCCCCGTATCCCCGCATGTCCAGGGACATAGACAAAGGTGACCTTACATATTTTGGACTTCTGCAACAACTCTACCCAGTGCAGCCCGCCTCCACTTTTTTAATCATGCTCATCGAATCACTCAGAATACATGCGTGGGTGTAGTCTTGTGACTCTAACCATTTGAATGCCTTGGTCACTGCCATCGCCTCCATTGTCATGCTACTCGTGGTCATGATGTTGGCACCACTGTCTTCCTTGACTATTCTGCCTGCCGAGCGTGCTGTAAATGCCCATGCACTTCTTTCGTGTCGTATTACAGATCAGTGTGTATAGATGACTGTATCTTTCTCATCGGTGTTATCGCAGATGAGACCGTTGACCTCAGCATTAACCACGACCGGGTTCTGTTCCCTACTTTTCCTGTCGAGTGTGACAATACACGAGAAAGTCCCCTTTAATGACGTAGGCACCGGTATCCACTCCTCACCAACGCAGATATTGGTAAGCCCACAGACCTGTTTGATGACATCTTCTGCTCGGCCCACCCATTATTTGCCTCTTTTTAGCCTGGTACCTTTCACTGTGTTGAGCACGTGGTGCAATGGATGCTCTGTTTCTGTACTAATTTTCAGGTATGCTCGTGCTCTCCAGATCTTGATTCTGTCATCCATGGTTGGAAAGTCAAGAAGATACCTCATTGCTACACAGGGAGTGTCCCTCGTACATCCTAAGATAATGCGCATGGCTTCATTTTGTATTTTCTCCAGCCTATCAATTTGAGTCGTACTGACAGTAAGAATTGCCAGGGCATACTCGATTGGTGCGAGGACTAATCCCTGGAACAGAAGAGTAAGTAGCCTCTGCTCTATGTTGGCAGCTGCCATGACCTTCAAGGCGGCTAATCCTTTGCGGGATTTTGTTATCACATGGTCGACATGGTCCCGAAAACACAGGCTGCGATCAAACTTAACTCCGAGGTATGTCATCAACTTGTCTATGGTCACCTCATCAGTTCCCATTCGTACTACCGGTGTGGTCGTATTAACGATATGATTGTTAAGGGAGAACCATGAAACTGATGCTTTAATAGGATTAACCAAGGCACCTGAAACCCCACACCAGGAAGAAATGTGAATATCTCCTGCTGTCTTGAAGCAAATGTTATTAGGAAGGACAGCACAATCACTAACATGTGACCTAAGAGAGAACAATCATACAATAATGAGCACAGAGATACAGATCTTAAAAATGCCCAGACAGCCAAATTGAGAGATGGTTTTCAGACACAGAACATTGCCAGATGTAGTTAACTAACTTCAGCAACAGTTCAGGTGGAGTGGGCTAGTGATAGAGCGTGCTTGTTAGAGAAAAAGAGAAACAAAATATGATATAGTTGTAATTAATAGTCAGGATTTGAATAATTATATTTGTATATTGTTACAATAAAAGATTTTATAATAGTATTAGAGGATAAGAGAGAGAGATAAAAAGACAAATACATGTCAAGCTTTACAAGGAGGCGCTGGAGATATATAAGTCATGTGCTGAGGATGAATGAAGAAAGACTTTCACATCAGATATAGCTTTGCTGTAAGCTAGTGACACAATGCATCCATGTCCACTTAAAGGATGAACGCCAAGCAGATGGACCATGTCCTAGAGTATATAGATAAATTCTAAAAGTTGAGACAAAACACACTGAGAAGACAATTTTGTTGTCAAATGAGCTCTGGTGACTTGGAGATAGAACATGATTGTAGTGGCTTGGAGATAGAACATGATTGTAGTGGCTTGGAGATAGAACATGATTGTTGTGGCTTGGAGATAGAACATGATTGTAGTGGCTTGGAGATAGAACATGATTGCAGTGGCTTGGAGATAGAACATGATTGTAGTGGCTTGGAGATAGAAATATCATGTCCTGTTCTCCTCATGAAGATCTGCCTGGTTGTCAAAGACATGTCCACACTCCAGCGATGTACACAACAACACAGTTTGAGAAAACAAAAATGTCTGTGTCACAACATGCTCAGCCTCCTTACCTGAATTGTCTTGACACTTCAGCATAATTTCCGTGCTGTTTTTAATGTGTTCAAGGACAGAGTCATCATTGATGACTTTGATCATCACTTGGTGTACCTTTCGAGACATTCTCATGAGATCTGTTCCAGATATAGAGAGAGAACTGTAGCACCTATCTGCTCAAATAATGTAAAGGTCCCCACATGGCAACAAGTAATGTACATTACAAAATTATTGTAAAGATCCTCACATGACAACAAGTGATTTACATCACAAATTGATTGTAAAGATCCTCACATGACAACAAGTGATTACATCACAAATTGATTGTAAAGATCCTCACATGACAACAAGTGATGTACATTACAAATTGATTGTAAAGATCCTCACATGACAACAAGTGATGTACATCACAAATTGATTGTAAAGATCCTCACATGACAACAAGTGATGTACATTACAAATTGATTGTAAAGATCCCACATGACAACAAGTGATGTACATCACAAATTGATTGTAAAGGTCCCCACATGACAACAAGTAATGTACATTACAAATTGATTGTAAAGGTCCCCACATGACAAGTAATGTACATTACAAATTGATTGTAAAGGTCCCCACATGACAACAAGTGATTTACATCACAAACTGATTGTAAAGGTCCCCACATGACAAGTAATGTACATTACAAATTGATTGTAAAGATCCCCACATGACAACAAGTGATTTACATCACAAACTGATTGTAAAGGTCCCCACATGACAACAAGTGATTTACATCACAAACTGATTGTAAAGGTCCCCACATGACAACAAGTGATTTACATCACAAACTGATTGTAAAGGTCCCCACATGACAACAAGTGATTTACATCACAAACTGATTGTAAAGGTCCCCACATGACAACAAGTGATTTACATCACAAACTGATTGTAAAGGTCCCCACATGACAAGTGATTTACATCACAAACTGATTGTAAAGGTCCCCACATGACAACAAGTGATTTACATCACAAATTGATTGTAAAGGTACCCACATGACAACAAGTGATTTACATCACAAATTGATTGTAAAGGTACCCACATGACAACAAATGAGATTTACCATCACAATTGATTGTAAAGGTACCCACATAACAAGTGACATATATGACAAAATGATTGTAAAGGTACCCACATGACAACAAGTGACATATATGACAAATTGATTGTAAAGGTACCCACATGACAAGTGACATATATGACAAATTGATTGTAAAGGTCCCCACATGACAACAAGTGACATATATGACAAATTGATTGTAAAGGTCCCCCACATGACAACAAGTGACATATATGACAAAGCCCAGTAGATTACACAAACTGTGATGTCTTCTGCTATCCCCAGTATTGAGAAACTGTGGTTGCTCTGCAGCAACGAACAGTTTCTGATCCTTGGCATCATGCCTTGACATTATGTAATACATCACCGTCAGCTTTTGTATGCTTCCTGAGGAAAGGTGCCTCACAGCAGCAGAGCTGGAAGCTGTCAGCTACCCACAGCTGATGGCTTGTACCAGGTTTGGTGATCCAGAACTATCCAGACAGTTACTCCACCTCTTCGAGGTGCCTCCAGAAACAAGAGTAATGTGTGGAGTCCGACCAAGCCAGTAGGGAATGGAGAGAGAAAGACAACACAGTACTCTCAAAAATAGCATACTGAAGTCGGATGTGTTGGGCCGAAACAAATATCACAGTTCTACTGCAGACTACAACACAACGTATCTACGACCATTTAACGTCCTAAGACAGGATGACAAAGAGGACAACTAATTCTTTTAGTAATCATCAGGTGAACGACAGAATGAATGAAGTTCGCTTCCTCTACATAATCTTTTGTGTCGTTAAGTAGTACATCAACAGCACACTGTAAGCTATTGTACGCTTCATCTACATAATAAGTAAAAAAAGTAAAGTACCCCCGTCACGCCAAGTGCCGTATAGGGAATATGGTGTTAGTGACCCTATATTTTACAGACCTTCAGCACATGATTTTTGGCGTAATGTGATCAGTATTACGCCCGTGCTGCTTTACTTTCCCAGAAAAAAATCCGGTACCCATTTAAGGTTGGGTGAACCCGGAAGCCGTCGGTTGGGATCGAACCCTACCCCTTGTCCGTGGTAGTCCAGTTCACTAACCACTGAGCTATCGCGGCTCCCCTCATCTGCATAATCTTTAATGTTATTATCTGATACATCAATAGCACACTGTAGGCTACTGTACGCTTCATCTACATAATCTTTAATGTTATTATCGGATACATCAATAGCACATTGTAGGCTATTGTATGTTTTATCTACAAGGCTGTGTACACTTTTGTTGCATGGAATGTTAGAAGGACTAGACTTGTATAATAATGTAGACTGTCCCAGCTTTGACCACCTTTGAACATTGCTGTTGTCTACAATCCACTTCAGATGTTTCACAACAATTATTTCATTAACTACTATCACCATAACACTCATAGCTGTCATTATTGTTGCTGTCACACAAATGGAAGCTGACAACATTGTCCCAACACAGAATGTGTTCAACCTGAAATGCTAAGTTCTCCATCAGTTGTCCCTACATAGATTATGTCAAACATGAAGTACCAAGTTCTTCATCAGTTGTCACAACACAGATTATGTCAAACATGAAATACCAAGTTCTTCATCAGTTGTCACAACACAGATTATGTCAAACAAGAAGTACCAAGTTCTCCATCAGTTGTCCCTACATAGATTATGTCAAACATGAAGTACCAAGTTCTCCATCAGTTGTCACAACACAGATTATGTCAAACATGAAGTACCAAGTTCTCCATCAGTTGTCACAACACAGATTATGTCAAACATGAAGTACCAAGTTCTCCATCAGTTGTCACAACACAGATTATGTCAAACATGAAGTACAAGTTCTCCATCAGTTGTCACAACACAGATTATGTCAAACATGAAGTACCAAGTTCTCCATCAGTTGTTACAACACAGATTATGTCAAACATGAAGTACCAAGTTCTCCATCAGTTGTCACCACACAGATTATGTCAAACATGAAGTACCAAGTTCTCCATCAGTTGTCACAACACAGATTATGTCAAACATGAAGTACCAAGTTCTCCATCAGTTGTTACAACACAGATTATGTCAAACATGAAGTACTAAGTTCTCCATCAGTTGTTCCAACACAGATATTTATTTGTCACTGTTATATCAGAGTATGATTTTTTTTGTTTCCAAAATGGAGGAATTATTTTTCTCCGGCTTGGTATAGAACCGTTGATCAGAGGTTTAACAAGCCGCTATCGTAAAAACGATGATAATGAAACGTAGACCTGATATAGTAATCGCCAATCAACCACTAGTATCTTCAGTAGTAAAGAAAAGACGAAGGTCATATGTTGGACATGTGATGAGAAGAGATAATAACCGAATAGCAAAGCAGGCCCTCATATGGGAAACAACAAGTAAGAGGAAAAGAAGAAGACCCAGAGAGACACTGAGAAGAACATTGATGAGAGAGGCAAGAGCAGCAGGATTCGGCTCCCTCAATGAGATAGAGCTGCTTGCACAGAACAGAGACAAATGGCGAGATTTGATAAAATATCTTTAAAAGAATTGAAAACTGCTGGAGCAAAAAATTCAGATAAGAGAAGGAGTATCTTGGTCGAATCCCTATGGGCCGGCTACGGCTCGAAAGGTCAATAGATAGATAGATGTGCCCAATCCAAAGTGACATATGTAGTTTAAGCAGAGCATGTTTGGGAGGTCTGTGCAAGCAAGGACCTCCATGTTTGTTATTTTGTCCTTTCAGTACAAAAAATATGTAATTAATTTTTACAGATTTCAATTCATTAACTATTTTCTTTGACGCACATAAATGCTTGGAGCACGGATGGCTTAGTCAGTGGTTACACTCACTTACATCGGCCTTACCTCCTACTAGTTGAGGTTTACTGCTGACTGAGCTGTTACGTTACAACAGTTACCAAAAATATGTAATTAATTTTTACAGATTTCAATTCATTAACTATTTTCTTTGACGCACATAAATGCTTGGAGCACGGATGGCTTAGTCAGTGGTTACACTCACTTACATCGGCCTTACCTCCTACTAGTTGAGGTTTACTGCTGACTGAGCTGTTACGTTACAACAGTTACCAAAAAATATGTAATTAATTTTTACAGATTTCAATTCATTAACTATTTTCTTTGACGCACATAAATGCTTGGAGCACGGATGGCTTAGTCAGTGGTTACACTCACTTACATCGGCCTTACCTCCTACTAGTTGAGGTTTACTGCTGACTGAGCTGTTAAGTTACAACAGTTACCAAAGTCTATACTCTACAACTTATACTACAGAGACTCCAGTGTCTAAACCTAAACTAAGAAAACAACAATTCATTCATCATCTAGGGACTTTGCGTGTCTGGTAACATCCGGTAGTTACAAAAGCCAAATTCCCAATTTTTTTTACTTGGTCGGAAATGACCGATGGTGGCTGAGGGTCGATCATATGTTATTCATTTATTTGACCAATGAAAACGAGGCTGATATTGCTATTTATATATATATCAAATGACGCCGAATCCGTTCTATTTCTCGCATGCGGGAAGATATATTCAAATTCATTAGCGCCTTTCCAGGTATATTATCTCAATACAGCAGGTATGTTTCTTGTATTAGTTTATATTGAGATAACTAGCGTTGGATAATGAAATTGTGTTTAATAAATAGATTGTCTTATTTACTTTAAGTGAGTCAAAACTTGGCAATGATAGTAATCAGCTGAGAATAGCTATTGCAATTCAAAGACATGTAGGGTCAGCACCATAACTTGCCAGCTTCCAACATTTTGTTTCCATTTCACCTCACGCATGCCGCATCATGTGTTGTCCATCTTTAAAATGATAAATTTCACTGAAAATGCCTCTTAACCTTCATGCAATATTGATATTTTGAATAACTGTTTATAGTTTATTTATAATTGCATGGAATTTGAAAATGGTTTATTAAAATATTTACATGAATAATAATTGTGTCACTTAAAAAACACACTGACATCATGATTTTGACAAGACACACATCCACAAAAAGATTTTTTTAAATTTGTATTCTGTTTAGCAATTGAATTTTCATTATGGAAGAGGAGCCAATGGCTGATCTGAGAGCTTTTGTGGCAACCTTTGAACCAGAGTATCCATTGAAGAAAGGTTACATTGTTAGACTGTTCCTGGGAGCGGAAATCATGGTCGGCTGCAAAGGTGGTGCAACTCTTGAAAGAGTGTGAAAGATGGTCAAGACTTTTGTTCATTGAACAGGATAAGATTATAAATGAATCATGAAATCATTGAATTACTTTCATAAAGAAGTGCTTTAAAAACAAACTTTAATGAGTGGAACTCTCTTGTAGGAATGCTTAATGAAATATTTCCTATAACTTTTTCAATGTTGCCTGTAGCCCTAACCAATGAACCTTCTTTTTCAGGTGATTCTGTTACTAGTGATGTGTATGATGTATCACAATCTTTTCCAGGTAGCCTACTATCTCCAGTGACAATGTGATAGATCGGATAATATGATCTCCATTTCCGAATGGGCTCAGACAGCGCAATGACAATGTGGTCACTGTTTAGAAAGTAGTGTATAGTGTATGGATAAGCAGCGTACGATCATAACATAACTATGAGGAGGCTGAATGAAAGTCTGTGCAAAAAATAACAGGATTGAGGAGAAAGAAACATAAGTTGGAACCAGCAACAGTGGACAGGTGAACCGGACCATCAGGAGAAAGTGAGGATGATCGTCTCGTCCTGTCTCACGGTCTCTAGTCTCTGTGGTGATTTGTCCCAGCCCGACTACTGAGACTGACCAGCCCACTGCACTCACTCTGATGAAGCGAATCAATTCAGAGGAAGGTATGTTTACAGCACTCGGAAAAATTGACAAATAATCAACAACAGAAACAAATATGGACCAAAGCAAGATCGAACCCGTGGCGTACTCAGTTTAAGTGGTACACTGGTACAGCGCCACGAAAAGCCAAACGCTAGGGAACTGGAACACTCACAATGGTCACACTGCCACTCAGCTTACTAAAAATTTAGCTTCGTAGGCAAGTCTTTTCGCGCAGGTGTTCTCATCATAAGGCCACGATCACAGCTCGGAATACATAGCGTATCTGTATTTTCCTGTTAAGACAAGTATCTCCCGGATAGGGTAGGGCTGAATACTTGCGTTGTAGAGAAACAACAAACAGTTAAAGTAAAAGTTACAGGACGACGAAACAGCACGAATAGTAACTGTAAATAGTAGTGAACGGTTTAGCCTAAACTTTAGGCTGCAGACAAATAATAGAACAGTAAAACAAAATAATAAATAAACGCCGTTGATGCTCTTGTTAAACTACCAACTATATATCAGAAAAGCATCGATTGCTGATGTGATAGACCATCGTCGTCCAGCCGGTTGTAAATAATCAAAGAACAACAAACAGGACCTACCTTTGTGACTTGAGGCCGACCCGCCAACGGGCAGACGCTCGCTCGATACAAAACATGCACTGCTCATACATTATAACGAAACTATTTTCACTTCTCACATTTTTATTTATAGCTCGTTTATACATAATCAGAGCAAAATGTGGCAATTTAGCGCAAAATAAAGCGGTAGGAAAAGTTATGTTGGAAAACAATAATTGCAGATTAATTAACTTTGTTATATTTTGACGCACTTTAGATGTTAAGAATATTTAAATAATTGTGTAGACACACAATGTAAGTGGTTCCATGGTGTAATGGTTAGCACTCTGGACTCTGAATCCAGCGATCCGAGTTCAAATCTCGGTGGAACCTGAATTTTTTTTTCTTTTCTATTTTTAATAGACATTTATCCTTTGTTTCTTTTCTTTTTCAATACTGTTTGTATCTTTTTTTTAAATCAATATTTCGTATTTTGTTACACATTTTTGACATGAAGTCACGTTATGGTTAAGGAAGACTCCGGTATCACTGCAAACGAATTAAAACCCATATTGCTCGACCGCCCGTGCCAGTGGAATCATCCGAATTACTAACTCATCTTCAAAAGAAAGAAAGGTAGCTGTAATCCCCATCATAGCAGTCTTAGCGCACGCCAAACGACATAAGGCGAAACCGCACAGAAAGTGAACACAGCGGACAGCCATCTGTTCTCCGTCATACGATATCATCATTCATCATAAACAATTGGATATCGAAACACGATCAAATCAGATGAAAAGCGCAGCTCACGGTGTGCTCAAAGCACTTAACTCAGTAGCTCCTGCAACAAGCCAGACTTAAATATGAGTAAACTTTTCAGACATAGCCTTTAATGTAGGGTCACCATTCGTCCCCGATTTTAGGGGACAGTTCCCAAAGTGTAGAAGTTGTCTCCGAAAGGATTTTGTCCCCGATTTCAGTGAATAAATAATGTTCATACACGGAATCGGCCCTCTTTTAAAATAATCACTAGGACTCAGGACGTTACTGAGTTGTGTTTCTTTATCCCAGACTGAGCGGCATTGGCAAGAAGATAAAAGAGAATACTTGGACGCGTTGTGTCGGAGATAGCTCTTTGAACTCTTGAAGCGCGGTGCTACGTCACTTCTATCCAGCCACTGACCTCTACTGGGATGGGTTTAATTTTTAAAAAAGCAAACACTCTCCCCCCCCCCCCCCCAAAACCCCCCCTGCCTTTCCGGACATCTCCCGCTAAAGTAATCTTTCCCGGTCAATTTTCAAATCAGTCCAAGTGTAATGACAGTACAGTGCAGTCGTGTTTTCTATTTGTGATCAGTGGACGTCTGTTGCATAAAAAACAATGTTTTCCAAAAACGTGTCATTTTAGTGATTCGCTGAAAGCTGAATTTCCATTTATTATACAAGCAATTTTAGAGGATGGAACGCTAGTGAAATGTAATATATGTAGTTCAAATTTTTCTATAGCAAGTGTGGAAGGACATCAATAACTGATCATCTACAGGCAAAAACATAAGGATGCGCTGCTTTGTAAGTCTCAGTCTGGTGTATGACAAATTATTTTTGTAAAACAGAACCCTCAAAAGATGAATACACTCTAGCTGTTCATGAAGAAACCTTCGCATATCATACTGTACTTCATAATCATAGTTTCCGCAGTATGGATTGTACAACAATTCTACAAAAGAATTTTTCAACGAAACCGTTTTCCTGTGCAAGAACAAAGTGTGAATCCATAATTACCAATGTTTTTGCTGCTTGGGCTATTGATGAACTAAAAAATGACCTCAAATATGTCAGCTTCGTAACATTGTCTTGCGATACATCTAATCATAACATGTTAAGCTACTCCCTATTTTAGTTCGTTATTTTCAGGCTTATGGGCTGGAAACTCCAGTAAAGACCAAACTGATTGCTTTCATAGATATCCCAGGAGAAACGTCCGACATAATATCTGAACAATTGTTGAAAGCAATTGATAATTTTGACTTAAACAAAAGATTGTTGGACTCTCAGCAGACAATACAAATACAAACTTTGGAGGCTTGTTGAGGAAAGGGAGAGATAAAGTCATAACTAAAATAAAGTCCAAGTTAAC